>JAEIFT010000293.1:0-333677 GCA_018904225.1 Lordiphosa mommai
GACGCTCGCTCGAAGGCGAAGGTCGTCCAAAAACAGTCGTTGTTCCAGAAAACATTGATGCCGTGCGTGAACTGATAATGCAAGATCGTCATGTGACATACCGTGAGATAGAGGCATCCTTGGGCATTTCTTCCACCAGCATACATTCGATATTGCATGAACACCTGGGCGTAAAAAGGTTTGTTCTCGTTGGATCCCGCACAATTTGACAATCGCTCAAAAAAAGGCTCGTGTGGATTGGTGCAAAGAAATTTTGAAAAAATATAATCGCGGTGTTTCAAAAGACGTTTATAAGATCGTCACAGGTGACGAATCATGGATCTATGCTTATGAGCCCGAAACAAAACAGCAATCGACCGTGTGGGTCTTCGAAGACGAGCCAAATCCAACGAAAGTCGTTCGTGGAAGAAGCACTTCGAAGCAAATGGTCGCCTGTTTCTTCGGTAAAACTGGTCATGTGGCGACTGTTCCGCTTGAGCAACGTAGGACGGTCAATTCTGAGGTGGTACACCACAATTTGTTTGCCTGAAGTCTTCGGAGAAATTCGAAAAACGAACAAGAGAAGACAGATCATTGTGCACCATGACAATGCGAGCTCTCACACATCAGCTCACCGCCCAAAAAGTCCAATTGATGGGTCATCCGCCGTACAGCCCTGACTTGGCACCCAATGACTTCTTTTTATTCCCGCACATCAAGGGAAAAATGCGTGGTCAACGATTTTCGTCGCCAGAAGATGCTGTTGAAGAGTTCAAAAACCATGTTTTGGAGGTGTCTCAATCGGAGTGGAAAAAGTGCTTCGACAATTGGTTTGAGCGCATGCAAAAGTGTATAAATCTTGCTGAATAATTCATTAAAAAACAATAAAACCATTTTTGATCATAAATATTCGCGTTTTCTATCAAATATGCCCGACCCTGCACCTTTAGTTTATCATATGTTTCCCTCTCTTCAAAACTCGTTAAAAGGTAAAACATTAGTTTTTATTGTGTTTGTTAAAAAAAACTTGGTTCAGTTTTTCGACAATAAGCGTGTTTTTACACCTCTGTAAATTTTTCTCACACACATATAGTACCTGACTCTCAGAGAGTAAGCTCTTGCCTTTACATTTGCCATAATTCACCAATACATCAGCAAAGTGTTTGAGTGTGTTTGGTTAACCTGAAACAGCGATTAGTTAAACATTAACACCCATAGATTCTATATCTGGCCCTTTTTGGCATCATCAATCAAAGTCTTGATGTCTAAATAATGCGGCCCAAGAGCTGTTTCGTCTGCCACAAAGGACTACCGCACTAATTAATACTGCCGCCAGTGAGATCGTGTCCAGCCACACACAAACACCATCGCCCAGCTCGATCTTTCATCTCCACATCTAAGCTAAATAAAGTTATTAAGCCCCGCGGCCCCAAGAGGGAAATGTTGCAGTGCCAAAAAAAAAAAAAAAAAAAAAAAGAAATAAAGGAATACAAAACGAAAAGCCCAAAACGCAGCATGTGTTAAAATTATATAGAGAGTGCGTGTGCACAGCGGACCCCCCTAATGGAGCATCAACTCCGTCTCCGCACAGATCTCTCTCTCTGGGCCAGAGTTAATAAAAAACACATAATTGCGTATGTTTTGGTTACGTTCCGTGCCAAGTCCCGCTTAAGATCCTCTATCACTATCCATCTCTCTCTCTCACTCTGTTCGGCTCAAGTGCGAAGTTCTGCGCAAACGCCAAGCGCCTGTGAAAATATGATTTTTGTTGCCATTTCGTGTTTTACCACTTTGGAGGTCTTCATCATTTCTTTCCCATATTATTTCTTTTTTTTTTCTTTTTCTTTTTGTGTGTTGCCTGTGTTTCCATAAAAACTGACCCCATGGGCAGTGAAATTAAGTTGATTTTTAATGCAGTCATGGTGGGTAGCCCAAAAGTATAAAAAAAAAACGCCCAAAGTTATGTTTAAGCAATTTTTGTTATGAAATCTGGGAAGTAGCAAGTGAACTTTTACCAGGTGGCACATAAAAAACCCTTGGAATATTGAAGTAGAGAGTGGGCTTATCAAAATGTTTTCAAATATTGGCATACATTTAGGGAAATCATAAAAATATGTTCCTTTATTACATATAACGGGGTTAAACTATTTTTTGAATATAATGAATGGAATGATATGCTATCCAGAGACGAAAAGACAACCAAAAAAGTGAGCAATTAAGTTTTTTTCGTCTACCAATTTCCAAGGCAAAAAGTGCTTGAAAACCAAAAACACTGGACTCGACTTCGAATTTGTAGGAGAGCATGGTGAGAGGCGCATTGGTAAAAGTTTGGGCGAAAAAATGTTCAGATTTGTTACATATGTAGTGTAACTAATCGGGTTCATATTTCTTTGTGTTCTTTCAAAGACCATTCTGGAATAAAATTTTCATAATCTCCTTTGAAATAGATCTATTCATGTATTCGAGAAGTTTTCATGCCCCCAGTTAAGTTTAGTTTTAGTTTTTATTTGAGTTTCATCCTAGTGCTTCAAGAATATTTCTCTAAATCGGATGGCTCTATTTTTCTCTACAAATATAGTTCTAAAACTAGTTCTTGAGAAAACTTTTTTATTATGAAAGCGCTTTCCAAAAAGCTGTTAGCCTTTTATTTTTTTATTTTTTTTTTTTTAGGCTAGTTTTAGTTTTATTTGAGTTTTATCTTCTATATATCATATATATATTTATTTTTAAAAGATCTTTTTTTCAATTCGGAGATTAAATCCTGCTTGATAAGAAGCCGACTTAATTTAAAACCGATCACTTCGAGCTCAAAAATATGCTTAATTTTAGTATTTTCTTTTTAGATCCAAGAAGATTCTGTATTGCCGAACTTCTGACACAAAAACTGCTAACTATCAAGCACAATCGGCTAGTTTTTTCTGTGAATACATATACATAGTAATTCAAAGCAGACAACCTCGTAAATTTCAACACAAATGGATAATACTGCATTTAGCGTCCTTAAGAATCATTTTTTTCTTGCGTACTTTTCAACGTTTACTGCTTTTACCCTCACCCTAACCTAAGAAAGGCTTGACAAGTTCAATATTAATGGTTAAGAAATGGTTTACTGCTGATACCAGCAAAAGTGAAAACAATTTTTGACATCACATAAAAAAGGTCGTCACTCCAGAAATCGTCGGTTAAGAAAGCATGGCAAGGAGAATCAGGTGTGCCCACACACTATGTATCCCTATGCGTCCAAAACTTTGCATTCAATACTTCTAGAAAACGCGAACTGAACCTCAAGATTACGACAGAATTGAACCCACAGACCGAACCTGTTGTAGGTTTTTGGAGTATGAGTATCCCAAATCCTTTCTTTCGAACCTTTGTTTAAATTTAACATAGCAATTGATCGTTCTCAAGGTGATAACGATATTTACTGCATTTCTGCTCCGTAAGGAATATGAATATTTTAAAGCTAATCAAATGATTTTCAGTACTTTCTTATCAGCTAGAATAGTGCTCGAAAATATAGAGTGAACTATTGAATCGAACTGAAACCGCGGATTGGATTGCTCCAAAAACCAACTTATAAACCGAACCGGTGGTATAAAACCTCTATAAACCACTGAACCGAACCAGTCTTAATTCCCAAGTGGTTTGCATCCCCGGTTTTAACGACTTTAGTTCGGAAAATAATATAGAATAGTAAGCATTTTCTTCTTAGAAAGTATAAAGTACGAAAACTGAGAGTAGACCACTGAACCGAAACGAAACCGTGGTTCAGCTTGCTCCAAAAACCATGTGTGAAAGTAAGTGAAGACTGACTACAGAAATGATCCTGTGAAGTATAGTCCAAAACCATGTTGTGAACAGAACAGGTGGTTTCCCATCTCGGTGGTGAATTTTCCGAAATTCGAGAACTATTTTTACCATTTATATGGTCCACTTAAATTACAAACTAAATTTTAGACAGTTCGGCTTTAAAGCTAGTCCTTTCCCTTTTATTTTTCGACCTTAAAAGGGGATATTCCCAAATTGGAGAACTGTTTTTAATTATTTGGCCCGAATTTCATACAAATCGGCATATAAATAACGATTTGCGATATATGCTTACACTCCAGCTCCCATTTTTTGATCTGGGTGCCGTTTTTTTCCGAAATTCCTGAACTACATTTACCATTTACTTGGTACACTAAGCTTACAAACCAAACTTCGTACAGTTTTGTTCTGAACTCAGCTCTACCCTAAATTTTCCGACCTTGGGAGTGAATTTTCCCAAATTGTAAAACTACCTACACACCGAATTTCATACAGATCGGCATATAAATATTGTTTTAACATAAATACACCCCCGTTCAGCATTTTCCAACCTTGGAAGAGGATTTTCCAAAATCGGAAAAAAAACCTGAATAATTATTTAACAGACTTAGCTTAAAAACTGAGTTATATGTGTATCAGATCAAAAACAAATTGTTCAACTTTATTTAATACTTATATTTTTTATGTGGTCAGATTTTTTCAATATTGACAGTCGTTGGGGAAAGTCTACTGAAGATAGATCTGGAAGGTTCTTGAAACAGACTGTGAAAGAATTTTTACTCTGTGTGCCCTCTTTGAAGATCCCAGTTCATTTTTAAAGGTACACTTCCTTATATAAGGCCCCACAAATATATTTACATTATAAATTAATTTTCTACCCAAAAAAAATTAACTCCCAAAAAAATTACTTCCGTAAAATTTGTTGCCCAAACTCAATTTTTTTCTCCTTCCCCCTTTGACTCTGCGTCCCACAATTTCCTCTACTTGGGACGTCGCCATAATAAATTTCAACTTGTCTACACCTATTTTTACAAACATTTAAAAATTATTACACAGTCTTTTTCATTATGCCTCATCCGAGGCAGAGAGAGAGTGAGTGAGTGAGAGGGAGGGGGGCGGGGCGCGCGCGCATCGCAGTCCCAGGGCCCAAAGTCCCCGCTGATGACCTTAAATTAAATGTGCAGCACATGAATTATGTAAGCTGTTTAATAAAGTGATTCCATTTGCATGCAAGAGCCCCGCACGCATGCGCAGCGGGCAGTCCCGTCCAGTGCCAGTGCCAGGGAAGGCAGCCTCAACAACTTACTCCAGTGGGCCCCGAAGCCGATGCCGGAGACTTGGCGCTGATTGTCGCTTAATAAAAATGGTTATTGTGTTCGTTTTCGTTTCAGTTTTCCTCCTCCCTCCTTCTGCTCCTGCTCCACCTTGTGGTAGATTGGGCTCGAGTCGGGGCTGTTTTATGTGTGGCTTTTGTAAGAATTATTAATGTAAATCTTTCATAATTTTCATAAGCTTGTGCGCGTGCTCAAGAATCCTTGGGTTCTCGACTCGGGACAATGATTTATGGCGCCATCTGGCTGGGCTTAGGTGGCATCCTGCTGAAGCTCTGTTAGCTTTAAGCTCTGAAGCTTTCGGTGGGTGAGTTCATTTGAGTGTGTGTGTGTGCTTGGCTCCACCCACGCCAGGAATTCATTTTGCTTGAAAAATGAATATGAACATGCGCAGTTGATGTGCCACTGTGGGGGTTGTTTATCTTTTGCTTCCTTTCAAAATGAAGTTGCAAGAATTTGCCAAATGACAACGTATGCACGTATATACGTATATGGTGCCTCCAATGGGAACGCCATTGAGAGTGGTCTGCTATTTTTATCTTCGTCTCCCCGACTGCAACTGCTGCAACTTGTTGATGATGAATGCAGCCACATCAACGTCATAAACAACAATAACCACACCAAGTGGACGGACAACTGGCAACTTCAAGCTCTTCTTCTGGTTGGCTGGCAGCCACTAAAATGCCAAGATGGCCGCTTGAGCCATTTGAGTGCCATCTGCCATCTGCACTTGAACTTTCCATTTTGATGAGGCTGCTGATGCTGCAACTGCGGCGGCTACAGATGCCGCCCAATGTCCGAAAGGGATGCAGCAGAAATTGGGACCTTTAATCGCTTGAAGCAAAACTAATGTCGTGGACCTTAAGCTAGATTTTATTATAGGAATTTACAAATTTTATAGTTTCTTACATTCAAAAAAATAAAGATTTTTCTTTACACTGTTTTTATCCCAATTGAATATCTTATCATGAACAAATTTAAAAGTTTTTAAAGCAATTTTGGACTTATATGTCCTACAAATTTGTACGTGAAAATGCTAACTATCAGATGGGTGCCGCATTTGCTGATAGTTGACACCAATCCAACAACTACTAAGAAAGCGACAGTACCTGGAAAATCAAAATTAAGAATAAACGTTCATCAAATGGTTCTTGAAAAATGACCGACTCTCTTTAACACTAAGCTCTTTAACTAAGCTTAGGCACAACATGTTAACTTAGTACGATGGTGGAACTGTTTAAGACTTCTGTTATACACAAATACGTGAAAGATGTCCCACGTTCAAATCCCAGAGACATGCTAAAAGATAATTCAACATAAAAAATATTTGATTACTACTGCGGCATTTGATTAGTCGGAGTTTACACGATGAAGCAAACTTCATGAAGTTTCTTAGTAGGCGTGAAATTTAGAGGAAATCTTTCAGACCTTTTTAAAGAAAAAGAAATACATATAAATCTCTCGCCTACTAAGAAAACTTCATGATGTTTCTTCATCATGTAAATCCGTTTTAGATAAGAATTTATAAGTGAAGAAAGGGTTAGGACGGGGAGTGGGGTAACGAGGTACAGCAATAAAATTTTGTCCGTTCCAATATATTAAGATTCGATATGTATGATAATGAGTTTTAGGATTTTAGAAAGCCAATTGCCGAACGGGTGCCGCGTTTGCTGACAGTCGACAGCAACAAACTTTTCTTTGATCATTTAGTAAGATGCATATTGTAAAAATTAGAGACCAAGGATTAGTCTAAGCAGTGGATTTTTCTGGATAATCGGAACAGAAAAACGAAAAGGCAACGCTAACTTCGACTGTGCCAAAAGTTTAAATGCACTTGCGCAAGCTCGCTCCAAGTGAATTAACCGATAGAATATATATAAAATATAGATGTGAGATATTTATAAAATTAAAATCATTAAGAATCTGATTGACTTCTAAATTTGATAACGGTTACTTTATGAACAAATAAGTTTTCTCAGTCAGACACATTTTCCGACCGATTAGTTCCATGGGAGCTATAGGATATAGTCTCGCATTAAGGCCAATTTGGCAAATCTGATTGAAAGAACACTATCATAAAACAAACTGAAATCAAAAATATTTTTCTTACTAAGATCCATTTTCTACCCAATTGGTTCTCTAGCAGCTATCATCTGATAATCATCTGAACATTTCCAAATTTTGTGGAGCATATAAATATTTATAATTCCTGAGTTAAAGAACACTAAAAAGATTTTCTTATTAAGACCTATTTTCAGACCCATCGTTCCTTTTGCAGCCATAAGATAAAGTCATCCGATCCGGGCGGCTCTGACATATAAGCAGTAAAAAAGAGACTGTGCATAATAATTTTCAGTTCGAAGTCTTAAAATCGAAGGAACCAGTCTTGCGTAAAAACAGACGAACACACAGATGAATGACGAACGGATGGATAAAGCTCAGTCGACCAAGCTCGCTGTCCTGATCAGGAATATATATAGCTTATGGGGTCGGCAATGTATATTTCTAGGAGTCTCAAACTCCTGAGCAAAATTTATATACACACAGAGAAAAAAATTGATATGAAATGGCAGTCACCTTTTTTTCATATCAATTTCAATCCGATATCACGAAGATTAACTTGATATGATAAAAAATATCAATACGATCTTTTCTATAAAAAAAAAGAACCCCTTGTCTGGGGTTCGATCTCGAGTCCTTGCACTTAACACGAATGGAATGACGCCTGAACACAGTCAGCCAAACGCACACATTTATGGGCAAACGTCTAAGAGTACTATTTATATTTAGTATGAAAAATTTATATTTTTAAAAGTTCATTTTAACCAGCAAAGATTAAATTGATCTTGACTTTTTTTTTCTATGCACTTTGCAAGTATATAAAGATATTTCTAATTCATATTTTATTCTCTGAGCATACCAAATCAGTGATAAGTAGTGATTGGAACTTAATCCAAATAATTAAAAAATAATGAGAAAACAGTAAATTCCTAGAAATAAGACGAAATTTTGAGAAAAAAACAAGTAAAAAAAAGATACCTTTCGTGGAAAATAATTTTTGTGTTCAAATTTTTTGCGATTTTGTTGACAAATAAAATTTTGATAATTTTAAATAGTGGTTAACTAAAAGTTTGGAATCGGGTGCAATTTGACAGATTTTTCCCATTTACCAATGGTTTTCCGTAGCTAGCATTTATAAATAAAAATAATTAAGTATTTTTTTAAATCTTTAATTTTCAAAAATTGTTTGACCGTGAATTAGTCATATTTCGGGAAAACCCTGAAAATATGTCCCCATACTTTTCAACAAAGAGTGCAAAAAAATATCTCAACCCAAACAAAACCGAGTGGTAAATTTTGTATGGAGTCACCCATATATTTTATTATTTTCTTATATATTCACTAGGATTCTAAAATTCTTTCAACTGGGCCAGAAATAGCAAAATGGTCTTACATTTACTTTTTTGCATAGCTCACCTTAACTCGTTGAATGATAATGTAGCTTAGGGCCGTTTTCTCATCTTCATGATTTTTAAAGCGTTCCCTGACTGAAGCACCACAAGAGGTGTCAAGCAATAAAACAAGCTGGCGACGAGGAAGGACACTGGAGAACTAATATTTCAAACTTATAAGGGCAGCACTTATGGACCTTTTAGATTAGAAAATTATTTTATGTATTTCCATATATACTGAAAAATATCATATTGCATGGTTAGAGTGGCGAAACACCCGAGAAAAAAACTAAAATTTAGATCTTAATCATATACACGATATGTAAACTCAGAAGTTTCTCTAAGATTAGGTAGTTTAGTTTGATTTACTGAAATACGTCAGAAAATCAATATCTCTGAGATACAGCGTTTCCTTTTTTGTTGTTGCTATAGATATTATCATTCCAAAGATCAGTTGAACTATCGAAGGGCATTATTTCAGTTTGCAGTCGTTGGTATAATTTTCTTCGAGGAGGAAAAATGGAAGTTCAAATTTGGCTTGCTTATTTTTAAGTCTAAAAAATTGTGATTTGATTCCGACAGAAAGATTGAAATTTTAAGCCCAATTTTAACTCTTCTAAAGATTCTTTCGCTGGTTTTCTTATTAAAATTTTCTCTTTTAGTTTAACAATTTTCTTGTTATTGGAATGCATTTTAACCAGAACAAAAAAAGTAAGATCCTTAAAAGAAAAACAGATGCGATTGAGCTCCATTTCATATCCGCCGTATTCCTAGTTATTGCGTAGCCAACCCTGGTTTTTGGGGCTGTTCTGCTCCACTGTGTGTGTGTGCAATGTGCGTGCTGCGGTTTGTAAACCACTTGAAACAATTTTTAATTGTAATTTGAGCAAAGCAACGCCTCCCCTATTGGTGTGTGTGTACCACCCCCCTTAAGCAAAACCTCCTACCACATAAACTTGACAAGACCACAGCGAGGCACAGGCTAGTAAGAGGAGATGGAGAAGGCGGAGGCGGAGTCAGAGGCGAACTTCGGCAGCTCTTGCATAGTTTAGACCGAAACATTCTCGGGATGCCAGTCGCGGCTGCGACGACGACGATGTTTGCCAGGAATTTTCATAGAAAGGCTCGCCCGGCATGCAGACGCGAGCTAAGCGAGAGCTTTGAGTAACCTCCTGGCTCTATACCCACCACCACCACCCATGCCCACATTTTGTAGGTGGGCCATGCTGTTTCACAGTTCGGACTTCAATTTTCGGCTGTGCAATTAAAACTGAGAAATTTTCCCACACATCTCTGGGCCGGAGAGTCTGGGCGCGACCCTTGGAGCCTTGCACTGATTTCTTTTTCATGTCGAATCAGCGTTGCATTGCACTGCACTGATTGGAGGGCCAGGCCGGAATTTTTCCCATACCCAGACCCAGGAGACCCTTTTTACCTTGTGCCACTTTGGCCCAGCGGAATGCCTCGAGTTATGTTTGCTATGTCGCCAGAGCAGATGGAGCTGGAAGCGGCGATGTCAGCGGCAGCAGCAGGAGCAGAAGCTGACTCGCGAAATTACTTCGATTAATTTTCGCTTAATTTTTATTTTTATTTCTTACTTTTGCACACACCACAAATATTTCTACAACGTCATTTTGAGATATTTTGGCCATCGTTTCGAGTTAATTAAAAAATAAAAATCAAAAAACAACAACAACCAAACGAAAATTAACTAAATTATGGCTCGGACTGCGCGTACTGTGTAACCCTGGGCAACATTCGCTCATTATCATGGATTTTTCCCGTTTAATGAGCGCAAATTATTTTTGAACTTTTTGCTGCCAAATGGGAAATGTTAGAGACCAACTGAGATTTACAGTACATTGTATTTACAAGGCACAACCCTCAACCCCTCGAAACTAATTGGGCTAATTACAAAGAAAAATCCAACAAAGAAAAAAACGTCCCATAGGGCGGGTCATTTTATTTGTTAAAAAAACTCAATCTCAATTAAAATTCAATAAATTCCAAACCCAAAACACTCCACGATCAATTTAACTTTAAAAATCCCCAAATTTTAGACTGCTTCTTATTTAAATCTTCTCTTAATCAGATCAAAGTGCTGAAAGGGCACTTTTTTAATAATTTGTTTTATCTCTAAAATCGATTTGGTCAAAATCAACATAGACCGTCTTTGGGGTACTTTCTTACCCCAGTATATTTGTATGAGAATCATCATGTGTTTATAATTTTATTTAATTAAACATTGTGGTATTTTGAGTAATTTTATACCCTACAGAACATTGTGGATAAATCTTAATAAAGGGTGGCTGATAAAAGCCGCTACCAACAAAAAATTTACTAACTTTTTTGCTATTATATATTGCCCAAAATTCAACCAAAACATCGGGTAACAAATTTTTTTAACCCTAGAATCATCCTTGGTAAAAAGTAACGTTGTCCGTCTTTGGGGTACAATTTTACCCCAACACATTTTTATAAGAATCAAAAAAATTTTAATAGATATTTGATGTGTTTATAATTTAGTTAGTATTTTTATTGTAAGTAATTTGGCTGCCTACACAAAATCGAACTCCAATTAATCGGCGGGACCGATTTGGTTTGACATTTTTTTGAGAATACTTTTAGTAGGTCTCCAGATGACTTTAAATTTACAATTCAACTCGATAGGTTTGCTTTGCAGTCGACTTAGAACTAGTTCAAAACGCCTTTTGAACTTCAGAGCCTATTCTCAGTAATTAATTAAATTTAATAAATTTAAAAATTAGTTTATAAGTTGGTTATATGAAGTTATATATATTTCTGGATCAAAACCGGTTCTGAACTACTTCAAAAAGTGGTTCAAAAGTGATTCGGAGCCATTTTTCAAAAATTATTTAAGCTATAAACTTCGAATTTGGTTTATTAGTTGGTAAGATAGAATAAAAAGTTTTACTGCTTCAGAACCGTTTTCAAAACAAATAGAATCGATTTAAAAGAGGTTCAGAACTATATATCAAATGTAATTTGAACTTTGAACTTGCAATTTGGTGTAAACAGGGAATCAAAACGATTCGTTTATCGGTTCCGATTTCGGTTCTGGCATGTACCGAAACTTATGTTAGGGTAAAAGGTTCTAGTTTATTTCGGAATACCAGTAAGTACCTATATGTGTAAGATATGGGTTAGAGTGGGTAGCAACCTACACAACAGAATGTAGTTATATAGATGGTGAATTAAACATAACAAACTTTACCCCGGAATACAAATGTCCTAATATTACTTGTGTTATTGGAAGAGCAAGAAGAATTTTTGACATCTTATGGATCTTATTTGACAAATCCACTGTATTCAGTTCTCGGAACTTTACCGATCACAATTTAACCCTGGCGTTAGGTAAAGCCCATTTGGACCAAATATTGGGGAATTAAAGGAATCCTGAAACTAGTTTTAACATTTGCTGTGTTGAGTAAAGAAAAAAATTATTTGGAAAGAATTGAACCAAAATCGATAGAAAGAATTGCATTAAATTGTTATTCTTATTGAAAATAGCAGTATGTACCAAATGTTGCCTAAAACTAACATTTTAAAGTTTTTTCTAACCTAACAGGAGGTTTAAATAGATTTTTTTTAAATTTTGATTGAAGCATTAAAACTAAAAGAGGAAAAATACACAGAACCGAAAGTATACCAAAATATCTGTAATATATTTTATCAAATATCAATTTTTTCTTGATGATAAAAATATTTAAAATCGTACTAAAATTGATAAGATAATAAATAAAATGAGAAAAGGAAGAGACAAAAAGCTTACTACCGAGTTAGCACCGTAGAAAAAATTTTATCTTAGACGTTTCCCTTTCACTGCGTTGAGAGGTCATTATCGAGTTCGTCGATCCCCAACAAGGTATGTCTGAAAAAAACCATTTTTTTAAACCCTACCTGACGAAAATACAGTTTGATATTTCTCGAACAGGTCAATTTAGTACCTATCGGTTTTCTGTATGGCATGAGTCCCGATCTACTTTTTTTCTGTGTCATTTCGGATCCAAAAAAAAGGTTCTTAAATACGGGTCTCAAAAAATGTTCATTAACGCTTCTAGTTACGGTTCTGGTTCTGACTTTTTATCGGATCTTTTCGACAAATGGTTCGAGTATTTGTTGGTCAGTTTTTATATTTTGATCAAACAAAATATATTTTAGGGTGGTAAGAGTTCGTAGCTTTTGTTGCACCGAACTGAACATTTTCGTTCGGAACAGGATCAGGTTCAACTATTTTTGCAAAAAATGTTCTATTCAAGGTTTGGTTCACGGTTAATAAAAAGACGGAATTCCGAGATTTGAATCAGTTTGGTTCAAAGTCGGTTTGCAGCTCTAGTTATGTTTGGGATCTAGTTTATTTCAGTATTTGGTATAGTATTGGTACCTAGGTTTTTATATCGGTATACCGGAAGGATCGTGCTATACCGGTAAAATTTCAAAACGGAATATAATCGATCCTTATGCAATTTAAATTTAGTTACATAGTTTAAGTACATTTTGTTAGTTTTGCAAAGGAAAACCTTGATTAAATCTATATATTACGATAAATTGTTTTTTTTTCGGTATCTTTGGTTTTCGAATACCGATTTTAGGAAAATGCAAAATATCGGTTTCCGGTTCAGGTTCTGAGTTTTAATCGGATTCCGGTTCGGATTCCGGTTTGATAACCTGGTTCAAAACCATATATTAAAAATTATTTACTCTTTGAACTTAATATTTTGTCTGTAAGTTGGTAATATGGAGAAAAGAATGACGAGGGATGTGATTCCATTTATTTTCAGTATAATTCAATCGTCCCAAAGATTCTAAAATATTTCTGATCTGCCTAAGGAAGCAGTTCAATTCGGGTCCCGCGGGAATCCAGTCTCGCTCCCATCTCTAACATAGAGTTAAACAAAATTCTAGAATTTTGTCAACGATACATACCACATCACAGTATTTGTTACAAATTTTTGGAGTTTTTCAGGGATGTCCTAGAAATCTCTAAAGATGTTCGAATAGATTATTTTACATGTGAAGTGGGAGGTAATAAGTATCCAAAGAAAGAAAATACCCTTCAATCCAATCCAAAAACCAATCAGGGAAAAGGAAAGTTATTAGGTTATTATTTTTGGTAGCAACATTCATTAGCCACCCTAAATAATATATTTAACAACCATTAATTTGAAAACAAAACAGAAATTCCCTGAAATATGTCATCTTGAATGTCATTCTGACATACGTTTTCGCTAAATAATAATACCCTGCCCTTACCCTTCCCATCCCCTAGTTATAAGCCAAACAATAGCCACCCCTTCTGCTCATCAGGCATGCAACCTTCAACACTTGCTCGGCCCAAATATATCATATTGTATGTTAATATCTGTGAAATTGATCTGATTTTAATTTCAACATGATGCCTGGGACTTGCTATCTCTGCTTCGGCTGCTTCTCGCTCTATCAGTAGGAATCCCTTACAGTTCAGTGAACATTTTTTTTTTTTTTTTTCAGCAACCCTTCCCCTCTGTCCATTTTCAGCTGTCTGAGTCTGGTTGGTTTAATCCTTTTGGTAATTTATGCGCACTCCTTCGGCTGCTGCCGCTGCTGCCACTTACCGAACTAATCATTATGCCTCCTGCTCCTGCTCCGCGTCACGTGTCCTCCTATCATTGTTTCTCGTTGTTGTTGTTGTTGTTGTTGTCGTCGTGGTTGTATTGTTTATTGTGACAATTCTTGTCAGCGGTCCAAGCAAATGTCAACGGCACATTGATGGATGTTCCGCCAGGGCCCAGAGGCAGAATCGAGAGCCAGAATCGAGAGCCCAGAGACTGTGGCTGAAGCTGAAGCCACCGCCAGGTGATGGTGATTCATGGCAATTGCATGCGGTAGATGGTCAACTGTGTTGTTATTGTTGTGGTTTCTTTGTGGTCGCTGAGTGGCCAAAGAGTTGAGGGAGGGGGGGGGAAGTACAATGTGTTGAGCTGTTAACGGATCATGTTTAATGAGCATTAAGATTAACTGCACAAAAAAAGAGACGCTCTCAATGGTATTACAAAATGGCATACCATCCGACAATCAAAAGCCTTTCATATATATACTTTTTTAACTGAATTCCTCGCTATATAGATAGGTGCCGCATTTACTCTCAATCAGGCACAATTTCAATATCTGATAGATTCATTATATTTCATTAGAGACCACGTAGAAAATATTTAAATTGTGATAAAAAATTTTATTTTAATTTCGCAGAGTCTAAATCAAGATTCCTCTCACAAGTGAGCGGGTTGGAACTCAGTTTTTGTGTTTAAGTACCGATTTCCGAAGTGAAAGATAAACCAACAAATTACTTCCTAATTTTATTCGCCATTCAAATAATTCCGAAGTCATACCTTCAGTAAATCTTCTATTTAAGGGTTGCTCAGGACTTCTTTCCAAATTTTAAATAAACTCGATCTGCGTAAGGTATCCACCAGATTTTTTTGCACACAGAAAACAAAATGGGGATATTCGAGTGTTAAAAATTATATTTGATCCCGACCTTCGGATTTATGTTTCAATTGCGAAAGCCTTGAAACAATCCCAGAATTCTTGTGTCATTCCAGAAAGTTTGATTTCAAGTTCGGATCCTATTTGAAAATCAAGTCCAAGTATTTCGGAATTGGTAAATTCGTACTTAAGTCAATCCTTTCGTAAATTTGTAAAAATTCTGGCATCGACCTACTTTGACATCGATGATTTTCATCAAAATATTTCGAATTTTTTTCTGTGCACACTTGAGTACGTAGTTTGCTATATTTATTTCTGGCCTAATAATGAAAACGCGAATATTTCTGATCAAAAATGGTTTTATTGTTTTTCAAAGTATTCTCCAGCAAGATTTATACACTTTTGCATGCGCTCAAACCAATTGTCGAAGCACTTTTTCCACTCCGATTGAGACACCTCCAAAACATGGTTTTTCAACTCTTCAACAGCATCTTCTGGCGACGAAAATCGTTGACCACGCATTTTTCCCTTGATGTGATTCGACGTTTTGGGCGGTCAAAAAGGCGCTGGTGTGAGCTGATGTGTGAGAGCTCGCATTGTCATGGTGCACAATGATCTGTCTTTCTCTTTCTCCGAAGACTTCAGGCAAACAAATTGTGGTGTACCACCGTCAGAATTGACCGTCCTAACGTTGCACAAGCGGGAACAGTCGCCACATGACCAGTTTTACCGAAGAAACAGGCGACCATTTGCTTCGAAGTGCTTCTTCCACGAACGACTTTCGTTGGATTTGGCTCGTCTTCGAAGACCCACACGGTCGATTGCTGTTTTGTTTCGGGCTCATAAGCATAGATCCACGACTCGTCACCTGTGACGATCTTATAAACGTCTTTTGAAACACCGCGATTATATTTTTCAAAATTTCTTTGCACCAATCCACACGAGCCTTTTTTGAGCGATTCACAAATTGCGGGATCCAACGAGAACAAACCTTTTTTACGCCCAGGTGTTCATGCAATATCGAATGTATGCTGGTGGAAGAAATGTCCAAGGATGCCTCTATCTCACGGTATGTCACATGACGATCTTGCATTATCAGTTCACCCACCGGATCTATTTTTCTGGCACAACGACTGTTTTGGACGACCTTCGTCTTCGAGCGAGCGTCGCCGGTGATTGAATTCATTAAACCAATTTTTCACAGTGCTATAGGATGGTACTTCATAGCCATACAAAGATTTAAGTTCATCGTTGCACACTTGTCGTGATAATCCACGTCGAAAGTTGTGAAAAATGATTGCACGAAAATTTTCTGAGTTAATTCCCATTTTTCTGCCGAGGTATTTTTTGATTAATCGTTAATCGATATCAAACGTGGTCAAACATGAAAGAGTTGTATGGAGCTTTTATCGATAAAAGTCCAAACTTTTTTTGGGAAAAGGCCAATTGGTCCTTAAAAGGCTATAGGTGACCTAGGCCAGAAACTTTAACAGCAACCCACGAATTCGATAAAGTCATAAGACATAGCACCTAAATATGTCTATCCCAATAGACCTAAAAGACGAAATATTTCTAGTCAAAATCGGCATCACAATGCGTCAATTTAAAGGCCCAAAGTGTTCGCCTGCTAACACATGTAATAATTAGACAACGGATTTTGTATAATTGCATAATTGCATTTTTTTTTAAAAAATTAAAAGAAACGCCTTATTCCTACTATAAGTAAGTCTGTATAAAAGGCCAATCTGAATACACTTTTTTTAAATGAATAACAATTAAACTTAACAAGATTAAACTTAGCTGAATGACGCATTATACTAGAGAAACTATACATTATTTGATTTAGTTTAGTGAAGCCTAAAAAAATGTTACCTGCATTTTCAATCAGCCTTGTACCGTCCCTGGTGGCCAACTTATGACATAAGTGTGTCGAGGCATCTTCCAAAATCCATTATCTAATATTTTTCTTCTCCATCAATCACCTTAAATTCCATAAACAAACTTAAATTGTCCTACCATCTTTTATATGATGCTTTCAAAAAGGACCTTTAACCCTAAACAGCTGGCAACAAGTGTGTCCTTTGAAGTGTAACAAGTAGCAAAGTGAAAAGTCAAAGAGGGTTAAGTTCACATACACAAAGAAAAAAAAAAAAAAAAAAAAAACTGCAGCCTAAACGACCCATATTTTGAGTTCCTTTGGGTCCCCCACTTCAACTAGGCAGCCGCGCGCGAATCAATTGTCCTTGTCTTTGTTTTTTGCCGCCCGCCCTCAGTAAATTAGCATACAACAAAAGAACGAAATGCAATAATTGGAGTCCTTGACTGGATAACAGCAGCCACACCAACAACAACAACAACAAAAGCAGAGAAGGAAGTGAAAGACACTGCACCAGTTTCACTTTTGTTGTTTTAACCCTTTGATGTTCCAATAGAAGTGGCACTCGGGTCGTGTGTCCTTGTGTCCTGGCCAAGTCAGCAGGTGTGGAGTGCAGGGGTTTGGGTTTCTCTTTAATCATTGAAATGCAATTTCTATTTTTTTTTTCCAGTATTAATTAGGCCGCAAAACATATAAAAACATTTCTCGCATGCGATAAAATTGACCAAACAACCAGCCCTGCCTCAATATGTTGCAGTGAGCGTCTGTGCGTGTGTGTGTGTGTGTCCTTTGATGTATTTGTACCTTCGCCAGCCAGTCGCAGCAAGTCACCCCCAAGCAGAAGAGAGGCGCTTTCGCCCATACCTCCCCCCATCTAGCCAGGATATCTCGTAATTCCCATCGTATGGATAACACGACAGGCAGAGGATAACGACGACGACGACGTCGATGATTTTGCTGCTGCTGCTGCTGCGGAAGCTGCTTCTGTTTTAACAAATTGTTCAATTTTAATTTACATTTAGAGGCTGTCGGACTCGGCTCACCTTTCATAGTCGCGCGACTCGTTTCGCTGACAGGACGTTCGTGTCCTGTGTCTTCCGTACTAACATCCAAATGCTTGGCAAAGTGTAAATCAAAAACTATTTATACAAATAAAAAATTTAAATATTAAAATTCAAACCATAAAACAGAAATGTTTAACCAAATAAATAATAATAATAAATTATAAACTATTTCTTTTAATTTTTGGTAACACCATTTTTTTAGAGATATGTTTAAAATAAATCACTTAAAAATACTTAAAAGAAAACAATCATAAACTTGCAAATATTTTCGAACTTGAGTGATCGTCAATTTTTAATTAATAATCAAGAGAAAAATTCAATTTTATAAAAACATTAAAAAAAAAACGCTGTAAAGAACCAAGATCTTCTATACTGCCTAAACAGGATATTTTCTGAAATATTGAAAGAATTGTAAACTTTTGTTATTTCGATTCATTCTATAAAATAACGATCTTGCATTATCCCGATTTGTTCTAGAATTTTGTAAGAGCGATTCAATCTTGGGTGTTTTACTATCAAAACAAATTGATCTTAAAAGAGAGAACTACCGTTTAAAAATCAAAAACAAAAATTATTCTCTTGAATAATAAAATAAAAAATATATAATTAAGATAATTTTATTCTAAAAGAATTAATAAGCTCTAACCTTAAGTTCAAATGGTTCTTTGCTTACACAAATAAAAACGAAAGAAAAAACACAAAATTTCAAAATTCCTAGGGACTGATCTAAGAGCTCAACAGGATGGAAATAAGTGCAAAAAAGGGATTTTTTTAAGAATTATCAGTTGATCAAAGAAGATTTCATTTGAAACTAGCTACGAGGTGGGTGATAATTTACCTTCTTGACCAGAGTGCGCTGCAATTGCAAAATAAATTATAATATGCAAAATAAATTATATAAATTATATTAACTTTCACCGCAATGCGGCCCAAAGCTTCGTTTTGACAGCTGATTGTTGTTGACGTGTTTGGCATCATGTTGAGTATAGCATAAAACGATTTTAGTTCACTCATAAAACATGATTTTTTTGAAGAAAAAAGTTGGATAGTTATTGTGGGGCTAATGCTCCTTCAGATTACACCGTAAATAATGGTTTCGATAGTTTCATGGTGATCGAAACTCTACTGCCGATGAAGTCCGCAGGGGCAAGCCCCTTCATCGGTACTCTTCGTGGACTTCCTCGAAAGAAAAAAATGGATCAAAAAAAACCGCATTGGAGCGATTCCAGGGCGAACTTTCTGAAAAAACGGCCTAACAAAACGAAAAATAACCTAGTACATACCTGACGTAGCTCGGATTCAAAAAACTGTTTTGATATTTTTCGTTCACATAATTACGGGCGGAAAATTTAACTGACTTAAACTGCTTAAATCTGTAAAATACCAAACTACTTAGTAGGAACTTAAACAACAAATTTTAAGTTCATAGCTTAAATAGTTTTTGGGAGAGTAAGCGATATTTATTACACGCAACGCAAGATTCACGAATTAAAAATTCTCTTGACGCACGACTCATGCTCGATTTAACGAGGCTTCACGTATGATTACGCACAATTAAAATGCATTCCTATAAAAATTTATCTAACAAAATACAACGCAGTTCAATTTGGAAATAATATATTCCTTATCTATTTCGAGCAATTTTTTTATTGCGAGCTTCTTAAATAGTGTTTGAATAAGTACGACTTCACTTGCTCCATGGTGTCACTTGGATCCACCACGCAAGATTTATCTAATCTCATATAATTTTTCACTAGAAGAATATGTAAAAATTTTCTTGTCAGCACCACCTTTTGTTTTGCCATCAGTTTCCACAATTAAGAAATCTTACACATACACCTTTTTAAAATTCTATTTATATTTTTTTTTTTTATTTTAAGAAAAGTGTTAATTGCACTCTGACAATATGTGATGTATGAAATAAAAGCTTTAAATTACTGTCATACCAGTAATAATTCTATTATAGGTTTCATGGCCACACTTCACCTTTTGTATAAAGCAGGTGCGAACAGCGGATTCTCGAAATCAAAAGCAAATCAGTATCAGGAATACTATAATTAACACAGGGCAACAGCCATTTTGCTCTAGCCTGCTCGATACAAAATTCTGTTCCAGTTTTCTGCACTGATTCCAAAACTGGACTCGGTTTTTCTCTATCAGCTCTTTTTTTTCAAGAAATCGCGGAAAATCCATTTAGATGTTTTTTGAGCTTATGGCAAATTATGGGGGTAACACCAAGCACAAATTTGTAGGCTTATAAGTTTTATGCGACACTACATACATCAATGCAGCCATAAAAAATCAAGCGAGCCGCATCAGCAAGCCCGAAAGTGACTAAATTGGACCTTAAAGAACATTTTTTATCAATTTATAGCAAATTTTTCAAAATAAACCGTCCTCTACAAACCAGTGCGTAAATCGGAAATCCAAGACAACTATTTTAACATATAGCCTAACATATCCGCTATTTTTGGGAATTTTGTTTCATTTTTATCAGCTTGTTGGACTAAGCTACAGCCGTTTTTTCACGAAAAAGTGAATTAAAAATTATGGCAGGACTACTAGATTAATTCACAAAATGTGTATAGGGAATATGAAAAGACTACCCGATTTAACATAGCTCTTACATTAATAGTCATTACATTAGATTAATAGTCGGTGAAAAAAAAGAAAATTTGCACGTCATTTTAATTTTTTAAAATTTTTCCACTCACAATATGCCAGTCGAAGTAGTGCTTTGGCGGAAAATATAATTCTGTCCAGCAATTCTAAGAAATTTCGTATGCACGTGAACGGTCACACTAAAAGCTAGAGATGGGACATACCGGCGTATCTGTGAATGAGTCAAAAAACACTGTTACTTTAAATATCCAGTCTATTAACCGATGGTAGTTGACTGAAGCAGTATTGAATTCAAAAACTTACTTACTTATCAAAATGCGCAAGTGATTCAAGGGTCCTGGCCTCTCTTTAAACTCTTTAAGCCTAAATGAGAAAACGACTTCCCAGGACTTTTTTGGAGTCATAAACTTGCAAAAAGAAGCCTGTTGATAGCAATGGTTATCCCGAATCGGTTTGTAACCCCATCAAATCCCTTGCCAACGCCGTGTGTGTTTTTGAACTTTGTTATGTGTCACCTCAATTTTTAAAAATGTTAACTTTGTTATAACAAAGATGCAAATATCTTCTAGGGATCTTCCCTAAATGTCAATTCTTGATCTTTTGCTTAACTCTAAATTTTGCTTCGTACTAAAAATGGCATAATTTCACACAATTAAGTGTCAAATTACCCTTTTCCATCCCAGATACAAAATCCCAAGTCCCCACCTTTAAGTGCATTTGCCACACACCAAGCTGCAAACTCTTGCACAAAGGTTCCCCACTAGCCAAATGGGCAACGAATCGAACAAGAAAAACCCACCCAGAAACAGAAGCCGAGTCGAGTAGAGTTTTTTTGTGTAAGACAAAGAAGAAAAAATAAATTGCTGTTCAGGCCAATCAGACAAGCCCAATGCAGCAAAACGATTGTAAATAAAATACAGCAACAACAGGAACAACAACAACAACGGAAAACTAAAAATAAATAAAAGAATGTAACAACAGAAAAAACATTACCAACTGGCTTAGAGAGGCCCCCCCAGCCAGTAGCCAGTAGACGGAGAGCCAGTTGGAGCTCAGTGTGCTGAAAATCTTAAACTGTTTTGGTGAATGTTTATGGGCGAATTTCAGTCATGGCCTAAACAGCGCGAAAGGAAGTAGGAAAAGTGAAAGAAAAACAAAAACAAAGTGAAGTGCAAATCAATTAATATATTTATCATCCTTTCAATTACTTAGAATTCAAATGTAAAACCCAAACATAAATATATTTCCAATGTGCTCAACAAAATGTGGCTAGCCCAGCAAACCCAAGCCAAAAATGTTTTACAATTAAAAATTTACCTACAATCGAATGCAAATTTAAGCGATGATGATGACTGGGTGGCAGCAACAACAACAACCACCAACAGGAAGAGGCAACACCAATTTGATGCTAAACAATTTGCATTTAATTGTTGTGATTATCTTGGCCTGTTGCACACGCTGGTAAGTTGACGACTTGTATGTATGAAGGTATATCTTAGGCCCAGAAGTGTAAAATGGCCTGTCAACAAATTAACTCAACACTCCGAGAGAGCTCATTACCTGCCTACCATAACCATGTTATGCTTCCCGCTTCTGGGGGTATAGAGTTAATTAATTAAAACGACAAACAACGACAAACAGATTAATCAATTGCCCGACAGAGTGAAGGAGAGAGTGAGAGAGAGGGAGATAGAGCTGTCCGTTGAAGGTGTTGGCATAATTAATATTGATCTAGTCAGATAGAAGTGAAACGAAATGTTAACCTCAGCTAATTGTAAATGATTCACTTGAGAGGTTTATGTGTGTTTTGGATAATGTTTAGGTTTGTTACTTGGCTGTAAATTTATTTTGTAAAATTAAAGAAAATTGGTAAACTTTATATCTGGATTTTAGAGACAAACTACTCCCAAGTTCTTGGCTTAGGTGCTTTCTAATTTTCGCTCAAGAAATAGGTATAGAGATATAACGCCTTTGAGAAGCATTTTCATAGCTACTTACTTTACATCTGGCACCAATAGCTGGTGAAGGTGAGCGGCTGTTGAAAAGCTTTAAAGAAAAAATTTATTAATTTTTTCGAAGTGGGGGTCAGTAGTCACACTCTTCGCTAGCCAAGAGATTTAAAGATACTCAGCTTGACCCTTTGAGGCTTTTCTTAATGATAATTGTGAAATTGGAATACAAAGTAAATTTTATACAAGCTCGAAATACAACGAATTTTTACACACACAACAGCATTCAATTGAATTTAGACCCTGTTTATTATAATGCTTTTTTTAGGGATTATTCCCGAATCGAATTTCGGTTTCGATACTTTTCGAAATGTTAAAGGTTAAAGGTTCGGTTAAAGTTTTTCAATTCATTTTGTTTTTCGATGTCGATACAGTATCTCGAAGTTTATTCCGATATTATTTATTGGTCCAAAAATATAAAATTCTCAAGGCTATAAAAAAAATATAATTAATTTTGGGACTAGTCCATATTTTGTTCAATTTAAAAAAAAAACGCATTGATACATATAAGACAATTTTATGTACATAAATTCACATGCGATTAGATTTAAACGTCAACGATTAAGTAATGTATTCACTCAGCATTGCATTTATTCGATTGGAGTTTAGTTTCCTTTTAATGGTTCCCTCAAACAGGACTATGAATTGAATCGCTTCTGAAACAAACCGTACCGAATCATGAAACTTGCTATTTAGGGGAATTCTTTCAGACCTATTAAACGAATAGTAAAGAAATCAGGGACCGTTACTGTTATAACTTTTTTGGATACAAATTTTGAAATAACAATTACTTTCTAATTCTTAAACAAAAATTTAAAAATAATCGTTATTCTATGATTTTTAAATAAAAATTTTGTTTTAACAGTAAAATCGTAATTTTTATATTTAAATTTTTGAATAACAGTTAAAACTAATTTTTATTATAAAAATTTAAATTAATTTTTATTTTGTACTTTTTAAGTTATAAAAATTTGTATTAATAAAAAAATTATCTAGTATTTGTAAATTTTAGAACATCTTTGATAAAAGGATACAAGATTTGCTTAAAACCTACTATATTAGTAATTTTATATAATTAAAAAAGTAATTTTTATAATAAAAATTACAATTTTTTATAATAAAAAATTAGTTTTAACTGTTATTCAAAAATTTTTATATAATTTACCATTTAACTGTTAAAACAAAATTTTTATTTAAAAACAAGTAAGAAAGTCGGTCAAGCCTATGTATATAATATACTCTGTACCTATTTGTATGTAACTGATAACTTTAAAGAGTGAGGTTTTTTCAAAATCTGGGAATGGCAACTCTTTCGACTATCGTTCATCTGGTTGAAAAACGATGTATGGGGGCTCGATAAGTAATGATGAGTAGAATTACCCTAGTACATAACTCGTAAAATTATAAAATTTGTATATAATTTCCTATTTATAAACGTATCTATATTAGTCACGCAGGTATTAATTATCCAAATTGTCTTTGCCTACTTACACAAAATTTTTTGAAAAAGGTGGGAAACTGAGAGCGGCGCAGTCCCATTAGACTCTGCCGTCAAGCAAGGTCCAATTGGGAAATTACCAGTTAGCTATTGCCTCTCGCCTCTCTTTCTCGTTAGTTCTATCAATCGCTGCGGTGTTGTTGTTGTCGTTGTTTTTAGTTTCTTTTATGTATAGCTCTAATATCGTTCATCTGATCGAAAAACGATGTATGGCGGGTCGATTCATAATAAGTAGTAGAATATATGTCTAGAATGTTCAAACTATCTATCTTGAAAATTGTGGGAGTTATTTCATTTTTTTTTAATGTGCGGGAGGCAGGGGCGTGGCAAAAATTAAAAATAAACTTGATCTGCCTGCAGGTATAAGAATTATATGTTCCATACACTTCAAACCTCTATCTCTTACCATCTCTGAGATCTCCTCGTTCATACGGACAGACGGACATGGCTATATCGACTCGGCTGTTGATGCTGATCAATAATATATATAGTTTATAGGGTCGGAGATGCTTCCTTAAGGCTGTTACATACATTTGCACAAACCCAATATACTCTGTGTACCTTCGGTACAGAGTATAATTATAATATAACAATTTCAAAATTTTTTTGTGATTAAAATTGCAAATAAAAATATATCTCATTTAAGGACTCGCCATTCAAAATTATGAACATTCATGTACTCCATTTTATCAGGGGATCCATATTTTGTAGTATTTTTTTTCACTTCCATAACTTTTATTTTCGGTCCCTGAAAGAAATAGTTTTAAATCTCTCGCCTACTAAGAAAACTTCATGAAGTTTGCTTCATCATGTAAATTCCGTCTAATTTCGGCTAATTACTTAATATAATTCATTGAATCCAAGTTTCTTTATACCACCTGAGCCAGAGGATAGAGGAACCGGTCAGCGAACTGAACCCAAAGTATTCTTCACGGGTTCGAAGCTTTTAACCGAACCTCTTCCTAAATGTTGGAGTTTTGCAGCCTTGATATAAAGGCAACTATATTTGTTAATTTGTGGTATCAATTAAACATGCATTTTCGCATCTTCAGTTAATTCTCCCCGATAACCGCAATTGCCTAAATCAAGTTAACATGTAAAGTTAACATTGATAGAACTTTTTGCAGTGGAACAGCAAATTTTGTTGATGTACATATATGTAGCAGTGGAACTAGGCTATTAGATAATGAAACAGTTGAATCACAATGCATCATGCAACAACTTATTGATAAGGTTAAGTAGAAAAACTAAGAAGGCTCATTTTGGAATATATTGTGTCCAAAATATAGAATGGACCGTTTGCCAGGCACTTAAAGATCTAATTACTTGTGAAAGAAATATAAAGACTCTACTTTTGCAAAGCGCAACTTATTTTAATAAGTTAAATTAAAGCAAAGCTAAGCAATAAGCTTGAACTACCGTCTGTAACTAACATATTGCTTTATAGAAAGTTTTGTTCAAACTCAATTAATGATCGGGCAGTTGAAAACTGGGTTATTTTCGAATCTATGGAATATACAACTAAAAAACAATTATGATGTGAACACACTTCGTACTTTGGTCAATAATGAAATTATTAATCTTGTTATGTTGTTTTGCAATTTTTTTGATTTATTTCGAAAGAATTCGATACGTTACATTGAAAAAGAGGTTTGGGTTTTCTTTAAAACAAGACTGAAAACAGTTATGAATGGAGGCATCTTTTAAAAATCACAATCGAAAGTGTCTAAAATGGTCTTTTAAGTCAGACTTTATGCTTAAGTTAACTAAATGAACTCGGTTTGGCATGCTGATCTCGAATATATATACTTTATGTGTTCGAAGACGTTACAAACATCTGGAAAACAATATAAAACCCATACAAGGGAATAAGAGTATAAATATATGGGGAAATTTTGAAAGCAATGGGAAATGCTTATCAACAACTCTCGCTGATAGATTGAACTTTCGCCAGAAGTCACATGATTCACATGCACACAGCTGAGCTATTTAAAGCATTGATCTCTGAAAAGAAATTATCAGTATTTCAACAACAAGTCGACATTATGCGTTGCATTTTGTTAATATTTTGTATTCTGTTGATATTCCAGTGTCTGTGGGTAAGTTTTGAAAAAATTAATGTTAGTTATGAGACTAATTTTATTTGGCAATTTATTTGTAGAGTGAAATCAGTGCGGCACCCAAACGGAATTGGCCAAATATGCATATAGGCTGTCATGGAGATCTAAGCTGCTGTAATCAGTCAAACTGTATGGAAAAAGACTTGGAGAGATTATCCATTTAAAAGCTAAATAAAAGAATATAAGACTGAAAAATGTTTTAAAACGAGAAATAGAGATTGAAAGAAGCTCGTCTTGATATTTATTTTTTTTTTTTTTTTGGTTAAAGCAACTTGCTTATTACGACTCCAAATTCTGTGTCATTTCCCGCCCAGTTTCACTTGTAAGCGACTGCCAAGTTAGCAACGTGAAAATTTCTCATCCGCATACGTTGCGCATACGCCGTGTAGTACAGGCCACTTGAACGTGTGAATCCAGCAACACTTCTGGCTGATGCACCCAATTAAATGGAGCCGGTTGGAGGCGTGGCTGCCTGTGAGCAATTCATTTGCATTTCAAACACAAATTGGTGGCACGAACTGGCGTGGCACCTGACTCGGCACCAACTCCTGCCTCAGCCTCAGTGCCTCATTATGCGTGGCAATTATGACGTTGCAACTACGACGAATTGCAGGCTGCACTTCAGCCTGCAGTCTCGAGTTGACTGCATCTGCATTAACATCGGCAACGGCAACGTTGTTGTCAACAAGCAAAAAAAAAAAAGTATGTTGACAACCCCGTACAACCACAACAACAACAACAGCAACAAGGAGATTAACAAGCTGCAACTACTAGGCGAGGCAACCAGTCAGGCAGCCTTTGCCCTGTCCCAGCTCCGCCTGACTGCGCACTGAGTCTCGGATTGACAGCGCCCAGGCGCATTATAAAACTTGAGTACCAGGGACCACCCTGCAATTGAAATCAACTCAATTGTGTGGGTCTGGATCTGGTACAGAGCCAGCACTGGCACTGCAGTCAGTTTTACAAAGAGCAAATGAAGAATGTTGCCTACGGAAGCTGGATGGCAAGTTTTTTTGTTTGCTTTTTGTTTGCTGCTATTCAAAATGGCGATTTTGTGGCGTCTCTAACATTGAAGTGGCCATTTTGTTGCAGCGGTCAAATAAAATGAATGTGGTAATAGCAGAAGGAATATTAGAAATGCCACAAAAAATATTGTATTTTAAAGGCCTTCAGTTTAATTTATATCTAAATAGAGATGGATACTGCAATTACTCACAATGAAACTCATAAGCAGTGGCATAAAGATGTTTCAATATTCAGAATAAATAAAATATAATTCATACTTTAATACAATGAACTGAAAAAAAGTATTCCTTTCCAATTCAAGTTCTTGGCATAACAATTAAGGCAAAAATAATATTGATATGTTCTGAATTTTGAGGACATTTCATATTCCTAGCTTTTTTATCAGGGGATAAAAATCGTTTAAAATTTTAATAGTATTTTTTAATACATTTAAAATCAATAAATTTGCTGAAAACTGTTGT
The DNA here is from genome assembly GCA_018904225.1 of Lordiphosa mommai. Lineage (NCBI taxonomy): Eukaryota > Metazoa > Arthropoda > Insecta > Diptera > Drosophilidae > Lordiphosa > Lordiphosa mommai. The sequence goes on from JAEIFT010000293.1 coordinate 27,732, forward strand.
ACGAAACTGTTATCAGCTCCAAACTTATTTTTAAGGCTCTCCAAAATAAGCAACAAATCATTTGGAAAATCCCAAAAATGTACAAAAAATTGTTGAAAAAAAGTTTTTGTTTTTCATTCAGTCGCAATTAAAATTATTTTTCAAGCTCTTAATGTAATTTCCATAAAATGTGCTAATAACATTTTTATTTTGAAATTGATGGTGTTAATCATTAATTTTCGCCCCAATTTTCAATTTTTAGAAAATCCTGATAATTGTCTAAATCAAGAGCCCATTTTCCGACTATGAAAAACAAACAGTTTTTCGACTTTTTAATACAAAAAGTTATGCAGAAATTATTCTCAGTGGAAGCCCTTACTGAATGACAACAAGAACCCATCTCTTTGGAGGATTCTGCACCTTATCATCGAGCGTGCTCTGTAAGCCAATTTTTGACTATAAGTGTACGCAATTATAATTGCAAAATTTATTCAATTATTTTTGACTATTTTTAAATGACAGAATACGATTAAAAGGTCGAAATTTTAATAATAAGACCTTTCTTTGCCCAGGTAACTTAGATTGTGCGACCTCTAGAGAATGTCCAATGCCAAATTTCGAAAGCTCAAGTCAAAAACTACTGTTAACTTAGGGAAAAGTATAGAAAAAGAATGGTTTGAGGCTATTTCGAAAGACTAGTAGTAGTATTATAAATATATATTCAGTAATAATACCATTTGCCATAGACTTTAACTAATTGTGAATATATGCATTGCAATAAAATGCGTGGATATTAAAACGTTTGACTAAATTTTTCTAACTATCGAATTTTTAAAATTCACTACGTAGAAATTTTCTATATTTAGTTGCTTCTACAATGGCCGTGTTCAGCAGAAGAACTTGCTCCCCGATAAGTGATATATTTCTTGGTAATTTATGAAGCCAATTTATCCTATTGTGTTTAATATGATATTTACAATAAGAAGAGTAGTTTTCTTAGGCTGATCAGTGATCAAGTGGCTCTGCTGAACGCGCCCAATATTTTTTTTATGCTAGGATCTTCAAAAGTAATTGCAAACTCCTCTCCAATCCGTGTGAGTCCACTTGTCCAGAAAAATTTTTCTGCCAGCATCTTTTTAGACAATCTATTTGGTAGTCTTATGAAAAGATCATCTTGTGTATGTATTTCATAGACAAGCTTAGGGTATAGAAGCTACTGTCCACTGTTGATTGGTATTGTATCAGGAAGCTTTAAGACTCTTTTTTAAGAAGTAGCATTTCGGGAGCCCACACTTATAACTGCTAGAAAAAGCTTCCATTTCGCTTCGAGCAAGACAACGCTTATGCCTACGAAATTTCGCCACGTTACATTTGTTCCAGTTTTGGCCAGTTACGTTCGTTATGGAATATGTTTTGAAACCACAATCTTAAGCGATTTTGATTTCCTGTTCCTTGTAAAACCACTTCTCTCCCAAAGCTGATCTGCCTTCTATTCTATTCTGTTCGGTTTTCGGTTCCAATGCAACTTTTATCTAAATACCTAAAAACTAGTGGATGTAATAGATTTTCAAAATTGTGTTCTAAATTAGACACATTAAAAAGATTTTTAAAATATAACAATTTTAAGCCTTTTCCAAACTGACGGACGGGCAGACAGGTAAAAAAAGTCAATAAATAAAATTAGAACAATATTTTCTTAGTCTGAGTTCAAAAAAAAATATTTGTTAAGGCTGACAAGATCCAAAGACCAAGAAGGAATAAATAACTAAATGGCAAAAATCAACCTCCGCACTCCAGAAGCAAGTTTATTAAACCAGTTAGGAATTGTATTTACTCCGCTACATACTTTATTGGCATGGAGTTGAAAATAAGTTAATGCATACTTAATTTAAAATATTGTTTACTTGCCTTAAAAATGATTCATATTTAACTTTGCTACATTCCTTAGCGAAACTTTTTCTGAGTGTACTTGGCTCTGCAGCTGCGCTTCCCATGACACATTGTTATTTTTTTGTATTAACTTTTACTTCTTGAAAAATGTTTGTTCATTTAATTATTTTAACATAAAATGTGATAATTTGATTTAATTACCCCCAACTTGATGCAAATATTTTTTTTTTTATATTTTATTTTGTTTAGCTTTAAGCCGCAGCCTGCTGACCAAGTCACCCTGTTGAGTTGTTGTCGGTTTGGATCAAAGGCATTCCTAGTTGTTGCCGAGGGGGGGGACGACCCCTCTAAGCGGTTGAGGAATGTCTCCAGCGTAACAAAAGTTATCTACCCTGTCAAAAAATGCCTCTCCCCCCTCTCTCTCTCTCACTCTCTTAGTGTGTGTGTGTGGGAAACATGCAGAGATTTGATATAGTTCGTTGAAATTAAAAAAAAAAATCCTTGATTTATGCCTGGGCTACCGTTTGACAGACCACAAAGACTTTTTTGGCGGCGCCTATTAAAGCCTCAAACATTTTATGGCATTTCAATAGAACTCCAAACAATACTCAATACCAAAAACCCCAAAGCGTGAGAATCAAAACTGCAAAATGTGTTTGTAAATTATGAAAACGAAATGAGTTGGACTTTTATCGCGAAGGAACTGTGATAAGCCGCATGTCGTTTTTAGACCTTATAGGGAACACAGATCGATAAATTTTATAAGCAAATCAATTGCATCGCGTGAAATACGCAGACAGGCGGACGGACAGACGGTCCAGCCGAAGACTGGACTGGACTTGGGTTGGGAATGACTCAGCCGTCGGCTTGCTCTGCCTTCACTTTGTTGCTTATCAGTTCGTTCGTTTTTATTGAAGTTGGCGAAATGGTGCGGCCAATGAGGCAATGACCAAACTAAAAGCCTGCCAGATGCTTTATAAAGCTGTTAACAAAATGTGCATCAGTTTAAATTCTTTATCTGGAGAAGATGTCTGGCTGGCAGCATCAGCAGCTATCGCAGCAAATGTCAGCCAATTAAAATGCATTTTGCCTGAAAAGTTTTAAGGATAAGCCCAAGAGGCATGGGCCAACGGAAGTGCAAAGAGTGATGAGATCAAAAGAAAGTTTAGACCTTTCTTATCAGCAACAAAAAGTAATTATCTTATAAACAATTTATAACAATTTATGTTTCATGTTTCATAGAATTTTGGTAGAAATTTAATTATAAAATGTTTGTTGAATTGATTGGGCAATTAAATTGTTAACTTAACCCAAAAATTTTGCCATTAACCTTGAGTTTCGTATACCAAAAACCGCAATTTAATTTCATTTTTAAATTTGGCTTTTTTTTCTTACTGTTTTTGTTTTTGGTATTTGGTGGGGCAGATTCTAATCAAACAACAGTCTGACAGTAGCTGAAATACAATTTTCTGAGCTGTCATAAATCTTGACGGCATGAGTCATGCCCGAAAGAAGTTTCCAAAAAATATTGTGAAGCTTAGACAAAGAAGAATTTTGTACACCATAAACTCTCATTGAACCCATTTAGAGAACGCGCCAAGGCATTCAAGGTCAGTCGGAGAGGTGTTCTTGCTGTGGCTCAGATGATGATGCAGATAGGCAGACGAGTTTTTTTTTTTTTTTGTTGAACAACTTCATCAGGCCATTGCCACATCGCAGTTGGCATCGCATCGCATCGTTGATCTACGACACGCAGGCTTTTTGGCCAGGGCATACCCGGGCGTATACGTGATGGCGAGCTGCTGGCGTCTGCAAATATGTATTTTCTTAATGCCTCACCGGGGTTAATTGTGGCACGTAAGCTCAACTCAAATGTAGAAACGTGCCATTTTCACACACGTCCTACAGTTCACAGAGATCCTCATCTGAATTGTGTACATCATTTGTATGCCATTCACGCAGATGCATAGGTTAGCAGACGGTGTAACTGGTGTCCCCAGAGAATGAGCTAGATTTGCTCTCTTTTGGTATAAACAACAAAACAATTTTGTATATCTTTTGGCTCAAATTGAAACTGAAAGCATTATAATTTTTTAGGTACCAATAGAATTTTTTAGAATTTTAATGAATTTCCAAAAAAAAACTTTTTGCCGATTACAACAGTTAAGAAATCACTTTTAATTTAAAGCGTCGAGAACTATTGATCAGACAAATGGGCTGATCTCAATTCATTCTTAAGCATATGGCTAGAAAGCGCATTTTGCATATTTTTATACAGATTTTAATCCTAGTAGGCCAGGATAAATTTGATTTTAAAGATTAGGTCATTTTGTGTTTTTTTTTGTTAATACAACATATTTACCCTGGCCTACTATAATTACCCTAATCCGCTTTCTATTTTAATGACTCAATAAGAATGATAACGTAATGCTTCGACTTGTTATTTTCCTAATTAACAAAAGGCAGACGACACAAATGGGTCAATTAAGACCACAAAGCGGTGCAAACCGCATCCAGAGTCAAAGTCTTCGGGTTTATACGCGATTCCGAAATCGTATCTGAACCGAAGCAGATTTATTTTAGATGCTATAAATAATATTGGTTTCCTTTATTACCCAATAATATTTACAACAATTTGCTTAAAGCTAGCAGTTCAGTGGAAGTCAGTGATTAAATATTAATCTTTACATCTGAGAAAGTATAAGAATTTATTTTTCAATTTACAAAAATTTATTTTTCAATTTAAGGAAAAGATGCTATTAAAAAGTAGTTAGTCAATTTATCGTAATTTTGATCAAATTTGTAGTTGTATAAATCTACCAGTCCGACGGACTGATTCATCAATCACCAGGCCAAACGGCTTAACTTTAGGGCCACGATTAAAAAAGACTTCAAAAAACTCGGTCGCCAATTAATTAAAAATTACGGAAAAAGTTTGATAGAGGATATTCTTCAATATTTTACATACAATAGACATTAAACCTGATTTGTGTTCTTCATAAAATAGTTTATAGAACCCTCCTTTTTGTAGATTTTATTACTTTTTTATACTAAAAGTTTCTGTTGTAAATTTTGTCGCATCGACTTAATAATAACTCTGTGCAAGTCGAAAAAAAACATGACCAACTTCAACTGGCCTTTTCGGGCCCTGGGAATCGAACTGCATCATTACTTTTTTAAGTTATCATGATGACTTTATGCAACATTTTGATTCTTAAATAAAAGAACAATTTTTATGTAAATTGTAAAAAAAATATCTGATTCTTGTAAAATCTAAATAAATAGATTTAAATGTGCTCTTATTAACTACATTTAGAGAATATCGATTTCAGTGCGCATTCAAAAGTAATGGTCCAAAAAAAACTAAAAAAACATACAATCTTTTTACAAAAAATTTATTTAAAAAAATTATTTTTTAAATTTCTAAACATTTTCACTCCCCATATTTTTTATTGTGCTTACACTTTTATTTTTTCAACAATAACTTAATTTCTAGTTAAATATAATTTAATAACATTTTGGTTAAAAAATATATGGTAATATATCGCTTTTTATATAACGGAATGATATCGAAAAACTGTGTATGTATTTAATTAGATGAAATTTAAGTTTATTTATTTAGATTTTACGAGAATAAGGCATAATTTTTTTGGACTTTGCATAAAAATTTAACTTCATAAAAAAACTTAAGCAAAATTTGTATGAAATCATTGTGATAAATCGAAAAATAGATGATGCAGTTCGATTCCTAAGGCCCGAATTAGGGAAAATCAGTTCCAATTGGTTATTAATTTTGTATTTAATAAAAAAAAAACTAAAATATTTTTTTAAAAATAAGCCCAAAAACCGAATTTGAAAAAAATAAAGGAATTTGGGAAATTTATTAAAAATGTAAATTCTCAATTCAAATTTGATCAGATAGGTGGTATGTTATCATTTCCGAAAACGTTCAAGTTATTCGGTTTTAAAAGATTTGCGTTTGAGTCAATGGAAAGAAAAGTAAATGACAATTTTCTTGGTAACGCAATTTCTTTAGTTGAAAATTTTATTTTGAAGTAATCGAACAAAAAGTCACTGCAATTTTTGTGCATTATATAAAAGTTCACGAATCTAGAACGAGATATTATGATTTCCTCGCATTAGAAATAATGCACTCACTTTCTACAAGCCAATCCGCTTATAAACAAGAAATTAAATTGCTGCCTAAGTTAAGATCGTCAAGCAAGCACATTGAAATATATTAATTTATTTGTTAACAATGATCTGCTTAGTTATACTAATGAACAAAGGATGTTTACAGGATTGATCAATCAAGGTAATGTTAAATTTCATTTGAAATAACATATAATGATTTTTCAAATGACAAAATTGGAAAAAGAGAATTAAACTTGCACTGGACCTTTAGGTGAGGAGCGTTTTAGAATCAACCACTCCGAGAACAAGATTGTAAACATATAAGACTCCATTGCATATTCTGCGATGATGCAAAGGCTGCAAGTCGATTAATTTTAACCTTGATCGGTAAGACGGTATATGTCTACTAGCGTCCCAATTAAAATTCCGAACTGAACAGATTCAATTAGAGCTTGCTTCTCTTTGTAAGGAATCAAATTTGACAGAAATCTACAACGCGGAAATATAGCATAAATGAACACTCCCAATAAAATTGTTGAAACTTGAAAAATGTACAAAAGATTCGCAAGAAGATATGCCATGAGTCCAAAGATCTGAAGAGATAGTAAGTCGTACTGGGACTCTATAAAAAAGCTAAATGGAAATACATTTAGGAAAGCCATTGAAGTTGATGCAGCGAAATTGACGGACTATTATAGCCGGACAACCTAGCTGATTCTCCATACAACGCGCTATTAATAACCAGTAATTTTAATAATCTTAAAGATGGAAAAGCTCCAGGTAATTTGGCACTCCTCCATTAATGGAAAAGATAACTGACACTTTTAATATGATCTTGGAATATTGGAAGGGTTCCGTGTGAAATTCAGAAGAAAATTGTTCCAATCTTTAAGAAAGGGGATCATAAAATTATGTGTACCTACAGGGAAATCACATTTCAGAACGCATTAGCTTAAATATTCTAAGATAGAGTTCCAAGCTGGGTTCCGGAAAGTATACGTTTCAAAAGACAATATATTCAGCCTAACAAGCATTGCCCGAACTTATATAGACAGTGACAGTCCCGGACGGGATTTATATAACGATGTGGAGCTCTTCTATACGCTAATGATATTGTGATGTTTGCAGAGTCACCTACGAAAATGTAAGAAATGATTAATGCGCTTCAAGAGTATTGCAAGGAGAAGACATAAAAGTTCAAGATCCCAATTTTAAAGACTTATCGGGCCTTTGCTTAGTCTCCCCCTTATATTTGTACATAATAAACATAATTTAAAAATTTCCAAAATATATGTATTTGTAACCATTTTAATATTCTCCCTTTTTCAGGCTCTATGGCTTACCCGATGGTCGTGCCACCTGCCGTTCAGTGCCTGGTCTAACCAAAGATCAGGTGGAGCTGTGCTACAAGGCAAGTGATGTGACTGCAGCGGCGCTGGAGGGTCTTGATATGGCCATACGTGAATGCCAAATACAGGTGGGAATCAATACAAATTATATACAAATCTCCAACATGATATATTTTCCATTTTTCGAACAGTTTCAATGGCATCGCTGGAACTGTTCATCGTTGAGCACAAAGAGTCGCAATCCGCATGCCTCCAATCTGCTGAAGAAAGGTAAGTTCCGTTCCCATCCTCAGCTTACTAAGTAACTAACTAAAGTAGCCTGGCTGCTTGGCTGCGTGGCTGCCTGGCTGAGAGAGCCATTAAGCTGACACTAAAATGTGCAGTAAGCGTGGCTCAGCTTTCACGCAAACAAAATCGCTTTATGGCCAACGGCAACGGCAACTGCAACTGCAAACTGTCAACGGGTTTTTTTTACTTGCGGTAAGAGGAGCAGCAGCACCTCTATACGAATGGTGGTGGCCCACACGCAAACCAAAGTCTAATTAAAAATTTTGCCATTTGGTCAAGCAGGCAAATGTCCCAAGCTATTAGTTGGGCGGCATAGCGAAACTTACTTAGTTTCTAATGCGTCTCAAATTTCATGATGGTAAGTAAGAGTGTTGGCGGACCCGAGGACGTACCCTATGTATGTATGTATGTTTGGTATTTTTATGTATGTCATAGCCTAGTGCACAACGGCGGACTTTGATATCTTAATCTCTGGTCCAGGCATTGTGTTACCTAAAGACGGCGTGTGCCGGCATACGTTCCATATGGAAATGGAATGGTTTGGACAACAACAAAAGATTCTGCCGCATTCTAAGCTCCGCTTTTGTTTGCTAAACTCAACAAGTAGCGGTAACTGTGATCACAAGGCGCCGATACCAAAAGCTGAGAACTACTGTTATGAGTCATGGAAATGGAGAGATATAAGTACTTGGTAGCTAGAGAAGATGTTAGCGGCAGCTAAAAGTGGTGGGAAATTGTTTTAAATAGAAAAAAGGTTCTGTTTCTAATAAATATTAATAGAAATAGGGTTTGGTGTGTTTGCTGTTTCTGAATATTATTTTCAAAGAGACTTCATTTTAAATAGGCGGTTGTGGCGTAGGAAAGAAAAAAATTAAACAAATTATTTGAGTGTAATGGTCGTTGTCTCATGTAACTATTTTGTAAATCCAGGTAGATTTCGAAAACCATCTAAATTTTGCATCTAGGTGAACTTTGTGCAATTGGTTTTCTCATATACACGTATTTTGAATTTAAGTATTGTATGCAATTATTGTACGGTCACACTGGCAGGGTTTGAAACGCACTAATTACACTGTGCAAGTCGAAAAAAAGGATAAGACCAACTTTTACGGTTTTACCTTATTTTGGGCCTGGGAATCGAACTGTATCATTAGCTTTATGAGTTATAACGATGGCTCCTAGACAAACAATTTTTTTTTTTTAAAAAAATTTAAAAATCTTTAAAAATTGTAAAAAAATTATATCTGATTCTTGTGAAATCTAAATAAATAGATTTAAATGTCCTCTAATTAACTACACTTACAGATTTTTGATATCATTGCGCTTTCAAAAGTTCTGGTCCAAAAACTAGAATAATTGCAATCGTTTTTAGATAACATTTTTGCACAACAAATTATTTAAAACTTTCAAACATTAAGTAAAATCACAATAAAATCATTTTTTTAATGTAGCTAATCCCATTTTCTAACAAAAACTATAAAAATTTTACTCATTTTTAATTTTTATAATGAAACCGTTATTGATCCGTGAATTAAATAATATTTTTGTTTATAAAATTTATAAAAAAAAAAAAAAAACCCATCGTGATAACTCAATAAAGGAATGATTCAGTTTGATTCCCAAAGCCTGAATTAGGGGAAAACCGTTTAACTTGGTCATGTCTTTTTTATTTTTTGAAAAAAACTATCATAGTGTTATAGATTGGCAGCACGGGAACACACAGCAGAGTGACCGTATGTGCGCAGCCATAAAAATACCTACCATAACAATGTAAATGGTTTTCGAATCCATGAGGATGAAGTAGATTGCTACAAAAAAGAAATAAAGCAAATTCTGTAAGTCCACCTAGATCGAGCGGAAATATTGCATAGCATCATCTTTTTACTGCACGCAATTAACCGGCCGGATCGGATGACTATATCTTATAGCTGCCATAGGAACGATCGATCGTAAAATACTTCTTAGTGATAAAAACTTTTTTGTTTTCAAAGATACCGTTCTTAAACTCAGCAGTTATGAATAATATATGCTTTTACACAGTTTTGCAAAAGTTGGTCCAAATCGGATGACTATATCTCATAGCTGCCATGGGAATAATCGGTCGGAAAAAGGGTATTAATAAGAAAAACCTTTGGTTTTCCATGATAACATTCTTTAACTCAGGAAATTGGAATATTATATGATTTTAAAAAGTTCTACAAAATTTGGTTAAGATCGGATGAGTTTATTCTGTAGCTGTCATAGGACCGATCGGTCGAAAAAAAAACGTATTAGTGATAACTTTTTTGTTTTCAAAGATACCGTTCTTAAACTCAGCAGTTGTGAATATTATTGTGCCTACCGTTCTGCAAAAATTTATTCCAAATCGGTTGATTATATCGTTTGCCTACCAAAGATCGGTCGGAAAATGTGTTTTACTAAAGAAAATTTTGTTTCAATATTTATGATCAAATTTTGATTCTCAATGGATTTTGAAATTTATAAAATCTGATATCTATATTCTATATATATTCTATCGGTTAAATCAGTTAGAGTGAACTTTTGCAAGTGAAGTCGAAGTTAGCTTTGCCTTCTCATTTTTCCTGGAACTTCTAAAAAGGTTTTTGTAAGTGTTTTTAAAGCCGTCACCTTCACTAGCTATTGGCGTCAGCTATAAATAATTAAGCTTTTTTAATGGGTTCTCAAAACTTTGACTTCTGTATTAGTCGTTTAGCTGTATATCCATTTTCAGGCTTAAATATCCTTATCCAGGCCTAAATTATCACCTTTGTATCATAAATTGCCCTGATTCTACTTAGTTGGAAATGTGTTCTGTTTTTGCGCTTCATTAGTTAAATTATGCGTCATACGATTGCTGTAAAAATGCCAAAACAATGGGGAATTGGGAATGGCAATTGGCCATGGGAATGGGTCAAAATGGCGGCGTCTTGCAAAATGCAAGATGCAAACGATATACACCACAAGGCAGTAGCTGGATATGTTCAAAAGATTTCTCACAAATTTCAATGACAGTAGCCGAAGCTACTCGAAAGGGAAAGGCAAAAGGATGGGAGCAGCTCCGGGCGTAATTTATTTGCATTCATCGTATAAATTATATTGTAAGCAAACCACTTCATTCAATTTCAATTTAAAAAATTGTTATCTCAGTTGACGGATGCTGCCGCGACCGCTGACAACGTACAGCAAAACGACAGCAAGACGACGACATTTTCGAGGAGACGACAAACGAATCGACGACCATGGGAGCGACGCGGATGCGGACGCGGACATGGTTATGGATGAGGCCATAACAAGACTCACAATCAGACTCGGTTTGAGAGTTAACATTGTTGTCGCTTGCATTAATGTGATTATATGGCCTAAACGAGACAAAATCCACAAGAAATTTGTTTAAATTGTGAACGAATTTGGGGGGATTTTTTTTTTGTTGCTGCTGTTTGAAATTGAAATTTTATAGCGTTTTGTTAACTGTAATCGTTAGGGGTTATTTATCTATCTAAAATACAGACTGGCATATTTTATTTAGATTTTCACGCACAGCCTAAACGGTAAGCTGAAAGTTGGACAGCATTGATTATTCCAATTCTGGGATAACACAGGGGTGGAAAGGATGTCAGTCGCCCTTGCAGTGATCAAATTGTTCGAACTAGCTCCCTGAGATCCAAAGACAAGTAAAAGTATTTGCAAAAGGTGAAAATATCTATTGCACTTAAAAAAGGCTAGCATTCTAAAGGCTGTTGAATTTTTAACGATATTTCAATTTTTTAAACTTGGAAATTTTACCAGAAAATTTTTCAAAAAAAAATATTTTTAAAATAAAACTGTCTAATCCATTTGATGAAATTTTGGATAGAAATAATATTTTCAGAGGCAAAATATAACATAAAACATCAATGAAGTTGATGATTAAGAACTTTTTAACCCATGGTCAAAGCTAACCAGGACCGCCTTTGGGGTACATTCTTACCCCAGGACATTTGTATGTAAACTAGAAGTGCACGCATTTCGTAAATATAAACCTTACAGACTTAAGTGCGTGTGCATCCGTGATCCGTGCGTGAGTCGTGCGTATTAAGATGGTTTAAACTAACCTGGACCGTATTTGGGGTACATTATTACCCCAGTACATTTGTATGAAAACTAAAAGTGCGCGCGTTTCGTTAATTCAAACTTTACACGACGTGATCATGAGAAAACCCAAACTTTCGTGCGTGTGCTTCCGTGATTCGTGCGTGAATCGTGCGTATTAAGATGGGTTAAACTAACCTGGACCGTATTTGGGGTACATAATTACCCCAGTATATTTGTATGAAAACTAAAAGTGCGCGCGTTTCGTGAATTCTAACTTGACACGACGTGATCGTGAAAAAACCCAAACCTTCGTGCGTGTGCATTAGTGATTCGTGCGGTTTAAACTAACCTGGACCGTATTTGGGGTACATTATTACCCCAGTACATTTGTATGAAAACTAAAAGTGCGCGCGTTTCGTTAATTCAAACTTTACACGACGTGATCGTGAGAAAACCCAAACTTTCGTGCGTGTGCTTCCGATTCGTGATTCGTGCGTATTAGATGGTTAAACCCTAAAACGCCGTTTTTAATTTACCGGTTAAACAGGCGCGTGCATTAGATGGTTTAAACTAACCTGGACCGTATTTGGGACTTTACCACATTTGTGAAAACTATGCGCGCGTTTCGTGATTAAACTTGCCGCGTGTCGTGCCCAAACTTTCGTGCGTCTGGTTTAAACTAACCTGGACCGTATTTGGGGTACATTCTTACCCCAGTACATTTGTATGAAAACTAAAAGTGCGCGCGTTTCGTTAATTCAAACTTTACACGACGTGATCGTGAGAAAACCCAAACTTTTATGCGTGTGCATTCGTGATTCGTGCGTGAGTCGTGCGTATTAAGATTATACATCGTGAGTCTCAGTGTGATTTGATGTTTGAAGTTAGACTGTCTTGGCTACCAAGGCGATTTGGACACTCTATCCAAATTACAATTTCAATTAAGCCAAATTTAGAAAAGTTAGAAAAACCTTATATAGAAATCATTTAATAATCCCAAGGCTAAACCACAAAATCTAAAATAATACCATTACAGCAGATAATATGCAAATTATTTTGGATTTGACCATAATCTTAACTGCCCCATCAAGTGCACAAAAAAAAAAGTCACAAGACCAAGACGAGGCGGGTTAAAGTTAACAAACACAATGCCAAACCATAAATCTCCAAGTGCATGCCACACCAGCAGCCAGTCCAGTCAGTGAGCCAGTCAGCCGGCCAGCCAGCCAGCAGCTTCCAAGTAACTCTCGACTAGCGCACAGCCTTCAGCGAATATGGTAAACCCGGGCTTATGTCAGTGACATGTCTCTGAAGATCGCTCGCGTACGTATACGTATACGTTCGTTCGTTCTTTCGCTCGTTCAGTGGTTGGTTCATTCGTGCGTCCATTAAATAAGGAAGGAAACACTGCACATAACGAGAGTCAATATTGACAGCCAACAGACTTATAAGGGCAGCCAGCCAGAGGGATTGTCGAGAGATCTTTGGGTCGGCCAAGTGAAACGAAACAAATCAAGTCGCCCCGAGGCACAATGACTGACAATCGAACCAAGCTGGGGACAGGTCAACTATTTTGCATACATACTCGCGTATCTACTATAACTTATGGGCAGCTCGTCGATCGTTGATCGTTCGCTCTGGCTCACGGTGGGCAGGAAGCCTAAAAATGTTGACAAAAAAATGTTAATGATTGCATATTTTACATATTCCTGATATGCTTGATATTAGTTTGAGTTAGACCACATTTAAATGAGTTATGTCCTAAACGCCCGCTTTTAATTGCCATTTATACAGATTATGAGAAAATTCTCTATATTTTTCCCAAGTTTTCCCGAGTTTTTAAAATTACCGAAAAAAAATTTACTTTGACACAGAATATTTTTCAAACATTTATTTATATTTACAAATTATGTATAATCGAAGTTTATCTATTATTTTTAAGGAATTAAACAACTTTTTGAATTCGGTGGTCATTTACTCCAATATATTTTTTATTTAGATGATCTGTATAAAATTCTCTTTGTCAGTTCTACGGACCACATAAATCGGAATTTTATTCTCCAGTTTTTGAAAATTCACAGGGTCGGAAAATGTGTTGCTGGGGTATGATTAAGGCACATCGTTATTTTAAGACCGATCTTTTGAAATTCGGTTTGTAAGAACTTTGGGCAAAAATCAATGGAAAAAATATTTTATTTTCCCAATGCACTATAGTACAAAAGTCGGTTTTTTTGGATAAATAAAACAAAGAAAAGTATTGGAATACATTTTTAGAAGCGTGGTGGCAACCCTTCAAAGTCAGCTGATTGATTAAGTCAAGCCTGTTGAGAAAAAAGACTTGATTGACTTTAAATAAAAAAAAAATGTTGTCTTAATAATATACTCGACCTCGAGCTAGAGCTGTAAAAACATCGATAGTGCCCCCCATCTATGTTTTCGATAGTGATAGTCTAAACCATCGATTATTTCGATATTATCGAATCAAAAAAAACCCATTTTGTTTTAACAATTCAGGTTGCTAAAAAACCCACCCCCCCACTTATATTCCGACCTTTGCAGTAAACTTCCCGAAATAAATCCATTCATTCTGACCCTAGAGCTTACAAAACGAAATTTATTCAGATCGGCTCACAAATAGCCATTGTCACTGAACGGAAATACGCCCACCATTATTCTTGCCTGTGGGACGGAATTCCACCACTGAGAAATCAAATGTCTAATTATTTTCTATAATGTGTCCACAAAACGATTTTGAAGCCAATCGGATTAAAAATAGGTTTTACCATATAGAATTTTCCAACATCGCGATGTATCGATGGTGGAAAAAACAATCGATGATGACCCGCAGCACAGCCACCATCGATATTATCGATATATCGTCGATAGTTTTACAGCTCTACCTCGAGCCGGCTAAAAAACTTGTACTTAGTTTAAACTATAAAGATCAAAGGAAACAGTCAGAATGTGTTAAAGTCTATATACTTATAAATCGTTGTTTTAAGTCGACAGTGAGAGTGAGCAATACTGCTGGGTTTTAGAAAAATCCACACCTAAGGGAAAGGCCCAGAAAAAATTGAATGTGAAATATTTTTTCCAGCTGATCGACCTAAAGTATGCGAAATCATTAGAAAAGTGTTCCCGATTTTAGAAACTTCACCCCAAGTTCTAAAAAATGGAGGTTCGTAATTATTTTTAGCAAAATGGTATTCTATATTAGTCTTTGGATTTTCTTTAAAATAAGTCAGTATACCGAAAAAAACCTAGGTATTCAAAAGAAAATCAATCCTAATCGATGACAGCAGTAAATCCATCCCTGATTTTCTTAGTACGAATTTATGAATTTCCAAAATCTTGGAAAATTGATTTTCAATTAGAATCTGAACCTAAAATGAGCCTTTTCGGATTGACACAAGAATTCTGGGATTGTTCCAACTCTTTCGTAATTAAAACTTCAATCCGAAGTTTGGAATCAAATTAACTTTTTTAAACTCAAATTTAGCTCTTAATTTTTTTTCTTTTCAATAAATATATTGATATGCGTATATCCGATCTCGGAAAATCCACCTCAAGGTCGGAAAAGGGTGGATTTTGATTTAATCATTTTTTTTAATTCGGTTGGAAAGCTCAATGGGTCGAATAAATTGCAAAAATTATTTTCCAATTTCGGAAAATCCATATTTAAGGTCGGAAAAAGTAGGCGGCGGATCAAACCATATTTTTTTCCCAAATGGGAACGGAACGTCCACAATTTGTTTCCCAACATTTGTATATATATAGTTTGAAATCTCTATGGAGCAAAAAGTTTTAATAATTCTTATCAAATTTGGGAAAATCCACCCCCAGGTCGGAAAAGTTTTAAAAATGTTGATATCATATATGTCGGCTTTATTGATGCCGCCGTAGTAAAGCGCCTGTTATGATGTGTTAAAAGAAAAGACAGAAAAGAACCGAAACTTCAAACCGGAACAGTTAAATGGTATTTGGAAAAGTTCCCAGAACTGCATACAATATTCTTGATATTCCATCAGATATCCCAAGTTTATCTTTCTGCTACTGAAGTAAGCTTAGAACGAACCGGAACCGAAATACGAGTCAGTAAAACCTGAATAAAACAGAAGTATCTAGGACTTAATTCGATATCCTGTATTTAGTTATTACCCACATTTTTAAGCCACTTTTTGTCCCTTTTTGCCCACCGTGTCTGGCTAAGCTTGTTGTTATTGCGGCTACTTCGCCATGCATTATTGTCAATCAAGTGCGGGGTAGTAAAAGGATTACCCAGATCGTCGACGATCGACGACCTTTATCTTTGTGGCCCTCTGTGACAACAAGCGAGCGACGTATGTCGCAAACAATTACTTGGGATTGCAACAGACAGAGAGACACAGAGTAGTTAGGGGGGACAGAGGGGGGGGCGACCTGCTATGCCAATTTATGCAGGCGCGGTAGAGCCCCCAAATGGCCATGATGTGATTTGGTTTTCGCTTAAAACAAAGCGTGCATAAATCAAGCTGGCAATCCGCTGGCCAGATCTGACACCGGACAGGGGCGGGCTGCTACTGACTACAACTACGACTTGGACTACCTGTGATGCCTTGATTGATGGCGTCTTAATCGTCAATCAAATGCATTGCACTTGCAGTTTTGTGATCGATTCATCGCATCATCGCATCGATTGTACGACAACTTGTCAGAATCATTGACATTTGCATTCGTGCGTGCATCCCAGTCCGCAGTCCCCCACCCAGTGACTGAGTGAGTGACGGAGCTGGACTTGGACTTGGCTGACTGATTGTTTGACAGCTGAGAGAGAGAGAGTCACATTGACATATGTACTGTGACACAGGATTCGCATTTGGATCGATGACAATTTGCATGTCAATTGTTTTGACAAATGTTGCCAACTTGGGCCCACTCAATGCCGTTGCTTGTCGGAGATGATTAATGTCAAATTTGGATTTTTGACGGGGGGAAAATCAAATGTGAATAAATTTTGCATCATTAAAAGTCAAGATCATGATCATGAGTTTTTGGACTTGTCCAGTTCATGTCAAAGCCGCAAAGCCGCCTAATTCCCTCGACGACCACTTCGAACACTTCGTATGCAGGCGTTAAAAATAACACCGCATAACTCTTGCATCCTTAGAGACCAACCAAATCTCATTTGGCATTCTTTCTCGTCTTTCTAGGTTATCGGGAGAGCGCCTTTGCCTTTGCCATTTCAGCAGCCGGTGTGGCCCATAGTGTGGCTCGCGCCTGCAGTCAAGGCCGTTTGATGTCCTGCGGCTGTGATCCGACCATAAATCGTAAAACACTCAACAAGAACTTACGTCAATCGTTGGATAAGGAGAAGAAACAATTTTTGCAATATTTGGAAACAAATCAAATTTTAACACCCGAAGAGGAGAAGAAATATGAACGATCGAAAATAGCCAGTCGCTGGAAATGGGGTGGCTGTTCGCATAATATGGACTTTGGGGTGGAGTACTCCAAATTGTTTTTGGATTGTCGAGAGAAGGCGGGCGATATACAGTCGAAAATTAATTTGCATAACAATCATGCGGGCAGAATGGTAAGTGTAATCATTAATATTTCATAGGGACCGAAAATAACGGTCAAAAAATCATTGGGATGCAGATGCCCTACACATACATCAAATATATATATTTGTTTTTTTATGAACTTTGGAAATATGTAATGAACCGTTATTTTTAATTTTTATTTTTAAAAATCATTGTTAAAAATTATTTTTGATTTTTATTTTAAAAATTATTTTTTAAATATGAGCATTTCCATTATGTCGAACGGGACCTTCGAACACTTTTGAAGTGAAAAAGAAGTCAAAATAAAACGTATTTTTGTTTTGACAAAAGGCTTAACTTATAGCTCTTAATTTGCCCTATAATTGGTGCTAAGGTTGATTTTGGGCAATTTTTACTTTTCAAGATAATTACAAAAAACCAAGGCATTCGCACGGGACAAAAACATAAGTGGTTTTGGCGAACAACAATTTCAGCGAATCCTGAGCCAATATTGCAATCTTTTTAATTTTAAAATGTTGTACATTGATGTCATTTAAAAACTATTTTGATTTTATCCTAAAAATTTATACTTTTTTTTAAATTCAATTTTAAGCACTTTCGCACGGGACATGTCGCATGGTACTTTTTATGTTATTTCAGTTTGGCTTTTGAGGAAACAGAAGATTTCAATCTATTTATTTCCAAATAATAACAAAAAACCAGGGACCGAAAATAACAGTTATAGAAGTGAAAAAAATTACTTCGAACAATGGTTCCCCTGATGAAATGGAGTATATCAATCTTCATAATTTTCAATGGGGAGTCCTAAGAAAGGATACATGTTTATTTCCAATTTTTAACACGAAACAATTTTGAAATTGTTATTTTATAATTTTTTAAATAAAAATTTTGTTTTATATTAAATGTTAATTTTTATATACAAATATTTTTTATAACAGTTATAAATTAATTTTTATTATAAAAATTGTAATTAATTTTTTATTTTGTAATTTTTATAATAAAAATTAATTTTTAATTGTTTTGAAAAATTTTTATTATAAAAATTTTGATAAAAATTACTTATCTAGTAGGTTTTAGTAAATCTTGTATCCTTCTATCAAAGACATTCTATGATTTACAAACGCCTACTAGATAAATTATTTTTATAAAATTTGTATATTAAAAATTTTTCATAACAATTAAAAAAAATATTTATTATAAAAATTAAAAAATAAAAATTAATTTAAATTTTTATAATAAAAATTAATGTTTAACTGTTATTCAAAAATTTTTATATAAAAATCAACATTTAACAGTTAAAACAACATTTTTATTTAAAAATCATAGAATAACGATTATTTTTAAATTTTAATTTAAAAATTACAAAATAATAGTTATTTCAAAATTTTTATGCAAAAAACAACAAATTTAAAAAAAATATTGGATCGTTCTACAACTTTTCTCTCCACCGTATGCAGCTCACTCTTTTTTTTTTTTCCCGCGGTTTTTTTGCTCTTTTAAATAAAAAAAATATAAACGTAAGATTTACAAAAAAAAACTTTCATTTAAGAAACATTTTAAAAATTCGCACTTAATATGTCGCACGGGACCAACTTTATATAAGTACCAAGATGACAAATCTTCTAATTTTTCATCATGATTTTTTTATTTGAATTTTATTAAAAATCTCTATTTGTACTCAATATTGGATAAGCCTTCTGCATGTACTTTCGACGCACAGATAACAAATGTTGTTTTTCAATGTCGCACGGGACATCGGACAATATGCGATAGTAATAGCATAGTATCGTATGCCCTTGGAAAGATTTAAGAATACAAAAGTCAATGCATAAAGAGTGAGATTTAGGAACTTTTATCAAAACAAAAAGTGCAAGGGAAATATCAAAATTCGACTTTGCTTTTGAATATCTCCAAGTGGGTTATAAATAAATTTAAAATTGGTTTATATTAGTAAAATTTGACTGTTTTCCTACAAAAATATCATAAAGCAAAGGGTTTTGAAAAACTTTAAAATTTTTGGTCTTGGTGGACTTTTCGGTGGAAATGCCTATAATCATTTTTTGATTTTTATTATAAAAAATCATAAAAAACTCATGAGTGATTTTTATTTAAAAAAATCAATAATAATAATCAAGATTGATTTTTAAAAATAAAAATGAAAAATAAAATCACTCAGTGATTTTTTTTTTTGGATCAGGAAAATAAAAATCAACCTGTTTTAAATTTATCAATACTTCAATTTGTCAGCATAATCTGTTGAAAAATTACTGTTTCTAAAATTAAATCTACCATAAAAAAAATATTTTATATGAACTTATTATTTTTTTTATATAGTTTACTAAAATCTGGTTTTTTTGGCATATTTTAGTGCTTTGGGGAATTTGAGTTTCGGTAAATTTAGATTTTTTTTTAGTATTTTCCAAATAGATGTAAGAAGTACGAATTTGAGATAGTTTTAAAAAATTTTTAATATTGTTTTTTTTTTTTTAATTTAAATATTCAATTTTATTTTTGATTTTTTTATTATTGATTTTTTTTTTTTAAATAAAAATCACTCATGAGTTTTATAATTGATTTTTTTATAATAAAAATCAAAAATGAATATTAAAAAATAATTTTTAAAATAAAAAATCAAAAATAATTTTTTCGATTGATTTTTAAAAATATAAATCATAAATTATTAATTACAATTGATTTTTATAGTTATAACTTATTACCGTTACGGTCCCTGATATTTCACTTTATTCAAATATTCCACTCCATTTCCAGGCCGTTTCCAACAACATGGAGTTCCGTTGCAAATGCCACGGCATGTCCGGCAGTTGCCAGCTTAAGACCTGCTGGAAATCTGCCCCCGATTTTCATGTTGTGGGTAAAGTGATCAAACATCAGTTTCGCAAGGCCATACTGGTGGATCAATCGAATCTGGGCAATGGTGAACCTGTTGTTGTTCTTAAGAGAGCACGTAATAAAAAATCAAATGGCGGAGATGGCGGCAATGGCGGAGATGCCGCCGATACATCGAGCACCCTGCATGTGGGTCGTGAGCTGGGTATGGAACGAGGTGGCGGCGGTGGTGGTGGTGGTGGTAGTGGTGCTAGTGGCTCACGTCAACCCAATGCTGATAAGAATGCGGCGCGTATGGCTCGTCGACTGGAGACTTCGCTGTTTTACTATCAACGTTCGCCCAATTTTTGCGAACGAGATGTGGGAGCGGATATACAGGGTGAGTCATTGATCCATTTCTGAAAAAATGGACGCATTCAGCAGAAGAGTCCTGATCATTTCTCTCATGCTTAAACTGATATTTGCGACTACTAAACTTATGCAAATTAATAAAAGTTTTTTTTTTATGTGAAGCATCTTTAATTTCGGTAAGGTAGATTTTTTGGAAGGGGTAAAATTAATTTTTAAAATAAAGCATAACGCTCACATGGACATAGGATACACTCCAAGCAATCGCCTGGCCAGCCGTGGCTTTTCAATTAAGCTCAGTAGTAGCATGTTTAAGACCACATTGTTTTCCAACATTGTTACAACACTGCTTTTCAACATTGTTTTCCAACATAATTTTTTAACATTGTTTTCCCACACTTTTTCCACACACAGTTTTTGAACTTCGTTTTCCAACACTATTTTATAACACTCTTTTGAACATTGTTTTTTAATACTGTTTTCCAACACTAATTTCCAACACTGATTTCTAACTCTATTTTCAAATATTGTTTTTTAACACTGTATATCAACATTGTTTTCCAACACTGGTCTGTAGATTCGTAAAATGTAGTTCGACATTTTGATGGTTTTAGACCAGTTCCGACCAGTTCAAAAGTGGTTTAGAGCAGGGCTGCAAACCGGGATTGAACCGAATCGGTTCGATTGTGTCTGATTGTGTTGTGTATTGCTAATGTGTATTTTTAAGATAAAAGGATATATTTTTTTTGCATGGCAAACTGTTCCGAAAAATTTAAAGGTATAATGAAAGGTGTACAGATTAATAAATAATTAACGCTTTTTGCCCCAACTTGCCCGGTTTTATAAAAAATCATGAAAGCAGGAATACAGCAAATATGGCAAACAACTCGAAAACGGCGCACATCTATTAGATTTCCAATCACCTGGGTAGAGATAACCAGAAAGAAAAATGTCAGATATGCTGGCTATTCCTCAACCGAAAAGAACAATTAACACAATTTTTATAAACGCATCAGAGACCAGTGAATAAGTACATTCCTTCCTTAAACTAAAGAATCTTTAGAATAGTATGCCGTATACGATACATCTTTCTAAAAAGGCGAAGGACAATTTCAGATGTGATGGAAATGGAAACAATGGTTATTGCCAACAATCTAGCAGGGGGCTTAACACAACCTAACCGAAAGTCTTAAAAAAGTAATTTTAAAGAAAGAGAAGAACGAATTCAAATACCGAACATTTAATAAAATATTTTTGCTCTTTTTTTTTTATTTGCTTTTGATCACAATTTTATTTTAATTAATTAATTTTTTAACTAAATTTTTTCTTTTTACATAATTTTTAATAATTATTTCTTTTTCAAATTTTTATTTATTATTTTTTTTTTTTAAAAACATATAAGTTTTTTAATTTTTTTAAAAATTAAATTTGTTTTTCAATTTTTATCCAAGTTAACGGTCCCTGATTCAAATACAATTTCCTAAATTAAAAAAAAAATTAAAAATCTTTGTCCTAAGGTTTTCGGTTCGGTTCAGCATTTTTGAACAGAACAGGAACACCTAGATTAATATAAATATTCAACTCTGATGAGTCAATGTCGCCAGTTATTAGTCTCTGTATAAAAATTAATCCAAGCATAACTATACGGTTAAAAAGGAGGGAAGGTTTATTAAAAGAAGTCTACTAAATAAATTTGAAGGATACCCATTCTAACCACGAAGAGCAAATAACAAAAATT
This sequence comes from Lordiphosa mommai, assembly GCA_018904225.1. Lineage (NCBI taxonomy): Eukaryota > Metazoa > Arthropoda > Insecta > Diptera > Drosophilidae > Lordiphosa > Lordiphosa mommai. Next base: position 49,919 of record JAEIFT010000293.1, read on the forward strand.
GTTTTTGCACTGATTCAATTCTATCTTGATGGATCGAATAGTATAAAGAGAGAGAAGTATAAAGAGTTTTGGTCGTATTAGGATTATCATATTCTGGTTCTGTTTGATTCGGTTTGGTTCGGTTTAGTTTGGTTCTGTTTCTTATGATTGATTTTTTTTTTCAGTAAAATTTCGATTACTGATCAAAATTAGGCTTTTCCTATACTAGTTAGTCGGTCATAAATAAGTCATTAAAACAAATTCGTGGAACAATAATGATCAATAAATGAAATTGAGTGATCAATTATAAATGGATTAACAATCAATTTGTTGTCTGATTTTATTAATACAAAATTGCCCACAAAACAAGTACTTAGGTTTTATTGAAAACACGGCATTAATTCTGCATAAAATGATTCTAAATGAACACAAATCAAAGTGTTCCACTGAACTGATTTCCAATGATTAGAATCATATTTTGTAGACTATCTCGTTTACAACAACAACAACAACAACAAAATAATGTGCTCAATTCGCTAGCATCTATCTAATTAAAACTGATTTATGGACTATGTCAGCGAGCGATAAATTTGATTTGCCTCTAATAAATAAATCACAAATGCAAATTAACGGCAGCAACAGATGGAAAAAAAAATATACAGCCATTTATAAGCCAACTACCTAAACATGCCACATAACTCAAAAAAAAAAAAAAAAAAAAACTGCGCATGCGCACACGGCACGTTCAACAGCGACGACATCCAACTGCCACTTGCAATTTTCGTTAGCCATTTTGCCATTTTGCTGTTGACACATTTGCAAATTATCTAAGCTACTAACACAGCTTCGCTCAGCTTGGCACCAGTTTAAAGTGTTAATTACGAAGCAAATTTATAATTAATCGTTGGACAGAGCTACCGCGAGACGGAGACCGAGACGGAGACCCAACCCACAACTCAGCAGCTTGATTCATGTGCAAAAATGATGGCAATTAACGTGGGCAATTATGATACTTTGTTTATGGATTAGCTTAATTGTTTATTTATGGATTTTTAATAGTCCGCAAGTCATAAACAAAGTGAGACAATAGGGCAGTTATATTCTCAAACACTTTAATAGATTTTGAGGATGCAACATTGTTGCCGCAGGAATGTCTGATCAGTTCCGATCATTTATTTATAATTATTACCTTAATTTAACAACTTCTTCTTTTCATCTCTATTTTTTCCCAACAGGCACTGTGGGCCGCAAATGTAATCGCAATACCACAACCAGCGATGGTTGTGCCTCACTCTGCTGTGGGCGTGGTCACAATCAAGTCAAAGAACGCCGTGCCGAACGTTGTCGTTGTAAATTTCAATGGTGCTGTAATGTCGAATGCGAGGAATGTCATGTCGAGGAATGGATTAGTGTATGCAATTGAGATGCCCCAAAAAAAAAACAAAAAAAGACTTTTCTCCCACAACAACAACAAACAAAATGCCCGCTTTTCCGAATAACATCAATATTAACCTTGTGTGTGTGTGTGTCTGCATGCAAAGTTGCATTTTTGAATATACATATTTTGTAAATACTTACGAATAATAAGATACGCATAATTAGTCAGTCTGTCAAAAAAAAAAAAAAAAACAAAAAAACAGCTGAGTTTCATTTTGGTTTCTGTTTTGGTTTTCGCTTTTCGTTGGGGTTTTTCTTTCTGGCACGTGAATGTCGTTGCGGATAATTCAATTAGTTGGCCCCAAGGCGCGTCTGAATGCTTAGACTTTGTGGGTCTTCCTTGCACACAAAAACCATGGAATTGCATTTGACACAACTTTCAGTTGGCTTTCTGCAGCGTTACGTGCTGCATGCGTGCGGTCGGTTCGGCAAAAATAATATTCAAAATTTATTATAACAAATAAAGAAAAAGGTTCTGGGTGTGTGAAAATTACTGGAAAAAAGGAAGGGAAAGGTGTGTTCAAAGGATTAAGGAGTTTAGTATTTATAATCGGTACTTCAAGTAAGCAACAGCGCAGTGTAAATATTAAACTAACATTTTTTAAACAATACATATATTTTAAAAAATTTTGTACAACTGCAGGATTTAACCTTGAGCCCAGAAACTTAAAAATATAAAAGTTAGCCAAAAACCCTAAAAATCACACAAATGTTGCATTTAGTTAACAAAGTTTTCAGTAAATTGTACTCCTTATACTTGACTTTACTTGATTTAAGAAGAACCATCTAATAGTGACTTTAGTCTAGAACTGTAGATGCTTAACACTAAAGTGGGCCGACTTTGGGGTACATTCTTACCCCAGTATTTAATGGATTTTTAATGTGTTTATAAATTTGATTTACAAATTAATGATGTATTTTAGGCAGAAATTTAAACCGAAAAGGAATAACGGTACTTGGCCCGATAGCTATATTTAACCGTTTTGTAACCGATATTCCATAACCCTAGAAATATCATCCGAAATATAGCAATAGGTAAAAACAGTTACCCGTTATTCGTTTAGGTTTAAATCTCGGATTTTATATAACTTGCCTGCTTAGAGAGCATTTTGGACAGCGATATATAAAGAAATACATACAAGTCGTTTGCGGTGAGGTCAAGTCAAGGTCGTCCTTTCTTTGGATTTATCAATGCTTCTAATCGGCTTTTCAAATCGCAGCCATTAAAATGTTCTCAATTATTGAAGACGTCCTATATTGCAGACAGTATTAATTGCATTTTGATAAGCAGCAAAAGTGTCAAAAGTGCATCAGGGTACATTTGTACCCCAATGATGAATTGCAAACATTTCAGTATTTTGATCGCTTATGCCTCTACATTTACAAAGATAAACAAATATTCTTTAATCTTGCCCTAAACGTTTTTGGGGTACAAATCTACCCCAATAACGGTTCTGATTAAGTAATGTGTTCAATTCTATACCACAAACCAGGTTCAACATCATTGCTTACACAAAGTTAAGTTAAAACCTGCTTTAAAATAGAGTAATCAGGTTTTGCATATGTAAATATTAAAATTTATATCAACCTGACATATTCTATATTTCCCAAGTTTAGAATTAAACCAATTTTCGCACGATACTTTACGGAAACATCTTATTTTTATTTTATATTTATATTTGTCGTCCTATTAAGTTACTTGGCGTTTATTTTGTGGAAAGGTCTTGAAATATAATATGTTGATCAAAAATATCGACTTATATATAGTATCTGGTGTATTTTTGCCAAAAAGCGTCGATATTTAAGAAGATTTAAAAAAAAAAACAATGTTACTTAAGCTAAGTTACGCGGTCAAATAATTTGCACAAATTTTGATGAAAATTTGCAAAATTTTCCAAATTAGGGAATTTATTCGAACTTTTTTGTGCAGATTATTTACACAAAGTCTAAGGTTATTGTTATTTAAACAAATTTTCAGCAAAATTTGAGCAAGTATGAACTTAGCTTTTAGCTTTGGTCGCAAACGCTAATAATTTGCCCAAATTTGTATAACATTTTGGCCAATTGGGTCATTACTGCAGATTTTGAACTAGTATTGACACTTTTTCCATCGGTTTGATTCGTTTAATTGATTAAATTTAAATATTTAATAAAGTAATCTATCAAGTAATCTTATCTTAAATCAAGTCCAGATCATCCAGGGTATGAGTTCAGACCCCTGGAATGTGCATCGCTAAATTTGAATGCGTACATTTCCTACGTATTTTTAAGTTTTGACCCTCTAAACCTTTAGTTATTTCCAACTTTGATCTTACTTTTATATAAACATCATTCTGTGTTCCTGCGGACAAGAAACTTAACTTTTTGAAAGGAGGATTCAAAAACAGTGCTACATAATGAAAAGTAGTTGGCTTACAGCGCCTTTAAAAAGCTGTTTTACAACTTTTTTGAATCTTTTTGAAATTAACTTTCAGCAATGTAATGTTTTTGTATCAAGTAGTACATGGTGAAACCACAGAACAAGTTTCATCTTGTTTTTACGTCCTGTTTAAAAGATTGGGACAGTTTACTGTTAAGTTCAGAGTGCTTAAATTGCCTACCTTTAGCATCAACAAGTACAACAAAAAAAAAGAGTTCAATGTTAGTAAAGTGGACGTTAATTAGAGCTCTACTTTTAATTTAGTACACATTTTGCAATATCGATTGGAAATAAATAATTCTGGTAATATAACTACTGAAGCTTCTTAAAACTCACTTCTCCGTATGGAAAGAGAAACCATAAAAGGACGTATTCGAGGTCTGGTCTATATAACGGTAATTACATTTTCACACCTTAGCATGCTCCCATAATTTTCAAATTCATTAAAAAAAGGGAAATGCTTAACCTGACCTAGCCCAGTACCACCAGTACATAACCAAGCAAAGAAGCCCTCAAAATGCATTCAATTGTCACCCAAAGACTTAACACAAGCAACGTCCGAAACTAATGCGATTTATAAGATCAATAACTGAGCTTTACCAACCCACAGTTCTTACCTTCCTACAATACCGTTTCCGCTTTAATGTTGTATATTACATAAGAATCCCACCCCTTTGGGCGAAATTTTCGTTTGTTACATACAAAGGCCATGCAACATACGATTTTTCTTCTTAAATAATAATCATCGTTTGCTCGCGACTATTGCGGCGAGCTAGGCAACAACAAAAGAGGCCTGCGAGTATAGGCTTTGTCGTATTTTACTTCAAATTTGTATGTAACTATCAGTATTTTTTCCAAGAAAGGTGTCAATTTGTATGTAAGAAATGATATTTCGCATAAAAGCGTTGCCAAGGCACTATTTCACGGAATTTTGTAATGATTTTGAAAAAGGAAGTATAAGTATGTATCTTTCTTTAAGCTAAACGTTATTCAAGATGTATCTACCGTATTCCCAATTACCGGATCCCACGGACAAATTTGAGATCTATGAGGAGATAGCCCAAGGTGTTAATGCCAAGGTATTTCGTGCCAAGGAATTGGATAATGATCGTATAGTGGCCCTAAAGATTCAACACTACGATGAGGAGCATCAAGTTTCTATTGAGGAGGAGTATCGTACGCTCCGGGATTATTGTACTCATCCCAATCTACCCGAATTCTATGGGGTATACAAGTTATCGAAACCCAATGGACCCGATGAGATTTGGTTTGTTTTAGAGGTGAGTGAGTAGCTTAAACAAAAACCTTACTAAGTGAGATAATACTAATTCCTCTATTTCTCAGTATTGTGCGGGTGGTACGGCAGTGGATATGGTCAACAAGTTATTGAAATTGGATCGTCGTATGCGCGAGGAGCATATAGCCTATATCATACGAGAAACTTGTCGTGCCGCCATTGAACTAAATCGTAATCATGTTTTGCACCGGGATATACGAGGAGACAATATTCTTTTGACCAAAAATGGCAGGGTAAAGCTTTGCGATTTTGGCCTGTCGCGTCAGGTGGACTCGACTATGGGTAGACGGGGTACTTGCATAGGTTCACCCTGTTGGATGGCTCCTGAAGTGGTGGCCGCTATGGAAAGTCGTGAACCGGATATAACGGTACGCGCCGATGTCTGGGCTTTGGGTATTTCGACCATAGAACTGGCTGATGGTAAACCACCATTTGCGGATATGCATCCGACCAGGGCCATGTTTCAAATCGTACGCAATCCGCCGCCCACTTTGCTGAGACCCACCAACTGGTCGCAACAGATTAATGATTTTATAGCCGAGTGTCTGGAGAAGAATACGGAGAATCGTCCCATGATGGTGGAAATGGTGGAGCATCCTTTTCTCACCGAGCTAATAGAGAATGAAGATGAAATGCGTGCGGATTTGTCAGAGATGCTGGAATTGTCGAGGGATGTGAAATCGTTATACAAGGAACCGGAATTATTTGTAGATCGTGGTTATGTCAAGCGTTTCGATGAGAAGCCCGAACGTATGTATCCCGAGGATTTGGCTGCTTTGGAGAATCCCGTAGATGAGAGTATAATTGATTCGCTGCGTAATCGCATGATGATGGGAGAATCGTATAGCTTTATAGGCGATATTTTGCTGTCACTGAACTCGAATGAACTTAAAGAGGACTTTAGTCCAGAGGTAAGTGGTTACTTTCTACTCTTGATAAGAATTTTTTACTTGTTTTAAATACCACATTCTCGTTATAAGTACGGTTACTTCAATCATAAAATACTTCATGAAAATTTGTGATCTTAAAGAACTTAGTTTTAGTTCTCGACTTGTACTTGAAACGAGGTTCTTATATTGAATCTAAAAAGATCCCAAGGCCATGACTTAAGAAAAAACCTCGAAGGTATAACTGTAGGTACATATATTTCTCCTCACTTTTTAAGCAAAGTGATAGAACAAGTTGGAAATTTAATGAAAAAAATTCATATTCAGATTCAAACTAGTAAAAAAAATTGTAAATGTGGAGTGAAAGAGAATCAAAAATATCAGATAATATATTTAAAACAATTACTTATCTGCAAAGAAACATATTTGGGTTAGTGCTTTGTGGGAAAGTGACAGCCATATTTTAGTTCCGAAATGCTATTACACTGACCTACAGAATTTTGTTCCCAATCCAAATTTCTTTTCAATCCAAAAAAGCTCAATTAAAGTACGGATCCTACTTAAAAATCTAGGTCTAGAATTACGGGATTGGTAAACCTAAACTCAAGTCAATCCTTTTGTACTTTGTTTGAGAAAATCAAGGATCGATCTACTTCTGACATAGTTCAGGAATAATTTTAATCAGGATATCTCGGATGTTTTTTCTGTTCATTTATTAAAATTTACCAAAGATAAAGGGAGTCACTGCAATAATTAAAACTAGGTTGGTTGGCACGTGCGTCTCAGTTTTGAGCCCTTAAAACACGAAGACTGTATAACACGATCAAACACGACGCAAAATTCAACCCTGCAAACATTTAGTCGTTTTTTTTATCTCTCTCTTCAAAAAGAGATATTGGCGACAGTTTGACACTAACAAAATACATAATGGTTGACTTACAAAATAAATCAGATATCGCATTTGAAACTTACAAGGGATAAATTAGCGATATGTTGTTCCGCTTTTTTATCATCCAATCGGTAAATCCCTAACAAACGCCTTGGAGACTTGAATGCAATGTTTTTTGGTGATAATCGAAATCGCTTAGACGTATTTATGAAGAAACTAGTTTTCTTAGTAGGCGTGAAATTTAAGGAAATCTTTCAGACCTAAACGAATAGTAAGAAATACATTTAAATCTCTCGCCTATAGAAAACAGTTTATCATGTAAATACCGTCTTAAAGACCTTAGTGCGATTCTTCTTGAAGTGAGTGAGTTGGAAACAATCTTACAAAAAGAAAATACTTTGGTTACGCATTTGTATCTTCCTTGCGATAAACTGGTCTCGTTTAAACATAAGTACCATAAACAGGCCCTTTTTTTCAGTTGTCCCCAGAATAAGATTTCCTTAATACAAACAAGCAGAGGGAGGACCAGAATAAATTTGGAATCCGTCAGAAGAGTTTACACATCGTGTTTCGCGTCTTGCTTAAAGGAAGTTATGCTTCCTTATCTCCAGGAAGAAACGCATTCTTATTCCACATAAGAGACTTTATCTTATCCTGACAATACACTTTTACTTATTTCCAGAATGAAACGCTTTCTTTTACACTTTACTACATTATAAGTTACTTAAAAGTAACAGTAAAATGTAAAAAATTTTGTATTAGGGTTACACTATTTAAAAATCAAACTAAAAAACTATCCACAAAAAAAAAAAAAAAAAATTTTTATCCCCAAGAAAACACTATTTCTTATCTCCCGGAAGAAACGCGTTTTTTTTTCCTCGGAAGGCACTCTTTCTTTTCACAAAGAAGTAACTTTTTATTATCTCTAAGGCCTATTCTCAGATGACATAAAATTAGTTTCGTCACAAGGCTTTATGATTAGAAACACTTTCTAGAGCTTTGAAATCAGAATGCTTTTAACGTTCTTTTTATATGGCATATGCCGAAAAAAAATTTATGTCATCTGAGATCAGACCTTAAAATAAAACTCTTTCCAAGAAAATACTTTTTCCTATGTCCCAGAAAAAAACACTCTCTCACCTCTCAGAAGTGTACCAAGTCACAACTTTTTTTGCGAAGGGAGGTGAGAATGCGATTGGAATGCGATATCGCTAGAGTGAATTTTGCTGGGAACAGTTTGAAAAAATACTAAGGGCCGATATCTCATCTTCTATATAGCTGCTATGTGTCAGATTAAACAAAATTATATTCTTTTATTTTTTAGTTTATGTGACGTAGGTTGTTATCTTGCATTTCCTAAGTGCTGTTTTTTATTCTCTTTCACTTCTCATTTACACTTTTTCGCTAGTGCATTTGTAAAGGGCTGGTCTCTGAAAAAAGTGTTTGCATCTTTTATTATAAACCAGAGCTTAGAAAAATGTGATAATGAACTTGATATAAAAACGAATTTTCTAGAATTTTTATACTTAAGAAAAATTCTTGATTCAAGAATGTTAGTTCTTAATTCAAACATATTAACGTACATTTTTGAATTTAAAAATGTTTTATACGTAATTAAATGATCTTTTCCTTCCAGTTCCATGCCAAATATCGCTACAAATCGCGTTCGGAGAATCAACCTCATATCTTTTCCGTGGCTGATATTGCCTATCAGGATATGTTGCATCACAAGGAGCCGCAGCATATTGTTTTCTCCGGCGAAAGCTACTCGGGCAAGTCTACCAATGCGCGTCTACTGATCAAACATCTTTGCTATCTGGGTGCTGGTAATCGTGGTGCCACCGGACGTGTCGAAAGCTCCATTAGAGCTATTCTAATGATGGTCAATGCGGGTACACCCGTAAATAATGACTCTACACGTTGTTTGCTGCAATATTGTTTGACTTTTGGTAAAACGGGCAAAATGAGCGGCGCCGTTTTCAATATGTACATGCTGGAGAAGCTACGTGTGGCCAGTACCGATGGCAATCAGCATAATTTCCATATCTTTTACTATTTCTATGATTATATCAATCAGCAAAATCAATTGAAGGATTATAATTTGAAAGCAGATCGTAACTATCGTTATTTGCGCATACCCCCAGAGGTGGCGCCCTCCAAAATGAAATATCATCGCGATGATCCCGAAGGCAATGTCGAACGTTTCAATGAATTTGAGCGAACTTTAAAGGATTTGGATTTCAGTCATAAACAATTGGAAACTATACGTAAGGTTTTGTCTGCCATTTTAAATATAGGCAACATACGTTTCCGACAATCGGGCAAATTTGCCGAAGTGGAGAACACGGATATGGTGTCACGCATAGCCGATTTACTGCGTGTAGATGAGAAAAAGTTTATGTGGTCCTTGACCAATTTTATAATGGTCAAGGGCGGCATAGCCGAGCGACGTCAATATACCTCGGAGGAGGCACGTGATGCACGCGATGCGGTGGCCTCGACCATTTATTCGCGTCTGGTGGACTTTATCATCAATCGTATCAACATGAATATGTCATTCCCTCGAGCGGTATTGTAAGTATTTTTTTGGAATTAGAAAATAATGTTTATGATTTCAATTTTATAAAATTTTCTAGTGGTGACACCAATGCCATTATTATACATGATATGTATGGATTTGAGTGCTTCCATCGTAATGGTCTGGAACAACTAATGATTAATACTTTGAATGAACAGATGCAATATCATTATAATCAACGCATTTTTATAAGCGAAATGTTGGAAATGGAAGCGGAAGATATTGATAGCATTAATCTGAATTTTTATGACAACAAGACAGCCTTGGATAATTTGTTGACCAAGCCAGATGGTTTGTTTTATATAATTGATGATGCCTCACGCTCTTGTCAGGATCAGGACTTGATTATGGGTAGGTGTAGTTATATCTATTTTTTTAAGAACAAACTGATTCATTGATTTTTCTTGTGTACCCCTTCTAACAGTTAACCAACGTTATCTTTGGCTTAAATTTTGACGGAGCTAAGCTGGTTGCGTGGTCAGAAATGGGGTTTTCGAATTTTTTTTTGGTTTCTTTGGAAGCACGAAGAAAAAGTACTTTCCGTCTAGGGAATACCGCGATGTATTCCTTAATTCTTTTCCGCAAGAAATCCTCCAAAAACTACTGTTCTTTGATTCGGAAGACTTTCACACGCTCCAAACACAATACTTTTTCGGTCTTAAGTTCCTTTAAAAGCGCGAACAAAAAAAAATTTTAAACATTTTAGACTTCGGATGATTTACAGCAGCGGTGGGCAAGCCCTGGCTCCCATAGCTACAAGCGTTATCTTAAGGCAACTGTCGCCAAAGAAGCAGCTCAACTCGAGCCTCGCTTTTTAGGGTTTTCAGTTCTGTAGTTGTTGGACTGCTCTCAAACTCATACACTCATAGAAAAAAATAGAGAATTGTATACTTGGATCAAGAGCATTCGAGCACAATAGTACGGTAAGAGAAATTGATCCAAGAGTGAAAATTCTTTATCCAAGAATGAGTGAAAATCTTGATCAAAGAGTGAAAATTCTTGATAAAAGATTGAAAATTCTTGATCCAAGAGTGAAAATTCTTGATCCAAGAATGAATTCTTAAGTACGAATTTCTTGAAACAAGAATTTTCATACTTGATCTAAGTATGAAAAATTCTTATTTCAAGTAGAAAATAGCTTGACAGGCTCAAAACCAAGATTATCTCATTCTTGAATAAAAAGCCGAACATTCTTAAAACCAAGAATCTGTTATTCTTTAATTAAGAGCCGAACATACTTAAATCCAAGAATTTCTAATTCTTGAATTAAGAGCCGAGAAAACTAACATCCAAGAATTTCCCATTCTTGAATTAAGACTTGAAGATGCTCAAATCCAAGATTTTCTTATTCTTGAGTCTAAACGTTAAGAACTGAACGCACTTAAATCCAAGATTTCTTCATTCTTAAACTGTAAGTATGAAAATTACTTATTTCAAGTAGAAAATTCTTGAATAGAGCGACAGACTCACAAACAAGATTCTCTCATTCTTGAATCAATAGCGGTACACTCATAGAAAAAACAGGGAATTTCATACTTAGATCAAAAGCATTCGAGCCTACGGTAAGAGTGAAAATTCTTGTTCCAAGAGTGAATTTCTTGATCCAAGAATGAATTTTCGGGTTCGAATTTGTTGGACCAAGAATTTTCATACTTGATCCAAGTAGCACTCTGTTCAGCTACTTCTCCCACTTCCCTCACCTATAAATACCAATTTGAGAACGAAAAATTCTCAATTTCAAAAACGAAATTCTTAAAAATTTAAGAACGAATAAATTGTTTTTCAAGAGCATTCATACTCAACTTATTCGTTCTTCTTTTCCCTTAGGTACATTCTTAAAACCAATAATCTCCCATTCTCAAGCCAAGTATACTCAATTCCAAGAAATTGCCATTCTTGAATTAAGAGCCGAGTATACACAAATTCAAGAATTTCTTATTCTGGAATTTAGAGCTAAACGTACTAAAATCCAAGAAGTTTCCATTCTTGAACTAAGAGCTGAACATACTCATATGCAAGAATCTCCCGACAATAATTCTCGATGTCAAGAACAAAATTCTTAAAAATTCAAGAAAACTCAACTTATTCGTTCCACTTTTCTCTCAGTGTAGCTTATTAAAATCTGAGGTATAGCGACCAAGTTATGAACTCTAAAGCTAGATGCTTAACATTACATTTCTTTAATTTGCCCTTTTAAGCAGGGAGTCAAACCTGAACCTGAACCGGAAACGTTATCCTTAAAGAAGTACCTGGTATATTTACCCTGATATATTTATTTTTAATTTGCAGATCGCGTTTCCGAGAAGCACAGCCAGTTTGTGAAGAAGCACACTGCCACTGAAATCTCTGTGGCTCATTATACGGGTCGCATCATATACGATACACGCGCCTTTACCGATATCAATCGTGACTTTGTACCCCCTGAAATGATTGAAACGTTCCGCTCTTCGCTGGACGAGAGCATTATGCTCATGTTTACTAATCAATTGACCAAGGCCGGTAATCTAACCATGCCTTTTGAGGCAGTACAGCATAAGGATGAAACCGAAAGGAAGTCGTATGTGAGTATTGGCACTCAGAAAACTCTAGGTTAATAAATTAACTATTTTTCTATTCTATTCTAGGCCTTAAACACTTTAAGTGCGGGCTGCATCTCTCAGGTGAACAATTTGCGCACCCTGGCCGCCAATTTCCGTTTCACTTGCCTGACTTTGCTCAAAATGCTTAGCCAAAATGCCAATTTGGGGGTACATTTCGTGCGCTGCATACGCGCCGATTTGGAATATAAACCCCGAGCCTTCCACTCGGATGTGGTGCAACAACAGATGAAGGCTTTGGGTGTTTTGGATACAGTTATAGCTAGACAGAAAGGATTTAGCACGCGTCTGCCTTTTGAGGAGTTCTTAAAACGGTGAGTAAATAGAAGAGTTTACCAAGAAGTTTAGTAAATTTAACCCTTTTTTATTTATAGCTATCAGTTTTTGGCCTTTGATTTTGATGAACCTGTGGAAATGACCAAGGATAATTGTCGTTTACTGTTTCTACGTCTTAAGATGGAGGGCTGGTCGCTGGGTAAAACCAAGGTGTTCTTACGCTACTACAATGATGAGTATTTGGCCAGGTAGGTGAAGTCTTTGTTAAGCTATGCTTTATTTTAAGCAAAACTGTAAATTGAAATTATCATTACCATTACAATTTTTTTGAGTAATTAAAAACGTCATTATCATTACCGTTTTTGGGTAATTAAAAACTTATTTCATTGCATTACTTTTATAATGTTTTTAAGGAATTAAATACTTCATTACCATTACCATTACGATTTTTAGTAATTGAAAATTACATTACCATTACAATGTTATTGAGTAATTGAAAACTTCATTACCATTACCATTAAAATTTTTGAGTAATTAAAAACTTATTTAATTGCATTACCATTATAATGTTTTTAAGGAATTAAAATTTTCCTTACCATTACCATTACATTTTTGAGTAATTGAAAATTTCATTACCATTACAATTTTTCAATAATAATTTGTTGGTAATTAAAAATAATTTTGATAATTTCGGTTTGCAAGTTTTTAAATGATAATGTTTATTTTTAGCTCTGGTATTAAACAACATCCTTCTTTTACAGATCATATGAACTACAGGTGAAAAAGGTCATCAAGGTACAATCCATGATGAGAGCTCTACTCGCACGTAAACGTGTCAAGGGAGGCAAGGTCTTTAAAAGTAAGTACAAATTATAACTAGGCAGCAGCTAAACAGCTTAAGGATGAAATCAACTTTTTTCATAGATTTACGGTCCCAAATGATAAAAAAGAATGCTATTACATTACATTAGGTAAAATCCTACTGATGAAAGAGCCGTACTGAATAGGCCACCAGCATTTTTGGTGTAGAATGCATAAGTGGTTTATGTTGTGAACAAACACAACTACATGATCTTGAGGCAGAAAAATCTAGCTAAGAAAATTTTCTATAACTTTCGTACAACTCAACTGATTTTCAAAAGGAATCGCAGATAACACAGCAACATGTTTTTGGCACAATTATAACTGAAGTATGAGTGACTGAACAAAACTGCATCATCAGTTTTGTTCCATCAGCTTTGCACGATATGACGGAAAAACGGATTTCTAGTAAATTTTTCCCTCTCGAATTTCTTAGTGGTCACAATATTGACATAAATTTCCTAATTCATCTGGCTTATTCGACAGAGCACATTATCAATTTTTTCTTGTGAGAGCTTTCATAGGCCTTCTAGACTATATTGCCTAAGCTTCGTTTTTAGCTGGAATTTTACAAAGAAGTGTAAGAGGGTTTTTTTAAGAAGTAATGAAAAAAGTGAGGCGGTCGATCCATGCGCTCAAGCTGTATCTATCATGGTGTGGCGGTCTTTAGAAAGCTTTCATTTCATAGCTTTCAATATTGTCAGTGTGCTATTAATGCAAGCGTTGTCAGTGTCACTCTGGCGCATTTAGCAAAAGCTCCAAGCTTACGCATTTGAATTACCATCATTCCAGGAATAGATACACCTTGCAGTTGACAACTCTTTAGTGTGCAGCTGTCTATCTCTTCCTCAAACACATATATTCAAAATTTGTGTACTGCCTGTTAGCTCTCACTCTTGCGTTCCTAGCAGTGGTGGGCAAACAATACAAGAATTATACTCAAAATTTTAAAATCACAAATTTAAACTAAACAACATATTATAATACAATATTCTTTTTAAGTTTAAACTTTTAAGTTATATTTAATATAGAAACATTAGGTATAAAGTGCAAGGACTTATTTAAAGGCCTATTTATTAGCTGTAATCCCGTATAAAACTATTAAAAATTGGCTTAGGATTACGAAAGTTATGTCGAAATATGTGAAACCAAAAAAAAAAAACTTGAAATTTCAAATACCCAAATCAATTTTATGTTTTGAAAATTTTTTATCTATTGAAAACTCAAATCTAAAAAAAAATAGATTTCGTTAAAAAGTCTTAAAAATATTGCCTAGTATTAGTTTTAAATTTATTTTAAATAAAATAAATAACCTAAATTTTCCTTCTTCTTTTTCAGTGGGCAAAAAGGGTCAGGATCAACATCATGATGTGGCAGCTTCCAAAATACAAAAAGGTAAAAAAACACTAGTTTCCAAGCTTAAAGAATATGAAGAAGAGCATATTGATATAAGTGAGACCCCATCGGAGGCTGAGGAAATGTTTCTGGAGGCACGCATGGATGAGGCTCTGGCCGCCGTATGCATAGCAAAAGTGGAACAGGCCTCAGTGGATGAATAGGCCCTCTCAACTACATACATATATACTATATACATACACATACAAAAACCCATGTGGGTGCAACTAACTAACTAATCAATAATAAAAAAAAAAACTAACCGCATAATCAAAAACAACACCTAAGTGTACCTGGTCTAGGAGGAGGGCCTGTCTACCAACTTAAGCCGCTTAAGGGGGAGGCACAATACTCTATATATATATATATATGTATCGTACATATCTGATGCAACTGGCAATCGGCTTAGACATACCACTTGACAGCGTTGAATTATAAGTTTTTGCCATAGAAAAGAAATGAAAATTTAATTAAATTAAGGTGACCGCAATTTTTAATAGGTTACTCCTCCGCTCTCTCTCTCTACAGCATATCGTGGCTTCCGCGAACGTGTACGTTTTCCTCCCTTGGTCAACGAGAAGTCTGGAAAACTAAATGAGAGCACCGCCGATTTTATAAGACCCTATGCCAAAAAATGGCGCGAGAAGTCCATTTTCCAAGTTCTGCTACATTATCGTGCGGCACGTTTTCAGGACTTTGTCAATCTCTCCCAGCAGGTAATTTTCTACATTTTGTTTTCCCTTTATTTTATAATCTAAAAATTTTACATTTCCCAGGTTCACATCTACAATCAACGCATGGTGGCTGGCCTTAACAAGTGCACACGTGCCGTACCCTTTGAACGCATCAATATGCGTGAGGTAAACTCCTCACAGCTGGGACCCCTGCCTGTGCCCACCAAGAAGATGCCCTTCCGTTTGGATCAAATACCCTTTTATGATACCCAATATATGGTTGATCCAGCCAATTCGATATCACGTCAAACATTTCCCAATCAATTGTTGGTACAACAATTGGAAGATGATGAACCCTGGGATAGTCCCCTGCAACGTAATCCGTCCATGACTTCGTGTGCCTTAACCTATAATGCTTATAAAAAGGAACAGGCTTGTCAAACCAATTGGGATCGCATGGGAGAGAGCGATAATATCTGCAATCAGGGCTTTTTCAGAGATCCTCAACAGCTGAGAAGGTAAGTGGAGGTGGAGGGAACACTATTTTCCAACCTTTGGGATAGATTTTCCCAAGATGTAAAATTATTTTATATTTATTTGTACCGCATTCGGATTTTCCGACCTTGGAGTTGGATTTACCTAAATCGGAAAATTTTTTTAAGTTTCAAGTTTTGGGCAAATGCTTCACGTCAGACTTTTTGAGGTTAAATTTCCTACTTTTGCCATTTCAAGGCATATTTTGTGTGACATTTAGACTTTTATTTTGTCTTTGCAAGAAATTATCGCATATAACTATTTCTTAAATTACTCTGATCAGGGCTGCAAACCGGTTTTGAACCGAACCGGTTCGAACCCGGAATTCCGACATTTCTTTTACTGTGAACCGAACCTCTTTTGAAAAAAATAGCTGAACCTGAACCTGATCCGAACCAAAACGGTTCGGTTCAAAAAAAGTTACAAATCTTAGTTAAACGGGCATATTATTAATAAGAAAAGTAGTATAGACCAAAAATTGCTCGAAGAAATAATACTTATAAAATTTAATGGAAATTAATTGAACTCGTATGTTCGAGTAAAAAAAATTCAGAAAATCTGTAATATTTTGTATATTTTTAAAAATTTAATTATTCTACTTTACAAATTTGGAAATACTTCGGAAGAACCAAGGTTCGAACCAAAACCTTATCACAAAAACCTTGAACCTTTAATTTCTGAACCTTAACCATTGGTAAATTTTGGTTCGAACTCGCAAACCGGAGCTCCGAAAAAATGATTTGGGCTTGCAGCCCTGATTCTGATATTTTTTTAATGAAAGATATTTCATTTTGAATACAAATGTTCGAATTAATCAAATGGTCTATTAAATCTTACTGTCTAAAAGTATGCAATGCTTTACAGTAGGCTTGTCATATGTATTAAATAGTAATGAAAATGTACAGATCGGCCCAATAGTACCCAAATTTATACTTTCCGACCTTGGGGTGAATTTTCCCAAATTGAAAAATTATTAATCCCATGGAGTTTACACACTGCATTTTATACATATCGGTTTAAAGTAAACCGCGAACCCACTTCCGCCTCTTATTTTCCGACCTTGGGTGCGGATTTCCCAAAATGAAAAAATCACATGTCTTATTATTTCTCAATTGGTTGAAAACGGCTATTCCTATACAATGTTCCCGCTAAACGCAAAAATTCGAGTGCAATTTTATTCAAACACTTTGTCCTAATGTTCACTTTTACCATAAATGGAAACTGCTGTCCACAGTTTCAGCTTTCTAGCAATTAACTATAATGCTTTTATGAATACGTCACGGTCGCCACGCTAACAAGTACTCTTTTAGACCTTTTTAACGAATAGTAGAGAAATACATATAAATCTCTCTCCTACTAAGAAAAATTCATGAAGTTTACTTCATCGTGTAAATCCCGTGTAATAAAACAGGTAAAAAAGTCGCTTAAGACCGACTGTTACATACCCTTTACCAGCTCAGATCGTCCCTTGAATTATGTAATTCGGTATCCCGGAAATAGCACAGTGCACGGCATCAAAGGCTAGGCAGCATTATTTGCTTTAAAAATTCGGATTGGTATGAAACTAGGCGGTTCGATCAAAAAAGGCGAGCTCCTTCGTTTATTTATTTTAAATTTCAAATTTTCTTTTGCCTGTGAATTAATAAGCACCAGTTGTTCGTCAAGATTTTTGTTAGCACTTTATTCTCTGAGTTTTAAACACCTTTCCCAAGTGTTGACCACTTTTTCGATCTTTCCTTCGATGGGTAACCGAACCCGAAAGACTTCATTGTTTCGGATGTTTCTTTGGCTTATAATAATGATTACATTGTTATTGAGACATTATTGAGACTTCGTTTAATCACTTTCAATCTCTACAGGGCCCTGTAGTAATCACGGCACCCGATATCTTTATTAGACCGACTTTGAGGTGCAAAATTTGTATAGCCTTTCCATACGACTCGCGTATGGCATCTATTACTTCGCTCAGTTTGGCTTAATCCATATTTCACGGTTGTCATGGAAGGAAGAGGGTCCTCCAACGGATGAATACTAATTCGCTTCCATTTTGTCGCATGATCGAATTAAGGACCTTTTATTGGGATTTTTTAATTCCAAGCAGCGATAGAAGAACCCGATGGTAAAGTTTACATCTCTTGAAAATGCCCTCAATCAAGTGTACTTATTGATCCACACATGTTAAAAAAAATACTCCAATAATATCAAAATGTAGAATATTTTTTACCAGAGAAAATAGCAAACTTTTGAGTGTTAACCCATTTTACGGCGCACTGGACCAAGTTTTTTTTTTCTAGAGGTGTAAGTTTCTTTTCTTGGGTAATAAGGACCCAGAAAATGCGAATCCGTTGTCCTAAAATTTTTATCTATTATAATTTCGCCAGGTGACACTGTTCGACTAGTCGAACAACGGCAGTAGGGCACATTTCGAACAACATGCTATAAAGAATAATGTTTCCTACTTACGGTGGGTTTACGTTGCTCCGTTAGATCCCCAACAAATAAACCAGATTGATCTGTGGGGATACCTAAAGCCGCCGTGATCCACTGAACCGGACTAGTCCAAAGTCCCGCTTGCATCTCTGGACTTTTTCCAAAAAGATTAATTTAATAGGGATTGAACTAATTAAGATCCCTAAAAACTGAGCCTAAATATAAAACAAAAATCTTTTTTAATATTTTAAGAGAATTTTAACTAACTCACAGTAAATTAATTTTATTCCTTTCAGAAATCAAATGCAAATGAATATGAATGCCTACAATAATGCCTACAATAGCTACAATAGCAACAACTATCAAAGTAACCAGCAGGGTAATTGGAATGCTCATCGTTCTGGTTCGCGACGTAATTCCTTAAAGGGTTATGCGGCGCCACCACCACCGCCCATGCCCTCCTCCAACTACTATCGCAATCAATCCAATCCACAGCAACAGCGCAACTATCAGCAGCGCTCATCATATCCACCCTCGGATCCAGTGCGCGAACTTCAAAATATGGCACGCAATGAGGGCGATGTAAGAATTAGGCTGGGTTTACATTGCCTCATTTTGTGTCATTTTGTGTCATTTTGTGTCATTTTGTGTCATTTTGTGTCATTTTGAGTCAAATTCCTGTCATTTTCAAGGCAAAACATTTGTCATTTTGAGTCATTTGTCATTTTATGACACAATGTAAATCCAGCTTTTTACTTTAACTTTAGTATTCTATATTCTTACTCTTATTTTCCTATTAACAGAACTCGGAGGATCCGCCCTTCAATTTCAAGGCCATGCTGCGCAAAACCAATTATCCCAAAGGCTCAGAGACCAGCACCTATGACTTTCATAATCGTCGCGGTTCGGATGCTGGGCCGCAGCACACATTCCAGGCGCCCAAATTGCGTTCAACGGGACGACGTTATGATGAAGATAATCAACAGAATACATACTCATCGGCTGGCAACTATGGTGTGACACGAAATTTTGGCCAAAAAGCCCCAACATTGCGTCAAGCGCCCACAAGTGTGGGACGCAGTTTTGAGGATAGCAATGCACGCTCCTTTGAAGAGGCTGGATCCTATGTAGAGGAGGAGATAGCACCGGGAGTGACACTATCTGGTTATGCGGTGGATATTTAAGTACACAGAGAAGCTCGGCTAGGCCATAGGGTTTTTTTGTAACCCGAGACATTAATACTTAGTAAAAGGGGGAAATTTTGTAGTAGGATTGTTGATATTATTGGCGACTTTTTTCGAGTTCTATAATGGGATAAATAATTATCAAAATTCAAAGTTCACTCAGGACAGTTTTTTAGCTATATGCAGTTCTGAGAACATTACTGACCACCATTTAAGTACATTTTCTAAATTTTGTTAATGTCAACCTTGATTTGAGTCGGTGTTGGGCACATAATGGCAAATTACGCTATCACGATATTGAATGCATTCACTAAAATTTGGTGCCAATTGCTAATAAAAGCCAAAAATCTGAAAAAGAACCGGAGCTGTACCGGTACGATGATTCGCTTCTTTTCGGTTTTTTTTTATTCCAAAAATATCGGATCTCGAATACCGGTTCTCAAAATATGCAAAATATCGGTTCCGGTTCCGGTTTTCAGTTTTAGTCGGTCTTGAAACAGTGAAAAAGTTGACTATTATGAAAATGTATGTTGTCTAGCAGTGCTTGACGACGTCCCGACGTATGTTTTTTTAAAGCGGCCTAAAATAGGCCACATGAATTATCCAAATATCCACCCAGATTTCAAAAACATGAGGATAAGAAAACGGGCCTTAGTCAACAATTTGCGACTATAAATATACATTTTCCTTGTAAATTAATGGTTTAAATATTATGACAATAACCAAAAATATTGAAAATTACACAGGCCAACAAGATTTTCTTACCAAAAACCAGACTATACTTTTTTAAGGTTTTTGAAGTCAGAATAGCCCCAGCTCAGAGCATTATTATTAAAGAGAACGATTGCTCGGTCGCCACAATTTAACAAAACAATAAATCAGCTGTTCTTTGTTATTGTCGCTCTCTGAATACAGTCAAGACAATGTCCGTCTCGCTCTAACCACCGTGTTTTCCCATATGTGTTATAAGTCCTAAGCAACATTTCGAACTCGCTGGCAACATTTCAAAAGGCGTCTGAATCTTTCTCTTATACTCTTGCTCTGTGGCCCCAGCTTCGTCTGTTCAATTCACTAAAATTGGAAGCTGAGTTAGTCGGGATTTACACCATGATGCAAACTTCATGAAGTTTTCTTAGTCCGTGTTTACACGATGAAGTTTGCTTCATGAAGCTCTCTTCAATTTCGTTTTGAAGCATCTTCAAAACTTCATGAGCATTTACATGAAGAAGTTTGCTTCATGAAGCTCGATTTCGATTCGCCTGAGAACACGAGTTATCGACAAGCAAATAGCCTACAAATCAACCCTGCATCAGTTCAATCGGAACAAAGCAAAGGAGAATTATCGAAAAGCTTCACGCCACGGTGGGTCATGAAGCTTTGCCAGTTTCGGCTGCCCCTCTTCACCTCTTTCTAACAAACAAAAACTTCATGAAGAACTTCATGAAGGAAACTTCATCGTGTAAATGCGGACTTAGTAGACGTGGAGTTTAGAGAAATACATTTAAATCTCTCGCCTACTAAGAAAACTTCATGAAGTTTGCTTCATCATGTAAATCCCGTCTAAGAATTTTGAGGTTGCTGATTACGAATCCGAAGTTAGTTTTCAAAAATTCAAGATGGCGGATTCATTATGGAGGATCCAATATGCAGGAAGATTTTTCGAAAATTGACTGGATTTGCTTGAAACTTATTACTTGAGAGGTTTTTAGCGCTGCTGATTGCGAATCCGAAGTTAGATTTCAAAAATTCAAGATGGTGGATCCCAATATGAAGAAAGATGTTTTGAAAATTGATTGGATTTGCTTAAAACTTGTTACTCAGCAAGATTTTGGAGTTGCTGATTACGATTCCGAAGTTCGTTTTCAAAAATTCGAAATTCATTTCAAAATTCGGATTCAAGGTGCCGAAAGATTTTTTGAAAATTGATTGTATATGCTTGAAACCTGATTTTTTGAGCAAGCATAGTGAATTGAACGGATGATTTCTCAGCGACAAATAAAGGTTTTTGGAAAGTTTAAATTGAATTTTGGAGGAAAAGAAAAATTTAAGAAAAAATCTTGTTTTTTGCACTATTAGGTTAGAATATCTTAAAATCCTGACATGCTGGGGCTATTCTGACTTCGGATTCAGTTTGAGCAGGTCAAAAACCTTTGAAAAGCGATACCCATGTGTTCTTCAAATCGATTTCGACACAAAAACGACAGAAATCTTATGGGAATTAAATCGTTTTTGGGAAGAAAACGATTTGAGGAACACCTGGAATAGTCCGATTTCTGGTTATAAAATTCAATTAATAATAGTTAATAGTTCTTTGCACGTTCGACAAACGTAAATTTAAAAATTTTAAATTGCGATAGAAGAAAAAAATTTTAAATCGCAAGTTATTTAAAACTTTTGAACGAAAAAGTTTGTTCTTTATTATTCTAGTCAAATTAATTGGCGATTTTGTTGATATTTGAAAGTCAGCAGAAGTTGATACTAAATACGCATTCTTGGATAAACGCGGGTTTTATTATTAAGCCAAGTTTATTTATCACTTGTCGGAACACACTACGTATTAAAGATTACCGATCTTTAGAAATAAAACATATGGGATTATATTTTACATTTATACGTTAATCCAATAATTTATAACTATTTGCATT
The DNA here is from genome assembly GCA_018904225.1 of Lordiphosa mommai. Lineage (NCBI taxonomy): Eukaryota > Metazoa > Arthropoda > Insecta > Diptera > Drosophilidae > Lordiphosa > Lordiphosa mommai. The sequence goes on from JAEIFT010000293.1 coordinate 72,001, forward strand.
ATCAAGCGATAATGGTCATTCTGTTCTTTGAAAATAGCTTAAGCTTCAGTTGATTTATTGATTATTTATAGTTTTTTTTAAGAGAGAGACGATATTATGGATATTAAGTTATTCATAATTTTATAATTATAATAAGATCTGTATGCAAAATTCTTCTAAGTTATTTAAATTTAATTCAACTTCAAAAAATTCTGTTATATTTCAATATTTGGGCGACTATTTTCACAAAATATCAACAATCCTAGAACATAGTCGATTAGAACTTAGCTCTTATTTATTTATATACATATATATGGGTCGTTCTTTGTCAATTCAAACGAACCTTCGCATTTAAATCAAATATTCTTAAAGCTCTACGAATTTCGATCGTTTCTTTATTTTAAGAATGACCCATAAATGTACGACATGCCCACGTGTTAACCTTATCAATTAGTTTCGAAACTCGTTTAGCAATAATAAATAAATTAGTATTCAGCAAACACCATTTTTTTTTGCATTTGTTTTATTGACGCAGAAGGAAAAAGAAGACGACAGATATTTTACGACCATTAAACATTGCTTTTTTAAATGATTTCATTTTCACACATTTTTCAATTAAACCTAAAACACAACAACAATACTCTCAGTATAACATAAACTATATATGCCTTATACATTGTATATATATATATATATAGATATCAATATCAATCAATATAAACATTATAATCTAAACAAAGGTTCTTCTCTTGTATTTTGTTTTTTGTTTTTTGTAGGAATGGAAAGAACAAATACTTTTTTTGTTCGTAGGACTTTTTGTGTGTGTTTATATGTCTGTTTGTGTGTATTTTGTTTTTTTTTTTTAATAAGGCTAAAAGTAAAATTGAAGATTTAGCTGCATAACCCCAAATGGATTGGCCATGATAGATTCTTGTTGGGTATAATAAAACAAATATCAATCATCCATGCCGGGTTCCCGTAGACCATCCGAATGCATTTTCTTGCCAGCTATTTCCAGCATGGCACGATCTTCCAGGTTGCCATCCAAAATTGAACGTTTCTGTTGAAGAAAATAAAACAAACAAGTTAATATTAAGGATGTGGAGTCAGAATTCAATATACAAGTAGAGGCCTAACCACTGCCGCGCAGTGTGCTCTGCTGAACATGAATAGATACCCGTGTACCATGCAAATTAATTTTTCTCATCCGAAAAAATGACGTAGAAAAATCTAAATTAATATTTTTATTGCTTTTAAATTAGATACTTCCTTTGTCTAATCAGTAGACATTAGAGGTGCGCGCGTGACGTGAATTTAAACGTCTCACGGTTTGTCACGACAGGTCACGACGTGATCGTGAGGAAACACGGATTTTCGTGCGTGTGTATAAGTGATACGTGTTAGAGTTAAACATCGTGAATATAAGTTGTGCAGTATACACGAAATTGTTTATCTGTTATATTGATTAATAATATTATTCCTAAAACTGATTTGGTCAGTAAGGTCTCTTCGCGCAAAATTTCGGTGTGTGATCATTCGTGACCACTCCTTTAATCGTGCATGAATCGTGAGTGAAGCAAAATCGTGCCTGAATTGTGCGTGACGCAAAATCGTGCCTGAATCGTGCGTCAGGATATTTTTATTTTGTGAATCGTGCGTTTCGTAAAAAAATTTCTCACGCGCGCACCTCTAGTAGACGTGGTTTTTTTTTTTGGACAAATTCGACCCAGCCGTGATTTTGGTGGTCCAGCAGTCTTAATACCACTTTTAATTTTTGAAAAACAATGTTTTTTTGGGTCCTTCGGTTATTTTTTCGTCCATAATCATCCTGAATCAGTTACGAAAGTCGGAGCGACCATTTTTTTTTACTAATCTCCAAAACAAGCTATTTTCTTTGTCTTAGGTAAACAATTTGATCTTTTTCGACATCGAAAAGCAAAGACCTCCTTGGCATATTATTTTATTCCACAGAAAAATGCCTATTTTAGTTATTAAATTTACCGCAAGAACCAAAATTATCGCTAACCAAACACCGAATGGAAATAAGTAGGGTGCGGCTATAGTTAAGCACTAAGCATAAAACGAAAATTAAATTTAACTGCAACAATCTGTAACTATTTTGAAATTTTTTTTTTTTTTATTTTATTTAGTGTTATGTATTGTATTGTTGTTTCTTTCTTGTTTACTTTTTTTTTATTTATAGTCAACAATTTGACGTAAAATTCAAATTTGTGCCTTAACTTTGGCAATGTATACGCACCAGAGTTTATAACCCATATGCTCAATGGGAGGAATGTTAAGAATAGCATTATAAATGCATCGTAATTCTTTCATGGTCAAAATCAACATGACAAAATAGGGAGAATCGTTTAAGCTTTAAGAAATGGGCCATTGAACTTGTGTAATTTGTTTTCGTTACATTTCTTAAGCTCATCGTATACTGCTTACTATGATTAACTGAAATCCAACGAGAGTCAGCATATTTTTGCATTCAAACCTTACGAAAATTAAATAATTTTTGTATACCCTTACAGAGGGTATATTAAAATTGTCACGATGTTTGTGTCGCATAGAAGAAAGCATCTCCGACCTCATAAAGTATATATATTCTTGATCAGCAAGACGAGCTGAGTTCATTTCTGTTTCTATGCTATCTCCTCCCTCAGTTTTAAAGCCATCTTGCAAAAAGTCTTTAAATCAGGGAATCAAACTTAATCTAATTTCGGATCCGGTTCCAGTTATGGTACGTACCGAAACTAATGTTTCTGTCAAAGGTTCTGTTTAGGTTCTAGTTTATATCGTTATTCGGTTCCGTATTGGTACCTTGGTTTTTATTTTGGTATAACGGTACGTCCTGATATGTACCGGTATAATTTATAAGTCCTTTAGCTCGAAGATAAAATAGATACACAAAAGAATGTCGGCAAAAAGAAGTAAAATGAAACACAATAAACTTTACCCCGGAAAACAAATATCATTAGAATACTTTACCCTGAGGAAATCCCTGATTGAAGCAAAACCGAAATAACAAAAAATGTTTCGGTTCTTTTCGGTCATTTCGGTTCCAAAAATAAAGGTTCCGAAGTACCGGTTCTCAAAGAATAAATAATAACGGTTCCGGGTACGGTTCTGGTTCCGAGTTTTAATCGGTTCTTTTCGGTATACGGTTCCGGTTCGGGTTTCGGTTCGACACACTGCTTTAAATACACATAGGCTGCACATATGTCGGAGTCGGCCGGATCGGATGACTATATCATACGAACGATCAGTCCAAAAACTAGTTCTAGTAAGAAAAACTTTTTTGTTTTCCATCGTAGCCTCACCAATCTTGGTATATATAAGTTTAATATGTTTTCACATAATTCTGGAAAAATTTATCAAAATCGGATGACTCTAGACTACAGCTGCCATAGGAGCGATCGGTATAAAAACTAGTTCTAGTGAAAAAATTGTTTGTTTTCCATAGTAGCCTCACCAATCGTGGTATATTTAAGTTTTATATGCTTCCACATAATTTCGTACAAATTTATCAAAATCGGATGACTAAAGCATATAGCTGTCATAGAACCCATCAGTCTAAAAACTAGTTCTAGTGTGAAAAACTTTTTTGTTTTCCCACGTAGCCTTGCCAATCGTGGTATATATTAGTTTTATAAGCTTCCACACAATTCTGAAAAAATTCATAAAAATCGGATGACTATTGCATATAGTTGCCATAGGAACGATCGGTCAAAAAAACTAGTTCTAGTGAGAGAAACATATTTGTTTTCCATCGTAGCCTCACCAATCGTGGTATATATAGGATTTATATGCTTTCATTCTTACCTGATCGCCGCCTCCCTCTTCGTCTTCACCCTTAACCGGCAAATCGCCCACAGCCCAGACTTCCATATTGCGAATTTTAAATTGCTTGCGTTTGCTACAAAAAATATACAGAAATATTAGTGACATATTTAAGTCATTTCCCCCATCAACTTACCTCAACTGAACATAATCACGATATGTAGTGCAGCTTTCCACACTTTGACCATCACCAAACATGCAATCAATCCACAGGCCCCAAAATTCAAATTGTCCGCCCATGCCCTGTAACCCCAAAATAAAAAGAAAATTCATTAGTTTTTCTCTCACATAGGAACACCGATTTATCTACTACTCACCAGACCATTGGGCATAGTTTGTTGATTCAAGTTTAGATACTGATAATGATCATTATAGCCGGTGGCACTAAAGCAACGCATGGCCGGGCTTAAAGTGAAAAGCAATGAGCTATCATCGCCACCAAATTGTGGCTTCACAGACCAAGATTCAGGCGCATAGCCACCAAATATATATTGATCCTCGTCTTCAATGAAAAACAACGTGGGACCCTTATCCAATACTTTGCCCAACATGGTGGAAAAGCTTTCACCATTGATTTTGGAGGAGAACAGGAAACGCCATTTGTGTCGCAATTCGCGGGGTAATTGGGCATTGATGTACAAAACATGTGGCAGTTCAATAATGGGACGATAATGACGGCTATGTGGGGCATCTGGAAAGAGTTATAAGATTTAATAGATATATCAAGTTAAGTTCTTTTCCAAACGTACCACACAATTCAGGCAGTATGGGTATATCCACTTCCTTCCAAATTTGACGCTTACTGCCGCCATGACGTGAATACAGCTGAACAAACACTTCACGCCATATTTGCAAGAATTGTGGTGTTACATGCAGCCAACGTTCCAGTGTCTCATGCTCCAGATCTTTACCCAGATTACGCATCAAACCCCGTGCAAAAGTGGCAGCTGAACGTTCTGTGGTTATAAAACCCAAATCATGCCATTCCTTGATACACGAATGCTTGCAGGTGCTCTCCAAATGCAAATAACTCTTGATTACCGCGTAAATATACTTAAAGTGAAGGATACACATTAGTTTAGTTTACAAAATTCTTAGAGCTTCACTCACCTGTTCCAGCTGCTTGATATTAAACGAATCGGCACCACGATTATCCATCGATGATATTAACATTTGCATTTTCTGTTCCATGGTGCCACGTTCCATAATGTAATATGGTTCGCCAAACTTGCGCATGGGAATATTGATGCATTGCTGACCCGGCTTTGTGGGTATAAACAAAAATTGTGCTGTACTCTCGGCCAGCGAACGTTCGATGGACTGCGACCAAGCTTCCTGTTTAAGGGGAAGGAGAAGAAACATAAACATCAAATGCGCAATTCAAAACCGGATATGTATAGAGGAAAACACAACAACAACACACACACATTTTGTGCTAAGCTCAGCAACATTCCTCAGAAGGGAAATAACAAATTCAACAACATGAACTTCAACTGCTGACAAAATGCTGACCAATTGAATTAAGATTAACCCTAGAGGAACCCGGTTGCAGCAACAGCAGCTGTGGAATGCGGGTTTAAGGGAAAACGAGACTGTTGAGAGAAAGATTGTCAAAATCAGTTGATTTAGTTAACCTTAACTTTTTTTTTTTAATTTATAACTGAATGGTTGCATCCGGCAAATAAATAAATTTTGTTATCCCTCCACTTTTATATTTTTAATTAAATAAATTTTTAAAAATTATGCCTCGGTGTCCTTTAAAATTTGCTAAACCGAATCGAAAAAACCTCAGAGAAAACGGTTTAGTTCGGTTCAGTGTAAGACGAGCCTCAAAGAAAAATTTTCTAAAATTTTGATAATTTGAATCAGTATTATCAGCAATTACATTATTTATAAAGAACCAGGGATTAATTCCGAAATGAATTTCGGTTCCGGTACCGATTCCGGTACGCACCGAAATGAAAATATCGGTTAAAGGTTCTATTTCGGTTGTCAAGTAATTTCGGTTTCCGGTTCCGATACGGTACCCAGATTTTTATTTCGGTATAATTTTTTTAATGTTCAAAATTAAAATTGTTTCAAAATATCAAAAAATAATGGATGTATTAAAATTTATTATTATTTTATATAAAATCTTCTAAAATCAAAAAAATATTTATTAATTATGGTTTGAAATAATCGGTCTCGAAATCTTCTGTATTCCTGCCATAAAAAGAGAAATTTTGTTATTTGGATAGATTTAAACCCATACTATAAGACTAGTTTTCTATATTGCTTCCATAATACGCTGGTAAAATCAGCTCTTTAAAAACGCTCTAAAACATTTGGAAATCTAAAATCTTACATTACATTTTTTCTAAATATTGAAACGAAATTTTCAAATAGGAAATAATATTTCCGAATTTTTTTGGGAGCGAAATTTGATTTAACTCAAGAAACTTAATTTCTCAAATATTTATATTAACATTTTCTAACATTTCTATTTTTACGGGAGGGTTTTACCAAGACTAGGAAACCCTTAAATTTAATTGAGGGGATTATCTTTACGAAAGAAAGTTTTTCCGCTCTTTAAGACATTTTTTTTCTTTAAAAAAAAAAAAAAAAATTACAATCCCCCCGAATTTCTCAAAAGTCCGTATTTTTTTATTCTGAGTGTATACGGAAGCTATTTTCTGTTGAAATACTATATTAAATCATAAAATCATAAATCTAAAAATAAATATGAAAAACCAAAACGGGTTTAGCGTTTCGGTAACGTTCCGGTTTTTCGATTCCTTTATAACGTTAACGGTTTTCGGTTCTCAAAAAAATGTTTAATATTGGTTCCGGGTTTTGTACCGGTATCGAAACGGTTTATTTCGTTTAACGGTCCCGGGTTTGTAAAGAACCCTTGGGTTACATCGATGGTGAAACTGGAATTGATAGAATTAATTAGAGATGGGCGCATTCTTTTCGGGTTTGGCACAGGCCCTTAAAAAGAACCCGTAGCGATACCGATTTCGTAACCGAACCGGACCCACAAAAAAACACGAAAAAAAAAGAGCCCGGTTAGACCCGACCCAGTTCTAAAATAGGTATCGCTTCGGCTTCTTCTACGGGCCTGCGCCAAACCACAAAACTAAGAGAAGAACCCAACCCGCTATCGATTACAGAGACCGGTTTCGGATAAAGCCCTCTAGAATTGACTGAGCTTTCTCTTGCGTGTTCGGCACATTATTCTGTATTTTCTAATCGCGTTTCTTCACCTTAATCTAACTTCAACTATTGGACCCTATTTTCTCATTGTCATTTCTAAAAATATCGTTACCGCTACTGGACTATCAGACACTGCGTGTTCATGGAGACCATAAACCCAAAATAAAAGTATTCGTAGTTCTTAAGATATTTGTTGCATTAGTGCTGGACACTAAAATACTGAAAGTAATGGACAATGCCTACATATTCGACTTTATTATATTAGAATATTAATATCTAGAAATTTAAGAATAAACATTTTCATATGAGAAAGAATAATTTTAAGAAATTCAGAGCCGAAAACAAGCCTTATATATTGGAAAGCATAACCCAACTGAACCGATACGAAGCCATGATTCGTCAAGCTCCAAAAACCATATGCGGACCCATTTCGCAAAAACTTCCGAAATCCTACACCGTTTGAAAATGTAATATATTAAATCACTGCTAATAAATAGGCCTTCAAGAAAGTCAAAGTCTTTTTTTAATATTTAAATAAAATCTTAACTCTTATCAGGGATGCAAACCGGTTCTGAACCGAACCAAACCGTACCTAACTGCTTACTTGAGCTCGTTAACCGAATCAAGAACCAAACCGGTGTTCTTTTTAAAATGCTAAGCCGAACCGAAAACCGCCTACAAAAACGCCGGCTACGATATGGTGAATAAACCTACAAAAATTTACCAATTTTCTAAGGTAGTGTAGTGGTTCCTCGTTAATCTAAATTTAGCATTGCAGTACCATTATGTTCTCTATAATAAGTTTATAGAGAGATTTTGCAATCTTCTCGTTCAGACGTTACAACGACGTTTCCTTTTGCTAGGCATTGGTGGTAATCCAATTGATCATCCGCATCTTTTCGAACTTATGGACTCCGTCTTTCAATTTGTCTTTTTTCATTAAGTACCTTTATAATAAGACCAGCTCACCAAGGCAATAATGTATTATATGGACTTGTACCTGATTTCAATCTATATAATTGATATATTTAGATTGGGAGTCGAAGTTATAATAAATGAATTTTAAGAAATAGATTTTTAAAATAAATATAAATATTGTAAGTTTCATTTCAGAAAGTTCTGGAATTCGAATTGGGATCAGGCGTAATTCTATATTAACCTTGAACCAAAACCTCGGTTTATTTCAACAAAAAATTTTTTAAACAAAGTTTTGAGCTAAATAACTTTGAAACCATTATGCCTATTTATTAGCAAGTGATGTCGCATATTAAATTTTTTAATTGATGTAGGATTATGGAAGTGATGACAAAATATATAAAACCAGAATCATAGAAAAAATAAAAAAAAAAATTTCCTTTTATTCTTATTTAAAATTATGATTAAATAACCTCCGATGGAACGTGATTTATCAATAAGAATTTATGTGTATTAACTATTTGGCGGTCGAAAACTTTTTTTTTTAATTGATTTTTAAACACTGCGTTACAAAATCGGTTCTTTTTCAAATTCCAAGTCGATTTTCGTGTAATCGTTTCATTTCGAGTGGAAATTTCATTTTGGTTGGGTTACATACCAAAACAAAAACACGATGGTACTTAGTTAACTCATCTTTTATGAGACGTTTTGGAATCAGTAGAGTATATATAATTTTTTTAAATATAAGTGGGACTCCTATAATTGACTTGCTTTCGATACTGATTTCGTTCAAATCAAAAGCAAATTAATTACTGAAACGACCCAGATTTTATTTAAATCAAATCAATTTCAGGAATCTCACAATGAATTTTTTGTTTCGTCAACTATTTTGGCGCCGCTTTGAGATATCAAATCTTTTTAAAACTATAGAAGCAGTAATTGACCCTGTAGACATTTTCTCGTTATTCTGAATGTTCTAAAATTTGGTTACAGAATTACCTAAAATTTCCAAATTAAATTTATTTCGAATCAATCTCTTTTTGGGTACAGCCGAAATCTTTTATTTAAAATACCAAAAATATTTTGTTTTTTAAAATCTTATTTTGAAGAAATTAATTGGTCAAAACTAGAGATGGGCGCGGTCCGGAATTCCGGCGGAATCTCCTTGAAATTTTTTTTAGTAGGAAATCACATGGGAAATTTTTAATTTAGTTAATTTATAAATTTAATCTTGTGAGGTCCCAAAGATTTTAAAATATTTCTGAAGCGCAACACAGACGATAGGTCCATACAAACTGCAAGGCTTGTATTCGAATCATAAAATCAAGCTCATTTAATATTCAAAAATTTGTGCACAAAATCAAATGAAGAATAACGATTTAGGACAAATTTCTTATAACGTATCTTTTTATAACCAAGTCCCATAAGATTTGGGTCGTTTTTAGGTCGGAAACGATTTGTAGAACACATGGGATAGTCCTGTAGAAGTTATTATCAAATTGGTCTAATGTTTGTAATGCATAAAAGAAAGTAGCATGAAGCATGACATGCTGAGTCGATATAGTTAAGTCTGTCAGTCTTCTTATTTCTAAGCTATCTTTTCCGTCAGGTTTTTAAAGCTATCTTGATAAAACTTAGCACGAAGTTTAAAAATACATTTGTTGCAACGAATGACTATAACATAAAGCTGGCATACAAACTATCGGTTTGTAAACTAGTTAAAGTAAGTAAAACCCTTCTTTTTTCAATGATAAAAACAAAACAATTAAACCGGATGAATATATTATATATTGGTCAGTCAAATGGTCATTGGACAGCATGGAAAAATCACTCAACAATGCAGTTTAAAACGATAAATTAAATTGAATTGACGCTAATTAAAGAAACTGCTAGCGTATATTTATCTTTGTATAATTAAAGTCAACATACAAAATGTAGAGTTTTAAAATTGAATTTCTTACAAGTCTCCCATCTACTTTTCTTCTGCATCCCCATTGGTCATTTGTGGGTTAAATATAGTAACATGACGGAGGACAAGTAATTTTCCGCCAGCGCACAATTGGTTATGGCTGATAAATCAAATTACCCCCCCTTCTTTTGAGGCTTAACTCGGTTAACATTGTTTACTTTTAATTCAATTTGATTTACCCATAATTGGTGACCCCATCGCATCGTAGACACAAATCGCGACTAAATCGTTATTCAAATTTAGCAAAGCGCAAGGCAAACAAATCAAAATGCGCGCTGGTGGGCAAACAAATTAGGCAGATTGTCCGGACAGTTTGGTATGCAAACATATATAAATTATCAATATGAATGAACGGTAACTGATAAAGAGCGCACGAGCATATGCATAAATACCCGTGCGTACATATGTAAGGAGGAGTTCGAGTAGTTTGCCCTTTTCTCATTTCCCACTTCAAACCTTGACCCTCTCTCTCTCTCTGACTTTGACCCTGACCGCTGATTGATTTTCTCTCCAAGTGCAGTTGCAGCAGCCGCAGCACATCCTTCAACTCACCACCAGCCTATCGGAGGTCAGCTTCTCCAGAGCACCGCCTGATGCATTTTTATAGGCCGACTCCAGCATACGCAGCTCATCTGAGGTAAACAAATTATCCGCTTCCCGTTTGCCACTTGTGTTGCCCATCAGGAGAAATGTGCAATTCAATTTATATAAAAAAAATGTAAACAAAAGAACTTATAAGCCGGAGCTGTTGCAGATCGGTTGGTTATAAATTGCAAATGGAAAATAAACTGCGCGTATGTGGTAGGTACTGGGCCATAGAGATGAGCAGCAGTCACGAAACTGTGACTAGTCACGGGTAAAGTTAAAGTGACCAAGTCACCGTTTAAGGCAAAATTAAAGGTTTTGGTTTAATATTTGTAAAGGAAACTTGAACTTGAGTTAGATTAAATGGAAATTCAGTTATATTTTGCCTTCAACACTTTTTTTTTATCTATTTATTATGTTTAGTGACAACTGCAGCCTGAAATCACTGTGTGGCTCATCTCTGGCGGTGACGTCGACAAAACTGAAAACATAACAAAGGTAAACCAGCTGATGCTGATGCACTTGTAGTATCGATAAATTCAAGTTATTTTTATCGATGCTAACGTATTTACTCGATTAACTTTGAGACGTTACTTTTGAACAACAGTTTATAAGAAAACTTAAAAAATTAAATTAAAAAAAAAAAAAATAAAATAAAATAAAATAAAAAAATAAAATAAAAGAAATAAAATAAAAGAAAACAAAAATACAAGGTGTGGTAATTAAAAAGGGCCACGAGTCGAAGACCATTATTCGTTAAACTATTTTAAAATTTAAATTTAAGATTTAATTTGTTACAATAAAAAAAATTAAATAAAAATAAAAAGTGCTAAAAATTTAACCAATGTGTTAAGTACTGAGAAATGACCTAGCATATGTTGTAGAACAGCTTAAAGTACTGCACTTTCTCATACAAACTTAGGTCTTATTGGGGAGTTCAAAAAACTGAATCTATAAACCGTTTAATAACTCTGCTCGACAAAATGGAAGTCGATTTTTCCCCAATAGACCAAATCAACTTTTAGTAAAGTATTTTGTGCCGCTAAACACGAAAATTGACATTGAAAAAAAAATTATCGGCTAGTTATCAAGATTTTAATGATAATCGTTTATCTTCGATATTTCCAAAAGATGTCTCCAATTTAACTCCAAAACTTATAAGGAGGCATCACTGAAAATTACTTGTTTTTAACACTATTTTGCATTTTCCATGTTTTGCGATCTTCAACACTGTTTTTGCCACTTTTTATATAATTTTGAATTTTTACTGCACTTTCCATCCTTGTTTTCTGCGATTTTTTAAAGTTTGAATTTATTAATTTTAATTAACAATTATTAATTATGCATGTTCCAGTGTTGGAAAGCGGCAAAACTTGTAGGGGTTTCAGCAGGAGAATTTGCCTTCCCTAAAAATCTCTTTTTTAACACTGGAAATCACTTTTTTTTAATAATATTTTGAATTTTTTCAAGCCTGTGTTCCGTTTTTCAATACGCCACCTTTTATGAATTTTATATATTTTGGCGCGCTATTTAAAATTTTTAACGCTCTTTGATTTTTTTTCTGCATTGTCCAGTGTTGAAAAACGCCAAGACAGGGATGGAAAAGCGTTTAAAATTCAAAAAAAACCGTTGGAAAAAGTGATTTTTAGGAATGAAAAACGCTAAATAGTGTTAAAAATTGTGAAACACACTAGAGACCTGCACGAGTAAGTAAAAATGTAACATGTTTGGCACCGCTGAGTAAAAGTAAAAGCTAATCATTTGCTTAGATGTCTAATTGGCATCGTAAGCATCATAGCATCGTAGGGCAATATTTGAAAATGATTTGTATTTTGAGTAAACAAATAAAAAGCATTTTATTACTTTTATTTTAGATTTTTATTTTTTTTAATCAAAAAATAATCGTTATTTTTTCAGATTTATTTAAAAATCATTATATAACTTTTATATTAGATTTTTATTTTTTTTACTTCAAAAAATAATCGGTTTTTTTGTATAAAAATCAATAAATATCTCTTATTTGTGATTTTTATTTTAATGCTCAAAAAATAATAGTTATTTCATGTGTTATATTTAAAAATCCTTAAATAACTCTAATTTCTGATTTTTATTTTTTTGATCCATAAATAATCGGTATTTCGTGAGTTTTATTTTAAAATTCATAAATAACTTTTATTTGAGATTTTTATTTATATGCTCAAAAATTAGTCGTTATTTCTTAAGTTTTTAAATATTGTTATAAATTCATCGTTATTTCATGAGCAAATGGAAAAAATCAAGAAATAAGTATAATCAAGCGATTTATACAATATAAATTATAATCGTAACGGTCCCTGAAAAATAGTTATTACTTTTTAAATAATAAATAATGCTTTCGCTCCATAAACGACCCAAATGGTATGTGAATTGTCTCGAAAGCGACTGGTAAAACACCTGGGATGATTTTTTCAATTTCAATCAAAAACTCAAAAATTATTAATTATGTTTTGAAATATTAATTAAACTTTAAAAAACAATAATTATTTTTGAAGAAAAAAAAAAAAAACTTAAGTAATAATGCTTCAGTTTTAATTTATAAAATAAAACTAATAATGATTACAGTCTTTGGTTATTTTACGTCACTGATTTCTATTATCTACATAAATATCCACAAATTTTGTATTTTTTTTTATTTTTATTATTAATTTTTATTATTTATTATTATCTACATAAATATCCACAAATTTTTTATTTTTTTTATTTTTTATTATTATTATTATTTTTTATTATTTTTTATATTTAGAATTTATGTTACAAAGTTAAACTATTTTCCTTTACTAAAATGTTCAAATATATTCGCTTTCCCATTGGAAGCTAAATATCGCATCACGTCATTTTCAAACCACCCAGTGGAAACATGCCAAATAATTTGTCAGTGTTGTAAAGCTTGGCTGTGTTTAGGCCTCCCGGCATTTTGTAGCGGCGTGTGCATTTTTTTCAATGTTTTTTTAAATTTTACAAATAAAAATAAGTCCAAAATGACAGACAGTCCTTATCAGTCGCGTGGCAGCCTGTTGCTAAGGAATACCACACTAAACAGCTCCACCTCCCGCTTACACAATGTGTCCAGCTCAACCAGCCAAATTTTGCTCGAGAACACGGATGAGGTGGATGGTGGCAAAAGTCGGGCGGATATATTATATCGTCAATTCTTTGAGGTACTCCAAGCACATAGCAATGATACCGAAGTCTTTGATGTAGTCCAGGGCATGACCCAGGCGTGTCGCGGTGTGGTGGAGCAGCTGGAACTGGAAATAGAGCGTGGCAAGGGCGGCGAGCAGGGTGCCCAGCAGCGACAGGTGGTTATTAAGTCTCTAAAACAGGAGATTAATACATGGCGTCTACTGCATGCCTTGTTCTATGATCGAGTCTTTCTGCAACAGTCAGATGAAATGATGCAGGAGGGTCCCACTTTGGGTGGCAGTGAAAAGGAGGTGATCAGTCAGCTATATAACATAAATTCCACTTTAAGGGAATATCAATTGGTGGTAGATTGGCTGGAGGCCTGCTATGAGTCCCAGGAGCAGGAGAATTTGCTACATTGTCATGATCGCATGATGGCCTGGGAGAATTCTCTGTTCCAGCTGGAGAACTTGCAGGGAGCGGCATTTGGACGTGGGCATGAGATTGTAAGCAGTTTGGATCCGGATGCGCCAGTGAGAGAGAAACGTCCCTTGCATGCTTTGGATGAGGAGGATAATCAGCGTTTGTGTAGAGCCATTTTTAAGGCCATCCGAAGTGGCAGAGTGGATGAGGGCCTGAAGTTGTGTAAACATTATGGACAAACCTGGCGAGCGGCCATACTGGAGGGCTGGCGTTTGCATGAGGATCCCAATTATGAGCAAAATGGCAGTCAAATGTTGGAAAAACTGCCCATAGAGGGTAATCCCAATCGAGATATATGGAAAAAATGTGCCTGGATGTTTGCCGAATCCAAGTCCTATGATGACTATACACGAGCCACTGCGGGCATTCTTTTGTGGTCACCTGCCCAGCTTGAAGACTTTATTGGGCAACAATTGGCATGACCTACTGTGGGCCTATCTAAAGGTACAAATAGATATACGTGTGGAGTCGGAAATACGTGGTTGTTGCCTCAAACGTTATCAGGCCCTGCCGGAGGATTATTGGCAGGGTAAGATGACTTTAGAGCAAATCTTTGCTGAACTACAAGTGGCCCAGGATGTGGCGGTACGCGATTATGCTCTAGGACATTTGGGCTTGATACAGCAGCATTTGATTTTGGACAATTGTGGTGAACTGATACAATCAATGGCAGGTTGGTTGGAGCAGCAGCCAGGCCAGCAGCTGCGTTTTATGGCTCACCTGGTGCTGTTCCTCAGACAAATTGGACGCTTGGATCAAGTCAAAGAGGCGGATAAGATACTATCGGCCTATGTGGAGGCTTTAATACCACGTGGAGAGGCTCAATTGATAGCCTACTATACCTCAGCCTTGCCGCAGGCTTTGCAAACGCCACTCTACTCCAAATTCTTGACCCAGGTGGAAGAGAAACGTCTACGTGAATTGGCCTTGGAGGCTGCCCTGCAGGCGGGTTTGGATGTGGAACAAATTACCAAATATACCGTAGAGCAAATACGTTTGGCTCCCCCTTCGCTGGGGGACTTGGGTCAACCCCATTCGGGCGAAATCTCTGCTGCCGATCAAAAACGCATTTTGGCCTTGGAATGGCTGATACATTTGCCCGAACAACGTGGTGAATTGCTGTGGCAAGCCAATGCCCTGATGCGTCAATATTTGGCCAGCTCTAAGATTGAGTGTGTGCGTCAGGTGTATCGTTTGATACCCCTCGATGTGGTTAATCATTTGTTAAACACTTTTGGTTCCTTGGATAATTTGCCCGCGCGTGAGGAGTGCAGCTTGAAGGAGTATCTATGCTATAAGGTGTATCTCAAGGGTGTGGATAGCTTTAATGAGTGGACACGTTTACTACAGCAACCACCACAAAAGCCTGCCTCAACCGTGGCCCATATAAACCAGGATAACTTTACCGAACGCATGGCCAGTGAGCATAAGGAGCAAACCCATCGCAGTGAGCTGGCCAGATGGCAGCTCAAGCTTAAGGAGCAGGGCAAGGGTAAGTGCTTCCTTTCCTCAATATAAAGTTTTAACATAGCCCCACAAAAAATAGTCTAAAGGACAGTGAAATCGCACATCAAGGCGGCCAATTGAACGATCCCGAACGTGAAATAAATTTTTGTTGGTTGTGGCTTTTTTAAAACCAAAATCATGCAAGACAAGCTCCTGCATTTTGAGCATAAAAAAAGTTGAATATCATCTCACGTTAGCGCTCACCATTCACAGTTACGTTACGATTCGCATCATCTTTGAAGAAGTACGGTCCAATGATGCCACCAGCCCATAAACCGCACCAAACTGTGACTTTTTTTTAATTATGCATTATTATCTTTGACCGATGATTCTCACTCCAAAATCGACCATTCTGCTCATTGAGCCAAAAATGAGCTTCGTGGCTGAACACAATTTTTCGGTAAAAAAGTGGATCTTCGGCCAACTTTCCAAAAGCCCATTCACCAAAAATTCTACGTTGCGGTAGGTCGTTCGGCTTCAATTCTTGCACCAGCTGTATTTTGAAAGGCTTTACACCTAAATCCTTACGCAAAATTTTCCACGTTGTTGAGTTACAGAGGCCCAATTGCTGCGAACGGCCAAGAATCGATAATTGATGGTCATCAATAACGATAAAGCTGCGATATTTTCTTCAGTTCGCACTCTACGTACGTAATTTAGTCACAATAGCCCGAATAGCCGCTTCAGTGGGTCGATTAAACTGACCATAAAATGGAAGAAGCGCGCGATGAACTTTCTTAACAGAGCACGCATAATAAAATTCAATAATTTGCAAGCGTTGTTCGTTTGTAAGACGATTCATGGTTAAATTATAGACCAAACTGAAGATGTTTGACAGTAAAACAAAACACGAAACGTGCGTGAGCCGTTTAAACCAGTGTTGCCAAAAAGATAATAGCTAACAAATCACCCTTTATATAGGCATGGCATTTTTGCCGTCAGCCTTTAAGTCTACATTGTAAAATTTTCATATTTCAAAACTAGAGTAACCTACCTTTTTCGCTCGTCGCGAGATAGTAGATCTTTCACTCCTCAGGTTAGGGTTCCGGGTTCTAATAATATTAATTTTAGCTAATCAATACAATTACGATCTTTAGTTTTTTAAACCCGCTTACTCGTAGAGTAAAAAGGGTATACTAAGTTCGTGCAAATGTATGTAACAGGCAGAAGCATCTCCAACCCCATAAAGTATATATATTCTTGATCAGCATCAATAGCGAGTCGATTATAGACATGTCCGTCTGTCCGTCCGTCGTCTGTTCCGTCCCTCTGTATAAACACCTGATCTCAGAGACTATAAGAGCTTGAGCTTCCATTTTTTAGTGTAGACTTGTATTGTCTGCACGCATGATCAGTTTGTTTAATTTTTCATTTCGCCCCCCCCTCCGCCCCCGCATTTGAAAAAAACCTCATATCTCCCACAATTTTCAAAATAGATAGTTCGAACCTTCTAGACATGTACTTTAATCATCATTGCCTATCGATCGGCCATACATCATTTCGTGATCAGATGAACGTTAGAAAAGTTCTCGCCCCCGCAATTTAAAAAAATGTTTCATATCTCCCACAATTTTAAAAGATTGTTCAAACTTTCTAGGCATATATTTTAATCATCATTACCTACCGATCCGCCATACATCATTTCTTGATCAGATGAACGATAGAAAAGTTCACGCCCGGCAATTTGAAAAATACCTCATATCTCCCACAATTTTGAAATAGATTGTTCGGAACCTTCTAGAGATATACTTTAATCACTCATTACCTATCGATCGGCCATACATCATTTTGTGATCAGATGAACGATAGAAAAGTTTCCGTCCCTGCAAGTTTGAAAAAACCTCATATCTCCTACAATTTTGGATTGTTCGAACCTTCTAGACATTTACTTTAATCATAATTACCTATCGATCGGCCAAACATATTTCCGATCAGATTGAACGATAGAAAAGTTCACGCCGCCGCAATTTGAGCAATTGCAAAAAAAAAACTATATCTCCACAATTTGTGATCTAATAAAATATTCTTAAAAAAACTTTACCCTGAGTAAGGGTATTCAGAAAGGACAGTAAGCCTGCCAGCACCGACTTCAGATTGCCCGTTTAAAATTTCAGTGAGCTCTTCCAACGTAAGATATGTCTTGCCCCATGAGCGGATCCTCAGTTCTTTCAGGATTGGACATACCGCTACGAAATGCTTCACATCTTCGCGTGTTCTCATGTTACAAAGGGCTGCACAGCTCATTTGCTTCTCGTCTATGTGGTGAATAGTTTAGTGCAAGAACCTCTGTTCTGGCTTTGCAAATATATGAAATGGTTAACGTGTCGTATTCTTCCCTGAAATAATTATTTTCTCCCAGCTCATAACATAGCCGCATAGCGTACGTTTTCCTTTCGCATCCTCTCGTACATTGACGCCAGCAGTTTGGCCTGACTCTCAACCCAGGTAATGGGGTCCTTAAGATCTAGATGCATTTGGTGTTCCGTGGCCAGTTCTGTCCATTTTTGGAAGCACTGTGACGACATTGATAGTAGTTCAGATGCTACCATTCTCGGATACCTGTCAGCTGATAGCGTCATTATTTTGTTGATGCTGGCTGTAGCCTGGAACATTTTGAACTTTGTACTCGCACTTACAGTTTTTTTTTCTCATTAAGGCTTTCCATGTACTGTTTAGAGCTCTTTTGGACTCGCTCAGTTTTAAGTTTATGTGGTGTTTAAAATATTTGAACAGTTTACCCGTTTCAAGACTAATATTTCCAAGTGTCCATTTCTCTTCTTGCGCCAGCCTCCCTCGTCCATTTCAAATTTCCATTGTTTTAGACTTTTCAGAGTTGATTGATTACCAGTCCCCATTTTTGGCAGGAGATTTATATTCACTGTATCAAATGCTGCCTTAAAATCAATAAAGAACAGGTACAGTTTTTTATTTAACCTCAGAAAGTCCCTGCCTATCGCCGTCAATACAAAGATACTGTCTATCGTGGAATATCCTTTTCTAAACCCAGATTGACTTTCGTTCAATATTTGGTATTCATTAAGATATGAGTTAATGCGGGTTAAAATAACTGATGTAAATGTTTTTTACTAATGTGTTCAAAAAGTATATTCCTCTATAATTGCTTACTTCTTTAGGGTCGCCTTTTTTGAAGATTGGGTAGATTATGTTCTTCTGAAAGCTTCCAGAGTTAAAAATTTCATTAAAAATAAAATATTTCTTGTTTTCTTCCTTTGCAGAAACCCTTGAAGCCCTGTACAATGTCCTAATGTTTCCCGAAAAAGGTTGGCTGGTCGATCCTTTTATACCCAAAGAGCCCGAAAATGCCGCCCTGCTGAACTGGGAGCATCGTCAATTGCAAATGGAAAAGTTACGTTCCATTTGTTTGCCCGAAATTGCTTTGTTATTGCATGAGGTGATGTTTAAATCCGGTGACTTTGCCGGTTGTGTGCGTTTGGGTGATGAATTGGCCAGCGAACAGCGTCAATTGTATAAGGTCTATACCAAGCATAAGCTGGCCGAGTTGCTAGCCAAAATTGCAGATGCCTCTCTGGAGTTGCTCAATGGTAAACTGGATCCCTGGGGTTATCCCATTACAGCTTAATATATATATATATGTATTAATAAAACTTTATTTGTATTTACTTTGTCTGTCTCTTAACTACTCTGTGGTTGCCGTGGGCGTCGCTTCCGTTTCACAGCCATTGCTATGCTTAAGCAAATAGGAGGCCAAAAATTGTATGGGATCTGTGGGTCGTTCGCGTGCCAAGGCTTGTAGTCCATGTAATAAAACGGGTGCCACTGTCTGATCTAAATATTGACGTGTGGGTAAGGAGCTGGTCTCTGCATTGGATTTCTTAAGCACCGAGCCAGTTGCTGGTGTTGTTGCTCCATTTCCCGCTGTAACTGCAATTGCCGCCGCCGCTGCCGCTCCTGCCGTCTCTTTGGCCGCTGTTTCTGCCGCTACTATGGTGGCATTTGAGTTGGTTGTGGGTGCCGGTGATATGGGTGCATCCGTTTTGGCTTCCATGGTTAAATCGATTCTATATATTTAAGCGAGTTTTTTTTTTAAACAAATAAACGTACAACTCTTTTTCGTTTTGGGAGGGCTGGCGTCTGAACAGTGTGACCAGTTGTGTATAATTTGTTGCAGTGATATATTGCGGTAATTTTTTGCAGTCAATTTACACTAAGGGCCGCAAGGAGGTCGCAAGCTAAAATACAATTAGTAAAAAACATGTTTGACATGAGACATTAGTAGCCTTATGTTGTATGTTGAAATAATTTGTTATTTGCAATTAAAACAATACAACATGAAGCTAACTAGATTGTCATGTCTCATGCGTCGAACAGTGTGAACTCAGCCAAACTTAAATATTTGTATATTTTTTATACACTTGAAAAGTGTATATTAATTTTGTCCAAAAGTTTGTAACGCATAGAATTATTCATTTCCGACCCCATAAACTATATATATTCTTGATCAGCACGTCGAGCTGAGTTCAATTCCGTCCGTCCGTCTGTCTGTTTCTACGCGAACTAGTCCCTCAGTTTTAAAGCTATCGAGCTGAAATTTTGCACAGAGTCTTCTTTTTACTGTACGCAACTAATATGTCGGAACCGGCCGGATCGGATGACTATATCATATAGCTGCCATAGGAACGATCGGTCTAAGAACTAGTTCTAGGAGAAAAATTTTTTTGTTTTCTATCGTAGCGTCACTAAACTTGGTATATGTTAGTTTTAAATGCTTTCACATAATACAGGAAAAATTTATCAAAATAGGATGACTATAGCATATAGCTGCCATAGAAACGATCGGTCAAAAAACTAGTTCTAGTGAGAAAAACTTTTTGTTTTCTATCGTAGCGTACCCAATCTTGGTACAAATTAGTTTTATATGCTTTTACATAATTTTGAAAAAATTTATCAAAATCGGATAACTATAGCATATAGCTGCCATAGGACCGATCGGTCGGAAAATGTGTTTTACTAAGAAAAGTTTTTTTATGGTATCAAATTTTTATTATCAATGATTTAAAAATTTTAAATATCTGATATCTATATCCTATATATATTTTACCGGTTAAATCAGTTGGAGTAAAGTTTTCAAGTGTATTAAAACTTCGGCACAGTCGAAGTTAGCTTTGCCTTCTCGTTTTGGTTTTTGTTTCGTGTTGCAAATATTCGACACGCGCCCATCTCTAATTCACTTAACCATTTTTGCATGAATACCCCTAATATTTGTTGCCTTAAATGTTTTCAACCGATGGTCACACTAACAGCTGATATCAAAATGCTCAAAGATTACTACACTTGGACATATCCCGATATTCCAGAGGATGTGGCGTAAGTCAGGCTCTCCCTTCACACTTAAATCACTTAAAACATTTTCCTGGACAGCCCCCAACTGTTGGAGCAGGAGTCTCTGGTGGTGGTGGGCGTATTGGGACGCTCACGCTGCAGTCAGGCAAATAAAATGCAAGCCTTTGGCATGGAGCCGGGTACAAACCATCAACCGCGAGAAGGTCAAATACAAATGTACTTTAAACCCGGCTCTGGCACCCTCATGCTACACTTTGAAACCAGTTGGGATGAGATCATCTTAGGACAATTGCTGGAAGCTGAACAGGATTCAGACAACTTTGATTTTGATGCATTCTATGAGCAGGCCAGAAGTGGATTTGTGCGTCAAATGCTGTTGGCCCTGCACATATGCCATATTTTGGTGTATGTGGAGACGGGACAGACATTTGATGTCACACTGGTGACCATATTTCAATTGTTGAAATTTGTGAGAGAACAGCAAGTGCTAAAATTTGCACCACAATTGTTGAGAGACTTTCCCGCCGGCGTCTGGTTGGGTGAGAAATCACGTTTGTGTGCACCACGCATTTTGTTTCTTTTTGAGAATTATCCGGCGGAAGTGGACAAGACACGTGAATGTATATCATCCTATGAATTTCAAACTGAGGATACCATCTATGAGCTAATGCGTCAACATAATATAGTGACCAATAGTTCCACTAACTCCTTGTTGGCTTTGCCCAATAATAAACAATTTGTTTTCTATAATTCACATGAGCAACTGCATCCAGATCGTTTATTAAAAGCCATAGATGCCTTAAATTTGGCCATGCTTAAGACGGATAACAAAGAGGAGGAAGAGGATTTGGAAATACTGGAGCTGTCACCGTTTGAGGGATTTGTGAAGCCCTATGGTGACTTTCCACTGGAGAGGGAGAGGGAAAAGCAAGAGGAGGAGTTGCTATATAGAAGAGAGCATACGGCCTGGCATTTTCTAAAGCGTCATGTACGAGATGCCCAACAGGGTGACTTTGATGAGGGCTCATTTAAGCAGGTGCAACAGCAGGAACAATTTCATTTGCTGAATATGCCCGACTGGCTGGAGTGTATGAAGATGATGCATCAAATGTTGGTGTTAAATGCCAGAGAGGACAAATATGAGACTACCAATGAGGATTATGTGAGTTGAGACAAAGGATTAAGGGATTTTTTAAAGAGTAATTTATATTTTCAGCGCTTTTACCTGCAAAACTTTGATCAGAGTCTGAACTATGAAAGAAAGTGAGTAGAATAATTCTCAAGAATCATTAATTATACTCTGTACCGAATTGGGTTTGTGCAAATGTATGTAACAGCCAGAAGGAGGCATCTCCGACCCTATAAAGTATATATATTCTTGATCAGCATCAACAGTCGAGTCGATATAGCCAAGTCCGTCTGTCCGTATGAACGCTGAGATCTCAGAGATGGTAAGAGATAGAGGTTTGAGGTGTATGGAACATATATTTCTTATACTTGCAGGCAGATCAAGTTTAGTTTTTAAATTTGCCACGCCCCCTGCCTCCCCCGCAAATTGAAAAAAACCTCATATCTTCCACAATTTTGGAGTTAGGTTGTTCGAACCTTCTAGACATATATTCTACTCATCATTTCTTATTGAGCCCCCATACATCGTTTTCCGATCAGATGAACGATAGTAGAGTTGCCACCACCGCAATTTGAGAAAACACCTCAAATATCCCGCAATTTTGGAGTTAGGTTGTTCGAACCTTCTAGACATATATTCTACTCATCATTACTTATCGAGCCCCAATACATCGTTTTCCGATCAGATGAACGATAGTAGAGTTGCCACCACCGCAATTTGAGAAAACACCTCAAATATCCGCAATTTTGGAGTTAGGTTGTTCGAACCTTCTGGACATATTTCTACTCATTTTTGAGCCCCCATACTCGTTTTCGACAGTGAACGATAGTAGAGTTGCCACCACCGCAATTTGAAAAACACCTCAAATATCCCGCAATTTTGGAGTTAGGTTGTTCGAACCTTCTAGACATATATTCTACTCATCATTACTTATCGAGCCCCCATACATCGTTTTCCGATCAGATGAACGATAGTAGAGTTGCCACCACCGCAATTTGAGAAAACACCTCAAATATTCCCGCAATTTTGGAGTTAGGTTGTTCGAACCTTCTAGACATATATTCTACTCATCATTACTTATCGAGCCCCCATACATCGTTTTCCGATCAGATGAACGATAGTAGAGTTGCCACCACCGCAATTTGAGAAAACACCTCAAAATTCCATTTATTAGTCCCTAGCAATATTACCTCATTACGACCCTACTCCGCAGATGAACGATAGAGAGTGCCACACCGCATAAAACACTTCAAAAATCCCAATTTTGGAGTTATTGTTCGAACCTTCTAACTATATTCTACTCACTCGCTTACTTATCGAGCCCCCATACTTCGTTTTCCGATCAGATGAACGATAGTAGAGTTGCCACCACCGCAATTTGGAAAACACCTCAAATATTCCGCAATTTTGGAGTTAGGTTGTTCGAACCTTCTAGACATATATTCTACTCATCATTACTTATCGAGCCCCCATACATCGTTTTCCGATCAGATGAACGATATTCGAGTTATAAGCAAATCAAATAATTACGCTGGGCAGCTCTGCCCGTAATCGTGATGGGCAGCACTTGCACAGTTTGTGTGACCATTATTAGTTATATACAAACAGGTACAGAGTATATTACAGTCGGGCTTGACCGCCTTTCTTACTTGTTTCCAATTTAATCCACAGATTCTGGTCCCATCTCAGTGAATTGGGTCTCAAGAAGGGCCTGTCTACCTATAAACAATTAGCTCCGGCTATTTATGGCAGCACGAAGCATCAACAACTTTTAAATGAAGCCACCGAAGCCTTTCAGGAGGAGGGACGTGGTCCACTGGCCGCCTTGGCTTTGGCCAAACTCAGCTCCATTTGTTTGAAATATTGGCAGGATGGACGTCAGCAATGTTCGGTTTTAAGTCTACGTTTATTGCCCTGCACTCAGCCCAAGGATTTGCCACATGATAAACATGCCAGCGGTGTTATACACATATCCAGCTGTAATTGTGGACGCACACAGGGACGCAGAGAGGATCCCTTTACCCTAAGGCAGGCCAACTATGAGTACTATGAGCTAATGGCACAAATGTGTAATCTGTGTGTGAAAATCAAACAGTATCAATTTCCCATATTTGAGCCTTCTATAAGTGATTACCGAGCGGCGGCCTTTGAGGCCGCTTTTCCTTTGCTGAAAGTGGATAAAAAGGAAGAGGAGGAGGAGGAGCAGCAGCAGCAGGAGGAGGAGGAGCAGCAGCAGCAGCAGCAGCTGGCCTCGCTCAACTGTTCTCAACCCTTATCCCCCACCTTTGGCTCGGATTTGAATATGTCCATAGCTGGATTTGGTGCTTCGCTCAATGAATCACAGGCCAGTTCCGAGCAGTTAACTAACTCTCAACTCTCTGGCAGTTCCGAGCTGTCGGAAGCCGCTTCGGAAACTGAATTAATACTTGAGCTTAAGCCCACACCTGAGGAAATCTCTACTCAACTTAATTCCACCACCGAGTATTTACCCGGTTTGGTGCATCAATTCAGTTCACCCGGTTTGTTGCCTCTCTTTCCCAGCTGGTCTTTGGCCTGTGTGGGTCCCAGTTCCATTTATAGTCATAATACCGGCCTGCAGGAGCATTTTCAAAGTGGTTTCCTGTCGGGTGCCAATTTCCTGTTACCCTGGGATGTACATGTACGCCTGGTCCAGCCACAACAGCAGCAGCAGCAGCAGAAGCCAACGGCCAAAAAGCAGCAGCAACGTTACCGCAAACAGGGAGATCGTCTGGTGCTCAAAATCTTTGTGGGCTTCGAGTATGAATGCTCGCGTGGTCATCGCTTTATGATGTGCAGTCCGGAGCGTGTGTTGCGCGGTAATGCGGATATTGAGCGGGATACCTGCCACAAGGTGGTGCATCAAAATATGCCCCTGTACTATCCCTGTCCTTGTAGATCCCAAAGCAATTATTTGGCTCAACTAATGCGCATACATGTGGTCACACCCAAGGCTCCGGTTAATATTATTCTGGATCCCAAAGTGTGTGTACCCAAGTATACCTTCAATTTGGGTAGCATAATGCCTCCCAGGCTCTCGCAGAGTGCCTATTGGATTTTGAGATTACCCTATGTCTATCAAGGGGATGATCAGTTATTGTCGCCTCCGCTTAAATTGGAGGCGGATGATATGCTGGCAGGTGGCTATTTAATGGCTGGCATGTTTGGTGTGGCCGAAACGGAGGGAGCTTTGGATGCAGCCACTTTTACCAGAATATAATAAAACTTAATCTTCTCTTTATATATAAAAGAGTTTGTTCTCACTGACGACTGGCACGTGACTGACTGATTCACTGATTGTCAATCTACGCAGAGCCTAAACGGTAAGAGATAAAAAGCTAAAATTTTCACAGAAGTTTCCATATGAGTTGAAAGTGGGCACTAGGGCGGGGTTTTTGGAAAATTCCACCCCTAAGGGGTGGAAAACTCTCGGAAAAGCTACTATGGGAAAAATTTGGATTCCGATTTGTTTTCATCCGATTGGGCATAGCGACATAATTCCGACGACATAATTCCGCTCAGGTCAAATGAAAGCGGAATTATGTCGCTTTTTTTCTATCGGGATTATGTCGTTTCAAAACGACATAAATCTGCGCGGAATAATGTCGTTTTATTCTAGCGGAATAATGTCGTTTTTTCTAGCGGAATTATGTCGTTTTAAAACGACATTCTTCCGCCGTCCCAATTAGAATATTTCCCCGCGGAATTATGTCGTTCTGAAAAGACATAATTCCGCACGGAAATGTATTAAATGTATCTACATAAAAAAATTGGTAAAATAATTTGTTAAAAAATGTTTTCTAAAAAAAAAAAAAATTTATTAATTTATAAAATGTCTACGCCCTTTCCAATTGCATATATGACTCGATCGATGAAGGCGTCCCGCGTGAATCAAAAACTTCGACATGAGGGATGACGGTGCAAGGTATGCACTAGGAGTCTAGTCAAAATATACCACTGAATATTAATTTCAGTGACATAATTCCGCGCGGAATTATTTCGTTTTTTTCTAGCGGAATAATGTCGTTTTGAAACGTCATAATTTCGCGCGGAATAATGTCGTTTTTTCCTTGCGGAATTAAGTCGTTTTAAAATAACATAATTCCGCCGTCCCAATTAGAATGTATTCCGCGCGGAATTATGTCGTTTTATTTTAGCGGAATTATGTCGTTTTAAAACGACTTAATTTCGCGCGGAATAATGTCGTTTTATTTTAGCGGAATTATGTCGTTTTGAATCGACATAATTTCGCGCGGCATAATGTCGTTTTTTTTCTAGCGGAATTATGTCGCCGGAATTATGTCGTCCCCCCATCCGATTGTCCCCAAATTTGGTTTGTAAGTAAAGTAAGCGAAATAATTGGACACCTGTTTCCCAGATTTCGGAAAATGGCCGGAAAATTCATCATGGAAAAAAATATTTTTCATCCGATTGACTTCAAACTCGGAATAATTAGACTTGAGATTTTCCGATGTTGTACAATCCGGCCTAAAAGTCGGGAAATTCCCGGAAAATTCTATATGGAAAAAGCAATTTTTCATCCGATTGGCGTTAAACTCGGTTTGTAAGGGTAGTATGCAAAATAATTAGGCATGATATTTTTCGATGGCGGAAAATCGTCCCGAAAGTTCGGGGAAATGTCCGGAAAATTCACTATGGAAAATACTATTCTTCATCCGAGTGACTTAAAACTCGGTTTGTAAGGAAAGTATGCAAAATAATAAAAGATGAAATTTTCCAATGTTGGAAAATGTTTGGAAAATTCTATATAGAAAAAATAATTTCTTCCGATTAACTTTAAACTGGGTATGTAAGAATAGAGTGCATAATAATTAGACATGGGATTTTCTGATGTTGGTACAAGCGCCCGAAAGGTCGGGGAAATGCCTGGAAAATTCTTTATTAAATAAAATATTTTTCATTCGATTGACTTTAAACTCGGTTTATAAAGAAAGTGTGCGAAAAATTAGACATGTGATTTTCCGATGTTGGAAAAACCGCCCGAAAAGTCGGGAAATACCCGGATAATTCTATACGGAAAAAACATTTTTTCCGATTGACTTTAAACTCGGTTTGTAAGGATGGTATGCAAAATAATTAGGCAAGTGATTTTCCGATGTTAAAAAAACGCCCGAAAAGTCGGGGAAATACCCGGAAAACTCTATATGGGAAAACTGTTTTTTTTATCCGATGGACTTCAAACTCGGTTTGTAGGGATAGTATACAAAATACGTTGACATGAGATTTTTCAATGTTGGAAAATTCGCCCCAAAAGTGGGTAAATGCCTGGAAAATTCTATATATTTTAAAAACACTATTTTTCATCCAAATGGCTTCAAACTCAGTTTGTAAGGAAAGTATGCCAAATAATTAATCATATGATTTTTAAATTGTGGAAAATGCCTGGAAAATTCTTTATTGAAAAATCTATATTTTCATCCGTTTTACTTCAAACTCTGTTTGTAATTATAGGAGTGCAAAATAATTATACATGCGATTTACCCATGTTGGAAAATCGGCACGAAAGGTCGGGAAATGCTCGGAAAATTCTATATGAAATAAACTATTTTCATTCGATTGACTTCATACTCGGTTTGTGAACACATTATAGAAAATAATTAGACATGTGATTTCTCGGTGGTGGAATTTCCGCCCCCAGGCTAGGATAATGGTGGCCGTTTTTGGGTTCAATGAAATTCGTGAATGAAATTCGTTTTGTAAGCTCTAGATAAAGTGGTTGATATTTCACTGCGGGGCGGGGTTTTGTAGTTAATTCAATTTGCAAGCTTTGCGGAAGAAACATTTAACAATTTTTGAAGAATAAATCCGGGTTATATGCTAGTTGTTTACCTTAACCAGTATATGTTTTTTTATTCAAACAAAATTTGCTAGGAAATCTTAAACCTCCTTCTGGTGGTTAATTGGAGGCCGCAGCCACTATATTCATCATATCCGCATCAATATTTTTTAGCGCATTATAATATTCGGTTATCTCCAGTGCCTCCCATTCGGCCTTAAAAGCTGCTTTGGGATCCTGCGGCATGGTCATGGCTGCTCCCGTCATGGCATCAGCTTGTGCCTGTGTCTGGTCCGCATGATTGTTCTCGCCCAAAACTAAAGTGTAGATGGAACGCAGGCCAAATACATTCAGAAAGTACCAAGAGGCTGATGACACCCAGGCTGCATCCAGGGAGGCCAATTCCACGCCACGCTGCAACATGGGCTTAAAGCGCAAGGTCAGCGGAAAGGGCACTTTGGTGGTGACAAAACCCGAAAACATCCAATTAATCCAGCCGCCTATTAACCACCATGGGTAAAACATTTATGAAATTGCCCTTGACCATGTCCGTCAACATGGCCGATGAATTTTGGGCCACGGGTGCACGCTTCTGGGTTTTGAAATAGCCTGTCTCCTCATTATTAAAGAAATTCTTGCGCATGGAAAAGGATTGTGCACTCAAATATTTGCCATTTTCTCTTAATAAACGGGCACGTATCATGGCTTGGCTGTGGGTAGAATTAAAAAATTAATATTCCAATGAGACTCTGCCCTCCGCCCACTTCCACCACAACTCACCTGTCCTGTATCTGTGTTATCTCTGCCTTTTTCTGTGTGGATATAAGTATGGACACATAATGACGCACTATGCCCACCAAGAATGTAATCAACACAATGGGTAGAAACACCCAAACGCGTATATCCGGATCAATCAGTAGTTCTGTCATCTTTTTAATTGATTAATGAGAAATTTTTCCTAAATTTTTTCCATCTGCTAACTTAGAGTATGACCTTAAACAGTTCGACAGAAAATACCTTAAAAAGCTTTAAGGCAAACTGCCGCAAGCTGTGACAAAAAGTCTTTACAAGCCAAAGTGCCTCAAGGCAGTTGCGGTAAAAAAAAGAAAGTTATAGAACTCATAAAAATTACTATTAAAAATAAGTTTTCTTGGTAAAAATATAGTGCAATAAATTCCAAAATTGGGAATAGAAAATTTGGAAGAAGAATAGATGTGTTTTAGCCAGGGAATAGTACCGGAACCGCGTATAAAGCCACGTATATAAACCGGAACCGATATTAAAATTTTTTTGAGAACCGAAAACCGTTAA
Organism: Lordiphosa mommai; assembly: GCA_018904225.1. Classification (NCBI taxonomy): domain Eukaryota; kingdom Metazoa; phylum Arthropoda; class Insecta; order Diptera; family Drosophilidae; genus Lordiphosa; species Lordiphosa mommai. Next base: position 101,215 of record JAEIFT010000293.1, read on the forward strand.
CCGTTATAAAAGGACCCAAAAAAACCGGAACCATGCCAAAACCCTAATACCGGTATTGTTTCGGTTTCTTATTATTTATTTTATAGATTTATGATTATAATAAAATAGCAATATATACACTCAGAAAAGAGTCTTACATTTTAGAAATTCACCTAAAAGAATATCCAGAATCTTTTTTTTTTAAGATATATAAGATATAGAAAAAAACTCTAAAAAACGGAAAAACTCTTAAAAAAATTCGCACTTGTATACAGAAATGTTAGAAAAATGATAATATAAGTTAAAAAAATTTAGTTTTTGGACTTAAATTAAATATCGCCCTTAAAAAACTCTGTATAAATATTTTGAAAAATGTAATGTATGGAAAAGCTAACGCAGATTTTATGTTTCAATCTGTTCTTGTGTTTTTAAGAACTGATATACCCTTTTAAGTATTTTACCAGCGTATTATAAGCTATAGGGTTCAAAGCTATCCAAATCGCTAAAGAACTGAATTTTTAACGGAGATCCGACACCCTGGTTCTCCACATGTCTTGATTTAAATACTCACACTACTCCTTAGCTGTTGTATGTCACAATTTTCTTTTCGGTTGAGCTTTTCACGAACTCAAATCGGTGCCCACGATATTTGAATAATTTTCACATATCCCACTAGTATGTCATCACTAGTAATTGAACTAGTTCAGTTGAACAGTTCTTAATTGTATATTTTCCTACTACACTCAAACGGTCACACTAAATTATTTGTTGTAATTTATGGAAAGGACGCCTTGGCGATTTTTTTTTAATGCGTGCTTCATGTTCTACAAGCCGAAGATGCGGCCCACCGACAGCCCCATTAAAAACATTAATATTACCACGGAGTTGCAAGTTATAAAGTTGAAGAGAATTTATTGAAATGAACAAAACAACAACAAAACAAAAACATAAATAATTGTTATACGCGCAAAAGTTGAAACCATGTTAAAGAAAACCTGAATTCACATACAAACCATAGGATATACATATACACACACACATATATACACACATCCATATGTATTCACATATGTAAGAGGTAAGCAAAGCTGGCCCAAGCATGCATAACATTGATTTTTTTTCCCGTTACTTTTTGTAACCACTGTTGTTGTTGTTCTTCTTGTTTTAGGTTCGGAAAAATGGCCGTGCAACTAAAGCATAATTATCATCATTTACCTTTGACCATCACACCCGTACTGGAACAGCATACTTTATTAAAGCCGCCGCCGCCGCCTCAGGAGCCGGATTTGACCTTTCATTGTACAGGATGTGCGGAATATTTTGTCAATCCCTGGGCTCTGTATCAGCACATGAACAGCAAACATCCGCCGGATGAGCAACAACAACAACAGCAGCAGCAGCAGTATCAGCTCTCAAAGGAGCAGGCAGAGGAGACTGAGGATTATAGTTGGATATTTGAGCCGGTGTGCGAGCTGGAAGAGCAGCAGCAGCTGCAGCAGCAGAATGAAAGCTCATCCTCATCTGAGGACGAACAGCAGCAGGAGGAGGAGGGGGATAGCGATGATGATAGCTCCGATGATGATGATAGCTCTTCTTCCAGCTCCAGTTCTAGCCAGAGTTCCAGCTCATCCAGCTCTTTACCCAGCACCAGCACTTGCTCTTCAAATCACCAAGCCCCGGGACAAGTAGAACCCCTCAGAGGACTAATTGCTGGACCCAAACCCAATGAATTTCATTTACAAATCAATGATCCACGCGAATCCACTTCAATTATTTTACTACAACCCGAAATGAGTATTATACCCATGAGTATTATGCCCGTACTCACACCGCCGCCAGCAGCCACCATAGCAGCAGCCGCAGCTCCTACTGTCATTAAACGTCGCGGACGCCGTAGTAAGACTTTGCCTGCTGTGGATGCCGCCCTGCTCAATTCCACGCTCACGAATCTCCAACAGAAATGTTTCCAATGCTCGCACTGTGAAGCCAGCTTTCCCAATGCCGGCGATCTTTCCAAGCACGTGCGTTCCCATATCACCAATAAGCCTTTTCAATGCTCCATCTGCCAAAAGACCTTCACTCACATCGGTAGCCTTAACACCCACATACGCATCCATTCGGGCGAGAAGCCCTACAAGTGTGAACTGTGTCCCAAGGCCTTTACGCAATCGAGCAGCCTGATGGTCCATATGCGTTCACATGCCGTACGCAAACCGCATCAATGTCTGCTCTGTGACAAGGGCTTCATCAATTATAGTTCCCTGCTGTTGCATCAGAAATCCCATGCCACACCCGAGGAGACTTTTGTGTGTCCGGAATGCGAGCGTGAATTCAAGGCGGAGGCTTTGCTGGATGAGCATATGCGTATGCATACCCAAGAGCTGGTCTATCAGTGTGCCATTTGTCGGGAGGCTTTCCGTGCCAGTTCGGAGCTGGTGCAGCATATGAAATGTCATCTGGGCGAGAAGCCCTTCACCTGTAATCTCTGCGATCGTTCGTTCACCCAATCCGGCAGCCTAAACATACACATGCGCATACATACGGGCGAGAAGCCCTTTCAGTGTAAGCTATGCGATAAATGTTTCACCCAGGCATCCAGTTTGAGTGTTCACATGAAAATCCATGCCGGCGAGAAGCCCTTTCCATGTCACATCTGTGGCAAATCCTACAGCCAGCAGGCGTATCTCAATAAACACATTCAGGCACACAAGGAGCAGCAAATGAAGCAGGAACAGCAGCAGCAGCCCAAAGAAACTTTGGTGTGCATAGTTTGCGGTACATTGCATCCGGATGCCACAGCTTTGGCTCTACATGTTACCCAAGAGCATGCTCATCTGCTGGATAATATTAAATTAATGCCTGCCATTCCAAATCCTGCTCCCGCATTAGAGAATAAATGCAGTCAGGCGGCTGTGGTGCAACAGAGGGTACAATCTTTGTTACAGCAAATGAATCAACAGCAACAGCCGGCCATGGATTCGGCAGGTGAGGATGAAGAGGAAGAGCCGGAAGAGGATGACGAACCGATTGAGGAAGACGAGGAGCCACCAGATGAGGTCGAGGAGGAGGAGGAGGAGGAGAAGGTGCCGCCGTTAGAGGAACACGAAGAGGTGAGCGTGGATCAGCCCATGGAGTTGTACTATGATATGCCAGAGGAGTTTGCCGATATGGAGGTGGGCTATCAGGAGGAGGTGTGCGGTGATTATGTGGAGGATGATTATGCCGCCGAAGAAGAGGTCTACACACAGGAGGCCAATTAGTTGTAAGTTTTTATATAAGTTTGGAATGCAAAGCGGTTCATCAAAGCTTTTTATCAGTTTAAGCTGATATTAAAGGGCTAAAAATTTAACCATTTTGGGTTCATTGGGGTCAGCTAGGTGAAACACTGTATTAGCCAAGCCGAGCTTCTCTGCACTCTTTGGAATTTCTGAGCTTTATGGGCGGCTAATTTCTTCATAGTTTAAGTCAGTAGCTGCTTGTAACGCTCAGCTGTGTCACATATCTTCCATTTCCTTGACTTGGAAAATATTTTGTTGGGCTAAATTTAATTCTCCACCTTCGCCTTGTAAAATTTCTTGATTTATTGCCCAAATCATTGTAATACTCCTTGACATTTGAATTGGTGCTCACTCTTCTTTGCCAGTTCTAACTAGGACTTTCGTTTCATTAAGAAAATCCTGGTCGCGGAGCTGCTTTCATTCGCGCTAGTGTCACAGCCTAAAAAAAGGTGATTTTTGGGAATTGTTATAAAAAAAAGTACTTTATTAATTGTTTCAAAATTTTAAGAGTATATTCATACATGTTTAAAGAATATAAAGCTAAATTTTTGAAGAAAAAAATTTAGTATTTTTCAAGTTATACACGATCTTCGACGGCGCGAAAAAAAAGGTCCTCCACTGCTGCAGTAATTCCGGCCATCTCCGTGGATAAATTTTAAAACTAGAATATATTGTACGTACCATAACCTACGATCAAAAAAAAAAAAAAAAAAAAAAAAAAAATCGACTTTCACCCAAAATTTTGGTCGTTTTTGGCCTGCCAAAATTCGATTTTTGATCAGATCCGGCCATCTCCGTGGATGAAATTTAAAACTAGAAGATATTGTCCGTACCATGACCTACGATCAAAAAAAAAAAAAAAAAAGTCGACTTTCACCCCAAATTTTGGTCGTTTTTGGCCTCGATTTTTGATCAGATCAAAAAATCGATAGATCATGGTATGGTGAACTTATATAAATAACATGTAGAAAACAATTTCGGTAGTGATCGGATCATTTCCAGCAAATTCGGAAAATGCTGTTTCGAGAAAAACGCGTTTAAAAACGCTAATAAATCTCTCTAGCTACCGAGCGGTTTCTTTTTAAGTGGAGAATCAAAAACTATTTAAGATGTCGATTTGAAATTTAAATATGTTATTTTTTAAAGGTGGACTCAATCGAAATATGACATTGTTTTCCAACTTTTTTTCCAAACACTGTTTATCAACATTATTTTCCAACACTGTTTTCATCATTGTTTACCTACACCGTTTTTTTCGACATTGTTTTCCGAGACTGTTATCTAACATTCTTTTACAACAAAAAAAAAATTTTTTTTTTTTAAATTTCCCACTAGGTGTGCCCCTTAGCCTTTCTTTTTACTGAATTTTTCGACCAATTTGATTCACATCTCATTCTTCTGTTTCCAGTTAACGTTGTCCGACTATTTGTACTCCGCCACATCCTAATTAAAGTGAAGCATCTTAAATTTCGGTACGGAAGTTTTAAAGGGTTAAAGTTCAATTTTGAAATAACGCGTAACGCATAACGCACACACAGCAGCATACAACCGTTGCATTTCAATTAAACTTAGTAGTAATATGTTCAAGATCAGCGATGGGCACCAAAATATGACTGCAGGGCGCAGCAACAACAAAATGCATTCAAATACGCTTTAAGCAAAATTACGGAACGTGCTGAGAGGGCGCATTGGGAAACTATATGCCCATCGCTGTGTTAGACCACTTGAACTTTGTTCTTTGGGGCGTTTTTCAACACTGCCTTGCAACACTATTTACCAACATTATTTTCCAACACTGGTTTTAAATATTGATTTCCAACACTGTTTATCAACATTGCTTACAACACGGTTTTTCAATATTGTTTTCCATTATTCTTTTTCAACATTGTTTTCCAACTCTGCTTTTCAACATTGTTTTCCAACACCGTTTATCAACATTGTTTTCCAACACTATTTTCCAACATTGTTTTCGAACACTGTTTATCAACATTGTTTTCCAACACTAATTTAAACATAGTTTAACAACACAGATTTTTTCAACATTGTTTTCCGACACCGTTATCCCACATTGTTTTTTTACTTTGTTTTTCAACATTGTTTTCAACACTGTTTTTCAACATTGATTTCCAACACTGTTTTCGAACACTGTTAATCAACATTATTTTCCAACACTAAATTTGAAAATAGTTTAACAACACAGATTTTTTCAACATTGTTTTCCGACACCGTTATCCCACATTGTTTTTTTTTTCTTTGTTTTTCAACATTGTTTCCAACACTGTTTTTCAATATTGATTTCCAACACTGGTTCTCAACATTGTTTTTCCAAGACTACTTTTGCAACATTTTTTTCACCATTGTTTTCCTACTTTTTACTTTTTTAACATTGTTTTCCAACACTGTTTTTAAAACAATCGCCTGGACAACTGTGTTATTTCTCACGGTTTAGAACCGTTTCGGTGCAGGTTCTTGTGATGCCTGCAAGCACAGACTCAATTTTTGCACTCTGATGTTCAATATAATTGCTTTTTATGTAAAAAAATATATTCATAAATAAACGCATGTATTGGCGGAGTCAAAATTCTGTCAAAGACCGGACAAAATTAAAACAACCCTAAACAAGAGAATAAAAATCGCACCTGAAACAGTATTCCTGGGTATTATTTTCAATGTCTTTATGTAATGGACGGTAAATAATAAAAGATAAAAAAAACTTATTAAAGTCATTGGATACTAATTTTAAAGATATTGAATTTTGGAGTATTTTAATATTGGGATTCCCAAAAACACCACAAAGAAATATTCTGAATTTCGATAAAGTGTACCAAAGATACCAAAAAAAAAACCAATGGTCACACTTTTGTTACTTTTTTGGTGTGTTTGTGCACAAGTGCTCAACATTTTGTACTCAAGGCTCTGGGTTAGAGTTATGGTTGAAATTGAAAACAAAATCTTTGTATGAACCGCTTTGCATTCCCGGAATCATTTTTCATTAGCTCTAATCGAATCGTTTGTCATTCTGATCATTTAAAATTGATTTATTTTTTCGGTTCTCATAATATCATATCAAACTAAAGACATCCGAAACTTCTTTTAAGTATGAATTTTGTATTTATTTGCATCAAGGCAGCAAAAACTAAAAACTGTGTTTTTGAGTTGCTTTTTTGATTATAAAACCTGTGTTGATTCTGAAATTTTTCAAATCTGCCGAGTTTTTGTACTTTCTTTTGCTGCCTTAATTTGCAAACACGTTTATCTTTTAAAGATATTCGATTTTGTGTTTAGTATTAAGCAACAATTATTATTATACTTTTTACTTTAATCAAAGCCGCCCGCTGAAAAGAGATTACATTAATCGCGTTACCTTATATAAAACACACAAAAAACCAACGAGATAAACTGCATTATTTATTTTGGGGAAATCAAGGCTTGCCATAGCTTATCCTTCACTCATATATATAACTTCGATTCTCAAACTACGCACACATTAAACTAACAGAAAAACGAATCTTACAAAAATGTATCGCAGTGCTTATCAAAAGGGGTTTCTAACGGTGCTTTACAGTGTGGGCAGCTCACCGCTGGAAAAGTGGTCCACCTATGTGAGTATCTAGATTAAATCAAGACTTTTTTTCAATATTTAACCCCCCGCCCAATTTTGTGCATGGAGCCAGACCAAAAACGGTTATATCAAACGCATTTACGATGAGGACATCAAATCTTTGGTATTGGAAATTATGGGCTCCAATGTCTCGACCACATTTATACACTGCCCCAGCGAGTGCAAAGAGCAATTGGGCATCAAGTTGCCATTTTTGGTTTTACTTATCAAAAATATGCATAAATATTTTTGTTTCGAGGTTAAGGTAAGTTTGTTATCAAATTGAATTTGCAAATTATTGGTTATAACAGAGATTAGGACCCCGCTTCGAGTTTTGGGAAGTCCGAACCGATCCAGAGTAGATTTTCGAATATTTGTCATACTTATGTATTTTCATTAAAACAAAAACGCCCTAGAACAACCGACTAACGGACGAACACATTCGGCAATTCACACCGAGCCCTTCGCCAAGAGAGCAAACAATTTTTTCAGTCGCTGGCCAGCGTTCGATGAAGTAGGTCAGAACCGCTTTGCGTTGCATTATATTCTTTAATAATCTTTCGCGTGTTTGGATAGCTTAGAACTCGTACTCAAAGACGAAGCTTTGATTTGGTCGTAAGAATATATCCCATGTGTTCTACAAATCGCTTTCGACCCAAATCGTATGGGTATATATAGGTACAACAGACCAAAAAACGCTCCAAAACCATCTATGAGCTAAATTCTGACATAGCACCGTCGAAACTCGATTTACGTATAAAATCTTTTACGTTTTAAATAGAGCGAAACTCGTGCATTAAGACTATGTTCCAATATGGCCTAAAATACGGACGTAAAATACTTTATGAGTAGCTTAAAGGGATATAACAGCCCTAAGAACACGCTTAAACAATTACTAAATCAAAATTGTCGTAGCTTTAGCTCACATTTCGAAATATTATAAAAAATTTTTTAAATTGGAAATAATATTTCAAAATTTGAGAACATTTAAAGAAGAAATCTGCATTCTGAAATTATGTTTAAAATTTTTTATAAAATTTCTATACTTTTAGATAGAATTTCCCTAAGACTTGGAAATCCTTTCCATTTTATTAGAGAATTTTTATTTAGAAAGTGCTTGTACATTTTTGAAAAACAGCTTTTCCAAACATTTCATATTTGATAGAACTTTCATTATTGCCTTGGTGAGCTGATCTTATTATTAGACATCGGATTTTGTGTTTTTTTTTTAGATTGAATTTAATCCTAGTAGGCCAGGGTGAATATTTTATTAATGAAAAGCGACGGTTTTTCTCCAAAGGGCGAACAATGTGTGGTTCGTTCTTCACCCTTCAATCTACGGAACGGAATTTGCCAAACCAACGCTGACATTGTCGTTCACTTATTGCACTTTCCTTTTCGGAAGTGAAATAGCAAAATATGACGAAAATGTTGACTGTTAATTTCCATATTTGATTTGTTGTAGCTATTTCAAATGTTTTTCGATTGACGATCAACTTTTTATCGATAGTAGCTTAGACTTGAAGCTTTTAAACGATACTTAGCGGCCCTAAAGCACCATCTACCTTGAAAAGTTGAGACTAACGCCAATGTTTGTAAAAAATTCGACATGGCTTAGTCGGGATTTTAAGTTTACGATGAGAGCAAACTTACATGAGTTTTCTAAAAAGCTCTAGCTTCGTAGGAAAGAGGAGCAGAGGGGAAAGCTTTTTGAGAGTTCTTCCACCAAAAGCTTTTGAAAACTTCATGAAGTTTGCTTCATCGTGTAAATCCCGTCTTAGAAAGTCAACCCAATATAGCAAACGGTTTTAGGATCTTAAAAAATATCGAAAAATTGCGGTTCCGTTACGGGTACATGCCTTGAAACGGTTCATTTTGGTTAACGGTTGCCTTATAGCCTTTATAAACTAACATGGTAACATTTTACGTTAGCCTGTTAGCGGGTACTCCACAAGACTTCTCCTATCGTTGCGAGATTGTGGATCTTCCATCCTAAAGAGAGAGTCTGTTTAGCGCAATCTAATGACTGCTTGATCTGATAGCTACATTTAACCTTCACGCAACCGATATTTCATAACCCTAGAAAAATCGTATTCTAAATATAGCAATCATCAAAATCATTATCCAATAACATACCCGTTATTCGTTTTGTTTCTTATAGGAACGATTGGTCCAAAAACTAGTTCTAGTGAGAAAAACTTTTTTGTTTTCCATCGTAGCGTCACTTATCGTGGTATGTGTTAGTTTTATATGCTTCCACATAATTATGGAAGAATTGATCAAAATCGGATCACTACAGCATAAAGCTGCCATAGGAACGATCGGTCTAAAAATTAGTTCTAGTGGGAAAAACGTTATTGTTTTCTGTCGTAGCATCACTAATCGTGGTAGATATTAGTTGTATATGCTTCCACACAATTCTGGAAAAATTTATCAAAATCGGATGACTATAGCGTATAGCTGCCATATAAACGGTCGGACCAAAAACTAGTTTTAGTGAGAAAAACTTTTTTAATTTCCATCGTAGCGTCTCCAATCGTGGTATATATAAGTTTTATATGTTTTCTCATAAATCTGAAAAAATGTATTAAAATCGGATGACTTTATCATATAGCTGCCATAGGAACGATGGGTCCAAAAACTAGTTCTAGTGAGAAAACCTTTTTTGTTGTCAATGGTAGCGTCTCCAATCGTGGTATATATTAGTTTTATATGCTTCCACATAATTCTGAAATAATGGATCAAAATCGGATCACTTAAGCATACACTGGTCGGCACAATTATTTTGACAAATTTTCTAATATCTTTGAAACAAATCATTTATTTTTGCTACTATAGAGAGCTTCAAAAATCTTTATATTAAAATAAAATGTAAAATTTGTTGCTAATTTTTGCAAGTTTGAAATTGTTTATTCTCGAGTAATTAATTATTGTTCTATGTTCACTTGATCTGTTTCGTCTTATTTAATCTTATCTGAACCTAAAATGCAAAAATTTTTGCTTTTCTCATCGCTACTACTTTCCTTATTTTATATTGTTTTTATAATTTATACCTGGTAAATATATTAAACCTGATTTATCGGCCACAAATATTGAGTAAATTTCGGGTTGAAAAATACTACCTCTTAATTAAGGGCCGATCGCCCCAATTTGTTATTATTTGTGTTTTCTTTTTTTTTCTTAAAAAAAGTGTAAAGAATTTTCAAACTTTTCTTTTTGCATATAAATAAGCCATATTGTGCATCTTACATTAACTTTAATTTTTTGAACTGTTATGAAGATATTAGCACTATTAAAATTCAATATAATATTCTACCTTAGCTTGTTGAAAGATACCTTTTCTTTTTGTTCTTTGCTAATCCTTAAGTATATCTCTAACTTTTTTTTTTATCATTTTATTTCTCCTTTTAATATATTTTCAATCTTGTATTTTCAAATTACTTTTTTTTTCCTTGTCTTTTCAATTTTCTTTGAATAATTTTTTGTCAAAATAATTGTCGATATGCCAGGATCTATCGGTCTAAAAATTAGTTCTGGTTGAAAAATTTTTTTTTAGTTTTAAAACTGCAAGGGTATTTAAGCCGCTATTTAGCCTTTTTTTCTGTGTAAGTTATTGAAAATTTTTTTACATGCAATTAAAATGTCACTGTTAATCGTGTAAATTCAGGGCAGAGGTATGTAAAAAGTACATAAAGACTGAAACGGACATTTTTTGTACTTGTTAAAAGTTGTTACTTATTACGTTCATGAATAGGAATAATAAAGGAAAATATTTTTGATATATATGACCAAACAATTAGCAATTTGGTATGCCTATAGTTAGACTTAATAGGCAGGGTGCAATTTTGACAAACGATTTTTGAAAATATTTTAATATTTTAAAGGTTTGAGAATCGTTTTGAATTTTGTTAACCCAAATAAAATCCATTCTGGTTGAGGTAATTTAAAAAATTTATTTCGGTTATAATGTTTAAAAATAACGTTTTTTTGTACTAATTTATCTTTACTTTCAGATTCAAGACGATCAACGTTTTATGCGCCGCTTTCGTGTCTCCAATTTCCAAAGCAAAACTTCAGTGAAGCCATTTTGTACGGCCATGCCCATGGGCATGTCGCCTGGCTGGAATCAAATTCAATTCAATTTGGCCGATTTCACACGACGCGCCTATGGTTCCAACTATTTGGAGACGGTGTCGTTGCAGCTGCATGCCAATGTGCGTATACGTCGCATTTATTTCACCGATAAACTTTATACGGAGGCCGAGTTGCCCAATGATTATCGCTTGATGGGCAAACCGAAGGATTTGAAAAAGCCAGAGAAACAATTTAAGGTGCCACCGACAGCACGTCCGCCATCGCCTCTAAATACAGCTCGTGCTGGTGGTAGTACTGGGCAGCAGGTGAAGACAGCACCAGCCGATGTGATAATACAGGAAATGGAACCCATAGAGCCCGAGTTAAAGAAGTCGGCATCACCGCCCATACAAGTGGCAATGGCAACACCGGAGCCACAAGCAGCAGCAGCCGCTGATGAGCCAGTTACGGTGCCAGCAACTGAGGCCACCGAAGAGGCTTATTATTAATTTGAATTTTTTAAGTGTTTTATGTTAAAGATTTACTTAAAGTTCTGTTAGAGAGAGAGAGAGAGGGGAGAGGGATTGAGAGAGGCGGGGAAATACGCAAAATTTCGAGTCTTAGGGTTTAATAAAGCCAACCATGATTAAGTAACTTAATTATAAAACGGATTATAGGTAACCCAGTGGGCACGTTCCTGTTCCTTTTCAGTTTTATGCGAGGTGAACAGGGATTTGTAAACATCACTGGCCTTGGGATCCTTGGCCACACTGAAATCGGTTTTCAAACGCTTTAATTCCGGATCCTGCATGGCATTGGCAGCTCCCAGGCGTTTAATTTTTGAACTAATGGAGGTACCAGGTTTCTCTGCTTTGCTGCCTTCATTTGTTTCCACCTGCTCACCCTCTTCCAGCTTGACCTTGGCTTTCTCCGCCTTCTTATCCTTTTTCGTGGACTTTCTTTTGGCTGCACGCATTTCCATTTTCACCTTCATTAGCACCAAATCCTCATCATTGCCATTCAGTACTATGACATCTTCCACCACATAGGGCTGTTGACACAGCGGACAAGTGTTGGCCGTCGAGCCCTTGATTTGTTTCAGTGCCCGCTCAGACATAACACAGCCACAGCTCCACAAAGCCACAAAACGAAATTTTCCCGACATTTCCAAGCCAATCAATTTGCATATGTAGGGAGCATGTCGTGTGTCCAAGAGTCCCTCGGTTTTATCCTCATCCGTAAAAGCAGGATTGGGCGTCAATTGTAAAGTTTTGATGTCTTTAAGGGATTTGATATGCTCAGCCGATTCGGGCATTTTCTCTTTTTCCAGCAAACGTTCGATGAGACTCTGCTTGGAGTACAAACGACCCAGGCCGCATATGGCAATGGGTTCCTGTAAACGTTGTTGGGTCAGTGAGCAGTGCAGCCAGCGAAACTCACGCTCCGAATCTTTGTCTTTCTGCCAAGAGAAGAGGTAAAACGTAATTGCCTTTTGTGTTTGTTGTTGTTGGTACCTACCTGCTCGGGTTTTTGTTTGACGCGCACCAACTCATCGCGCTTGGGAATGGTGCCACCATCGCAACCCATTTTAATTAAATTTGCTTACCACTTTTTGGTAAGGTGGAAATCGCCAAGACTATTTCTTGTGGGGAAACCACAATATGTTGGTATGTGTTTATGTACTCTGTCGTGACGTCGAGTTTGGCCGCTTGCAGCATTAGGCCAGGTACAGCAGTTTTGATTGTTGCTCAGTGTGACCAGTTTAGTCCGCAGTGGTGCTTATTCAGCCATAAAACGGCTAATAACGAATATACTCCAGTATAATATAAGAAGATAGAGAGTCGCTCTGGTGGGTATTGAATACGTCTTTCAAAACGCGTATTTTACTCTACAGGGAGACAAGATACAACAAACCTTAAAATTCTAGGCCAACATGTTTAACAAAAGCCGCTACTTCTCTGTAATAAAGAAGTTCTTTTGTCATTAATAAATCTTTTAAATTATTGAATCGCTTAAAAATTTTAAATCTTTTTCTCTCAGCGGAAAATCTTGAACACTCAAATATAGCATGGTTGGCATTATCAACTTTATTGCACACATTACAAAATAAGTCTGAACGAGCTTTGATCGTGAACAGGTACACATTGTCATATGTATGGTCAGTAAGTAGTCTGTTTATGAGTTTTATTGTGTAAGCATCCCATTTCAAATGGGAGTGCCACGGGACAGTTGGGACGTCAGGAAAAATATCTGCAAAGTGTGAACCCTTTGTCAGAGAAGCCTCCTTATAGTGGTCGTTCCAATTTGAATAAATTCGTTTTTTAATGTTTCTAAATGCTTCCCCAATGCTGAAGTTAGGATCAATCCTAATACCATCGTATGTAGCTTCCTTGGCAGCTTCGTCAGCATCTTCATTAATTTTGAGGCCCTTGTGGCCTGGTGTCCAAATTATTTTCGCCAGTTTTAGCTCCGGCCAGTTAAGCATGCTGTGGATATTACTACACAAGTACACATCTGAGTTTCTTTGCTTAAGGAGACTAATAGCACCTAAACTATCGGTATATATCACAATATATTCACTTTTTTTATCACAGGCGTATTTAATAGCTAATTTAATGGCTAAAAGTTCAGCAAAAACGGAGGAAAAGTCCTTGTCAGTCTTGTATTTTATCTTAATGTTATTTGTACTGTCGACTACCGCCATCCCGACGGAGCCTTGCGATAGGGAAGCATCCGTGGCTAAGATGAGAAAGTCAAGGTCTCTGTGCAATGTATACGATATTTGAAATTCACTTTTGATCTGTTCTAAGCATGTGTTGTTCTTGCTTTGAAGAAAGGTTTTGCCGATAAGTTCTAGTTTGGAGCTGTTCTTGTAGGACATTGCTGGGGAAGTCGTTTCAAAAATGTCCGAAAACAAATTGAAACACCTCTGATAGCTCGAGTCCTTTAGAAGTAACTTGACCTTGCTGAATACTGGGGGATTCAGACTCATAATTTTTAATAATTCCTTCGCAGTTAAAAGAGAAAGCCTGAACTCAGGAGGTAGGACTCCAGCTAAAGCATAAATTAGGTGCGTAGGAGTGCTGGGTGTAACCCCAACACATCTCCTCAGCACCGAAAGCTGAGCAGTACTTAAAAGTCTGCTTGTGGTGACATTTAAATTCGAGAACGTTGATGCAGCATATTCTTGCTTTGATCGCACAAAGCTCTTGAAAGCATTGACCGCCACTTTAGGTCGGAGACCAGCTTTGATGCTCGTTGCCATTTGCATTAGGCGCAGACCACTTTTGGTGTCTTTCTTAACTTTATCCACATGTTCAGTGTTGGACATGTTTGCTTTAATAATCCTCCCAAGAAATTTAAAGCTGAAAACTTGTTCAAGAGCAATGCCATCAAGACTGATGTGGAGATTTCTTTTCCTGCTGGCTGTCATGGCCATTGCTGCTGATTTCGCTGGGTTAAAACTGAGATTTATATCATTACATAAAAGTTGGAAGTTTATCAACTTCTCCTGAAGAATGCTTGCAGCCGTATTTTGGTTTCTATGGCTGACTAGCAGCACAAAATCGTCTGCAAACTGATATAGGGCTGTGTTCGCATCACTTATTTGATGTAATCTTTTGGCATATAGGTTGAAAAGTAGTGGTGAGAGGCAACTACCCTGCGGCAGCCCCCCATTGACTTCTTCTGCCGCGTCTCCTAACCGTAGGGTACGTTTGGAAAAAAAGTTTATTATCCAGTTTGCATAGATTGACGGGACGGAATCAATATATAGAAAGGTTTTTAAGAACTGGAGTGACACGCAGTTATACGCATCCATGATGTCTAGAAAAACAAGTATCACTGAATTCCCAATTTGCTTCTGAAGGCTGATATTGGTCAGAAGATCATTAATACACATAGAAGCGGACTTGTTTTTTCTATAGGCGTAGCATCGCTGTGGAAGTAGATTACCCTCTTCCAGAAAACTGTTAACCCTGTTCCTGATCATTCCGTTTAGAGTTTTGGCCAAAACTGAGATGAGAGATATAGGTCTATGATTAGTAAGAACATTTAAATCTTTTCCTTTTTTTGGAATGGGTTTGATCTTGATCTCCCTCCATTCGCTTGGGATGTTGCAGCGTATAAGATTTTCTTCAAAGAATTTAAGGAGTTGTTTTTTCGAACCATCATTTAAAGCATTGAGCATCTCGTATGTTATCCGGTCCAGCCCACCAGCCGAACCTTTTTTTGCTCCAAGAACCTTTTGAAGCTCCTGCAGTGAAAAAAATTCATGTTGGCACTGTGTAGTGATTGGCTCATAGAAAAAAGGGCATGATACTTGGCTTTTCAGCAGGCCTAGATAGTTGTTGTGTTCCGTTTCCTTTAAGCAGGCATTTTCTGTGGTTTCTTTGCCTCTGAGGCTAGCTAGAAAACGCCAAGCCTTTCTAGAGCAGGGTTGCGAGTTGACCTCCTCCTGCCTATCTAAAAAGCTGGCTTTTTTAGCTTTCTTAACCTTGTCTTTCCATTCTAATTTAAGTTTCATTGCTTTTTCGCATTTTGGAACAGTGGAGTCCCTAATGGCTTCTTTTTGGGCAGCTGTGTAAAGCCTGAATTGCTTGCCAAGTTCATCATTCCACCAGTATTTCGGAGAGTGTCCGAAGCCCAGAGAGTGAGTGGCTGATTTGATTTCCCCTTGAATTTTCATAGTAAGATCTTCTAGACCATTATACTCTTCAAGAGCATTGAGGCTGCGAAATAGTTTGTGTTTGGACAAGAAGCTTTTATTCTTTAATTTGGCTGTTGTTTCAAAAGTGATAGGAAAATGATGGCTTCCTCCCAACCAAGTGGGATTAACCTCCCAAGTAAAATCTAGTGAACAGTTTGAGAAAGTCAAATCCAGTACTGAATTTGACCTACCATCTGCAAAGGCTTTAAAAGTTGGCTTACCATTATTTAAGCATCTAAAACCAGCTCTGAGCATTTCTTGTTCAAGAAATCTGCCCTTCGCATTTGTTATGCAACTTCCATAGCTAATGTTCTTTGCATTGAGGTCTCCTGCTATTATAATATTCCCTAAATTTTCGATTCTTGCCAGTAACATGGCAACTTCGCTTTTAAACATTTCATTTGTTAGAGATGGTGGAAAATAGACTGATACCAGGGTGAAATTCGTCGTTAGATTTGTTGTCTGAGCTATAATTACATCATAGTTAGATAAATATTGAATTTGTTGAAACTTAATCTGTTTTTTAAAAGCTAAAGCTGCACCGCCGTAGCCGTCCTGCCTTAGCTTCTCTAAAAGATTAAAGTTGAGGATTTTCCTATGAGACATGTCATCATCATGGGAAAACACCTCAGATAAAAAGGCTATGTCGTAATTCTCTTGATTGAGCAAAAATTCAATGTTGTTTTTATTTGCCTTCAGCGATTGAATATTATATTGGAGAAACTTGGTTTTCATTCTGTTTAGATTTAAAAGGGTTTATAAAGTTTTGATCGGGCAATCTTCTTCTCCTACTCTGCTCAAATTTATTTTGTAACGTGTGAACAATTTGTTCCACCTCACTGTTCTCACTTGAGAACAGAGAGATAAGTTTGAAGAGTTCTTTGCAGATGATGGTGACATCATCTTCTTTCGATGGGAATTTGTATTTAAGGTCACTGGAGTCATGTGTGTATGGCTCCAGATGAAAGTGTGGTTTTTGTGGTGGTGGAGTCACAGCACGCAAGACCATCTTGCTGTACTTGGACCTTATTACCGTGTTGTTAGCTATGCTATCATTGTTTACTGTTTCCTGTGTTTTCTTCGATAGAGTTGGAAAGTTAATTTCCTGATTCTTAAAAAGATCAAAAGATTTTGCTGGATAATACTGTTCTAGAACCTCTTTTCTGGCAAGTTTTTTAATCGTCATGATTTTAACTATGTCACTTTCCTTCTGCCATACCGGGCATTGTCTCTTGTGCCATGCACGATGACTAGTTTCATTGCACAGAAGGCACTTCTCCCCCTTGCAATTTGGTGTGTTACAGTCATACTTCCCGCACGCAAGACACCGCTTGTTGCTTGATTTACATCTAGCATTGGTGTGTCCCAATCGGCCACACTTAAAGCATTGTCGGACATTCGGAATAAAATGTGACACTCTGATAGCACAGACTCCATAGAGCTGAACAGAGTTCGGAATTTCGTCATTGGCAAAACCAATTTTTACAGCCAGGGTAGGCTCCAGTATAATTTTGTCTTTGTCTTCATTACTTGTAGGTTTAACTCTTCTGGAGATTCTTTCGATGGATTTGACCCTAATGTCTGAGACAATATTATCTAAGATCTCCTCTTCCGTCATGGACGTCGGCACATCCTTAATGACTCCGAGGGTCTCCGTGTAACTCTTTGGGATGAAAACTGATAAGTCATTGTCTTTTAGTTCCTTGTTGTTCACTAAGCTATTCGCTTCAAGCGAAGAGGCACAGTGAACCTTGTACAGTGATGCTCCTATGGCTGTGATATTCTTTATTCCTGCTAACTTAAATTTTTTTATTTTCTCATACAGAAAAAGTCCGTTTTTTGCTTTTACATTTTGGAACTCCTTACACCTGCTAGTCTCTATAAAGACAAAGGCTGCACCTTTATGATCATTATCATAGTAGTTGGACTGCTTCTTAATTTCAGCATTGGTTAATTGAGTTTCTTTTGTTTGATCACTTGGAATAACCTTAGTTGGGGTTTCTGCTGCTTCAACAACAGTGTTTGCTGCGAATTTAGGACTAGTTGCTTCTGTCCAGGTTGTCAAGTTCAGAGAAGTTGCGTCCAAGTTCTTGTCAGGAGAGCCGGTATTGTGACTCAGCACATTGTCCGTATCCATAACCTCACATTCTGTTCTTTTACAAATGGCATCGTTAATGGCGCCTTTGATCGCGTCTTCAGTCTTATTTTTTCCTGAGGCATTGTTTTTAATATTTTTTTTTGCTTTTTTCGGGATCTGATAGGGGCTATGCTTTAATTTACTTTCTGTGACTTCTTCATTGAAAATGTCAAAGTTGTCCGCATACCTAGCGCAGCCAGCCGCCGACTCGTCGGCATCGGCCATGTTAGTTTTCTTTTCTTTGCCCACTTTCTTATTTGAGTTTTCAAGACTTACCCTGAAAGAAGATAAAAAAAAAGCCCAGACTGCCTGCTTTTAAAGACAATTCGGCTTAGTCTGCAAACAATTTAACTCTGAACAGTAAGGTTTATGATTTACTAAGATTCACAAAAAATTTATCACTCTAAAAGAACACCACCAGCACGCTCGCTAGATCAAAAGGGAATGGTTTTGTTTTCCTGCTTGGAAAATGAGTACAGCATACCTTGTTATCGACTAAATAATGCCTTTTTAGCATAAAATGCATTTTTTTATTTTCCCAAAAGGAAAGGGAAAGGACTTCCTTCCAGTGTGGCTTCCTTTTCTGCCAGTGTGGCTTCACTTTCTGTTTGTAAATATCAGCATGCCTTGTTAGGGATGGGAAACGTTGTCGTGTCGTGTTGTGTTTTTGGCATTCAAAAATGATGTTATTGTGGAAAAATTGGCGTTGCTGTGGCCTGTGGGCAAAATTTAATGGTAGACTATGGTCACCCTAAAACGAAATTGTAAACGTACTAGAGATGTGCAAAATAATTTCATTCCGATATAAGAGCGCCATATTTGGGAAATTCAATATTGAATCAATACGAAACGATATTTAATGCGATATGATATTTAAAGAACATTTTTTTGCAGGCTTTAAAAATGAAAAATAATGTCATACCGATATAAGAACGCGATATTTGTGAAATTCAATATTGAATTTAAACGAAACGATATTTGATGATATTTTTCATGAATATTTTTTTAAGGCTTGGCCATTGCCCATCGGTTCAAGTGAGGGCTTCGCTTCTGTCTTTATCAAGGCACGTGCTTGTTCCGAGCTTAACTTTTTAAAGCCAGGTGGTTCTTTCGCCTTTGTGATATATTTAAAAAGAATATTGTATCTGGAAAATGCTCAAATTAACGAATTCATATCGATAAACTTATCGCCGACGAACGTGAGGCCTAGACATATCGCCAACTATCGTGTGGTGAACTAGATTTGTCAAACCATCGATATTTTTAATAGTAAGCAAAATAATAGGCTAAAATTTCGAAAAGGTCCAGCCTTCAATCTTGTTCAAACTTTCAGTATATAAGTATTTTGGGATGCTCATTACGATAAAAATAGTCAAAGTTGGCGCAAATTAATTTTTCTGTGCTAAAATCGGAAAAAACACGTTAGTTTTGATTTTGTATACATCTCAGAAGATATTCACTTTATGAAGAAATGTTTCAGGCAAAAATGAAAGATAAAATGAAAACACATGTTCTATGTTTAGTGACTTTCTATCAAAAAACTTATAGTTTTTGAGAAAAACACAAAAAAATTAATTTGAAATTTTTTCCGTGAACGGGGAAACTGATTTCATTGAAATTACTTCGTTTCCATTTTATCTTCCATATTGGTTTCTTCATAAAGTGAGCAAAAAACATAGTTTTAACGGTTTGTTCGAGTTTTAACCGGGGAAAATACATTTGCGCCAACTTTGACTATCCTTTTTTTCGTAATCAGCAACACAAAATATATATAACAATTTTTTTTTCTTTTCAATATTATTTTTGTGTATTGTGGTAGGCCAAGTCTATTTTTACCTAAATGCTATAAAAGATGAGAACGCGTTAAAATTGTGTCATCACTAACGCCATAGTCAACAAACTATCGATAGTACTTAATATCCATTTTTTTTTGACAGCTCTAGTGTGGTGAGCTGAAATAAGCATCTCTTGTATTTGGTGAGTTGGTGCCGGCGTCACTTGGCAGCGCATTTTCAGGCGGTCTTTTCTCCATTTTCATTTGAGAAAGTAATTTCAAAGAAAAAGCATTAATATTTAGCACTTTGCTAGTTAAAATATTCCTCTACGACATTTAAGGTAAGTGCTTGGTTCTGGGTTTGAAACAATAAACAAATTATTTTTCCTTGCATGTGCAAAATCTGTGCTTGTGTATGTATGTGTGTGTGTGTGTGTGCAGCATTTAACACAAGACACAAAAACAACATGGGCAAAAAATCAGATAATCCCGAAAATGCCGACAATGCTGCATCTGATGGCGAGGAAGAGGAGGAGGAATACGCAGTTGAGAAGATTATAGATCGGCGTGTTCGCAAGGGCAAAGTAAGTAGTTGGGGGTTGAATAAGGGAATGTGCTTTTGCTGATGATGCCTCTTCTCCCTCTCTTTCCGACAGGTTGAGTATTACCTAAAATGGAAGGGCTATGCCGAAACCGAAAACACCTGGGAACCGGAAAGCAATCTCGATTGTCAAGATTTAATACAGCAATATGAGTTGAGTCGCAAGGATGAGGTATGTGTTGTGGGTAGTATTCGGTTTCGGACTCTCTAAGTACAGTTGTGTGATTTCAGGCCAATGCTTCCTCGGCTAAAAAGGATCGACCTGGCAGCAGTGCCAAGTCTAAGGAAACGGGACGCACTAGCACCACAGCCAGCAGCGGTGGTACTAAACGCAAATCCGAAGAGCCAGGTAGCTTAAATCAAAATGTTTGAACTTGAAATTTTGTTTTTAATTCTAATTTGTATCCAACAGCTGGCGGCAAATCCAAACGTTCCGAACTGGATCTGGATAGTACAGATTCTCAGTCCACGGCCAGCACTGGTTTTGATCGTGGTCTGGAGGCTGACAAGATATTGGGTGCCTCCGATAATAATGGTCGCTTGACATTCCTTATACAATTCAAAGGAGTTGATCAGGCCGAAATGGTGCCATCGACAGTGGCCAATGTTAAAATACCACAAATGGTCATACGTTTCTATGAGGAGCGTTTGTCATGGTACTCGGACAACGAAGATTAAACGCTGATTTAGCTGGCCTACCAACTAGAAAACACAAGTTATTAACTAATTAAGATGGAGGAAAAACAGACGATATCACAATCCTATCCTACCAACCACCACCATAACACTACATATTATTCAGAACTCAACATTTCTCTTCAGTTCACACTCATCATTTTATTTTTATTTTTACACAATTTTGGAATAAACTGAAGATACCTTTTTTTGTTCTTGAAAATGGAAATATAAATGTTACAAATTCAGGCATTTAAGAGTTCATTTGGCCAGCAGTATATTGAAGGAACAGCTATGATAAATTACAATTATGTGGACGCACTTGGCGTAATTGTCTCGTACAGCAAGAAGTTGCCCTGGGCATTGGAGAAGCCTGGACACACGCACCAAAAACGAGTAAGAAAGTCGATAAGGCTTTATAAATATTATATAGCAAACATAAGACTCGAAAGGGGTAGTAGACCTTGTCAGGCGACGATTTTGATCCCAGTTTGGTCCACGTAAGATAGTAAAAATTGTTTCTCTACAGATTTTATGAGGTCTTGGTATCATGCGTACTGAGGTGACCTTGGGCTTTGCTCACAATGATGCCAATGTGAAAACTAGGTAACGAATCGTCTTTTTTTGTTTGTTTCTATATTACAAAAAAAAAATTAACTGTTTGCTTTGTGCTTCTCCAAATAAATCTCTATTTACCAACCGTCAATTTTTTCACTACTTTTCAACTTTGATGGAAAATAAAATAAATATATAATTCTGTATATTTGTCACATTTTAAAATTGTTCATCATGCGAATTCCGAAAATTTTATCAAGAATAATGAGAAAACCGAAAATTAATCTTAGAAAAACAAACAACAAAACGAAGTTTATTAGTTCAAAAATGGCTGAAAATAATTAGAAACGTAAAAAAACAACATATTTAGGAATATTAGAACAAACAAAAATTCTCAGTTCGAAAATTAAGAATCTCAAAATCAATAATTGTATGAGAACTAAAACTAGGAAAGCTTTGTAATTTTTGTCAGCGGTAAATTTTACTCTTCAAAAAATATTTATTCTGTTATGGCGTCCAAAAATAATACAGATTAATACGGGAGAGACCCTTATACAAAATGCAATCGTTCTGACAACAGGTTTATCGTTCTTCTCAATAGTAGGAAAAAGTAAAAATTAGGAAAATATTTAAAAAAAAATCGCGCGAAGTCGAAATGAAAAATATTTAATAAAAATTCGCGCAATTTTTTTTAAATATTTATTATATTTTTTTTTTAAATATTTTCATTTTCGACTTTTCCTAATTTTTTGATTTTACCTTTTTTTTGGGCCTAAATTTGTTTCTTATTTTGGGATACCTAATTTTTGTTTTTCCTATTTTTTGGATTCCTAATTTTAGATCTCTCATTGACTTTTTCTCAATTTTTGGATTCCTAATTTTAGTTTTGC
Source organism: Lordiphosa mommai (assembly GCA_018904225.1). Taxonomy (NCBI): domain Eukaryota; kingdom Metazoa; phylum Arthropoda; class Insecta; order Diptera; family Drosophilidae; genus Lordiphosa; species Lordiphosa mommai. The sequence goes on from JAEIFT010000293.1 coordinate 123,487, forward strand.
CAATTTTTTTCTAAATAACTTATTCCAAATTTTTGATTTTATAAAACATTTCAATACGTAATTTTTATTTCCTAATTTTTTTTAACCTATTTTTTTTTCTATTTTTAAAATTTTGTCTCATTTCGACTTTTCTATCCTAATTTGTTTTCCATTTTTTTTTTAATCCTTTTTTTTAGGAAAATAATTTTTTTTTTCCTTATTTTTGGATTCCTATTTTTATATCTCATTGACTTTTTCTCAATTTTTGGATTCCTAATTTTATTCTCATTGACTTTTTCTCAATTTTTGGTTCCTAATTTTGTTTTTTTTTTTCTAAATAACTTATTCCAAATTTTGGATCTAGAAGGAAAAAATCGCGGGAATTTTTATTAAATATTTTTCATTTCGACTTTTCTTTTTATAATTTTCGGAATCCTTTTTTTTGGAAACCTAATTTTTGTTTTTCTTATTTTTGGATTCCTAATTTTAGATCTCTCATTGACTTTTTCTTAATTTTTGGATTCCTAATTTTGGTTTTCCCATTTTTTTTTTCTAAATAACTTATTCCAAATTTTGGATCTAGCAGGAAAAATCGGGAATTTTTATTAAATATTTTTCATTTCGACTTTTCCAAATTTTTTTTTCCTTATTGAATCTTTTTTTGGGATACCTAATTTTTGTTTTCCTTATTTTTGGATTCCTAATATTAGATCTCATTGACTTTTTCTCAATTTTTGGATTCCTAATTTTGGGTTTTCCATTTTTTTCTAAATAACATATTCCAAATTTTGCATCTAGAAGAAAAAAAATCGCGCAAATTTTTATTAAATATTTTTCATTTCGACTTTTCCTAATTTTCGGAATCCTTTTTTTGGAAACCTAATTTTTTTTTTTTTTTTTTGGATTCCTAATTTTAGATCTCTTATTGAATTTTTCACAATTTTTGGATTCCTAATTTTGGTTTTCCTTTTTTTCTAAATAACTTATTCCAAATTTTGGATCGAGAGAAGGAAAAATCGCGTAAATATTTTCGGATTCCTTTTTTTTTTGTTTTGAAACCTAATTATTGTTTTCCTTATTTTTGGATTCCTAATTTGGATTAGATCTCATTGAATTGTTCTCAATTTTTGGGTTCCTAATTTTGGTTCTCCTATTTTTTGTTTCCTAAATAACTTTATCCTAATTTTGGATCTCCCAGTTGGTTATTTCCAAATTTTATTTTCCTTTTTTTTTGGTTTTATTAAATAATAATTTGTAATTGAAGTTCCTTTTTTTAGATTTCTTACTAATATTTGTCCTAATTCGAAAAATAAGTTTTTTTAATATTTCGTAAAATGTATTAGATATACCTTCTCTTATAAATAATGATATATTTTAAAAAAATTTGAAAAAAAGGTTAAAAAAATATAACAAATTTTTTTTAAATTTTTTTTGTGTAATTATTTTAAAACATAAAAACCTTAATAAAGAAACATACAAAAATATAAAATTGTTAAAAATAATTTTTTTTATTTACCATAAAATTGATTTTATCACAAATTTTGACTTTGATAACCCATAGTAGGCGTAGCACCAATTTCAAACACAGGTTTTATAGGTTAATCAATTATCTATAATTTGCCATTTAAATTATGCAATTATCTCATTTGGTTTAAAAGTAACGATTCTTACAACGAAAGAACTCAAATGGCGCCACTGTGTGACGGTCGGTTAGCAATGAATCGGAACGGTGGAATATGGAACAACAAATCTTTTTTTGAATTTTCAATTTTCTCAGCAATTACTCAACTAATTAATCCAAACTAAATTTGAAAGTGTTAAGAAAAGCATAATCTATTGTTTATACTGAAGCATGGGTAGATTTGAAAATCTCTGGTTCTAAAAATATAAAGTCAAAAAATCGTCTTCTCGTGTTGCAGCTATGCGCGGTATACTGACATAAAGAAGACATATTCAAGAGTATTTAAAACAAAAAATAAAGAAAATTCTTTCCACACTTTTTGAGAAAATCATTCTTTAGTGAACCAAGCAAAGAAAATCTAAATTTTTCTAAAAAAAATTAAAAAAATCTTTGATTTTTTTTTAAACTTCTTGGTAATTGGCGTTAGGCTTGGAGGTTTTTGCAGAAAAAGTTTTAAGGTGGCGCTATAACGGGAACTACCAAAATCAACCAATTTTATATTTCTTTTGTTGATACCCGAAAATTTTTCAGTGTATGTCGCGATTTTGTTCCATTTTCAAAAACCTTGTTTAATTTTCTGTCAGCTTATCCAAAAATGGTTTCTAGCGATTTCTCATGGACATGGCAAAAAAGTAACACAAATTAAGGGCCTAACGTATTTATTTGAAGAACTCTATCGAATTAAAAAGGAAATTTCAAAATCCCCGTCGGTAGGCCGCACCCCTTCCCTTATACGTCGTAACCCTTTAGTTAAAAAAAAATTAAGTAGAGCAAATTTTTTAAAATAACTTTGCTCTCAGAGATCGTGCAGCTTTGAACTGTATACTGGCGTATAGAAGACATATTCAAAAGCATTTTAAAAAAAAATGATTGAAATTTTCCCCATTGTTTTTGAGAAAAACGCTAAGCTAATTTCTACAATTTTCGTCTCCAAAGTTTTCTAGAAAATCAATTCTTAAGTTTTCCCTACATTATATTCCAGCCCTCAGCCCAATATCGCTGTCAATCAGTATGACCCTAAAAACCGTCGTTATTCTCACAGAGATGGTATACACGGTATGCCATCTGAGAATAATCTTAGCTATTTTCACCTAAATTTTGCGGTTTTTGTGTAAACTTGCAAGCTGAATTTCAGGCGGTCTCTTTTCCATCTTGTTATCTACATCTGGTCACACTAAAAAAACCTAGGGTGGTGAACTCAAATGAGCATCTCTTGTATTTGGTGTGTTGGTGCCGGCGTCACTTGGAAGCGAAACTTGAGGCGACCTCTCTCTTCATTTTCATTTGAAAAAATAATCTCAAAGAAAGTATATATTTATATATAGCAAAGTGCTAATTTGTTTCATATTTTCTACTACAACATATAAGGTAAGTGCGTTTTTCTAGAAAACTTCTAAGTGAGAGCTCCGCGTGTGCATTTTTTAAGGTACGTGTCTTTTCGCGTTCGCAAGCTTCCGCCATTTTGAAATTTGGGCTCCGCGCTCTTGTGTTGAAAAAGGGCGAAGAAAACATGTGCGTTGAAAAAGGCAAGCGCGAAGCCCCTGTCCTTGAACCAATATGCAATGGTCAAGCCTTCCAGAGAAGCTGTCGGAAGCAATTTGTAGAACACATGGAAAATAATTTTATTGTCTTCCTCTTCCTTTTGGCTGCGGCTGAGCGACTTATAAAAAAAAAAAAAAAAAAATTGATATCTAACATCGGTTCTGCGGATGATTTACATACCCTTGCAGTTTTTGGAAGACGCATTGACAACAAAATAGTTTTTCTCACTAGATCGATCCTATGGCAGCTATATGATATAGTCATCCGATTTTAATACATTTTTTCAGATTTATGAGAAAGCATATAAAACTTATATATACCACGATTGGAGACGCTACGATGGAAATTAAAAAAGTTTTTCTCACTAAAACTAGTTTTTGGTCCGACCGTTTATATGGCAGCTATATGCTATAGTCATCCGATTTTGATAAATTTTTCAGGCATTGTGTGGAAGCATATAAAACTAATATATACCACGATTAGTGACGCTTCGATGGAAAACAAAAAAGTTTTTCTCACTAGAACTAGTTTTTTGACCGATTGTTCCTATGGCAGCCATATGCTATAGTGATCCGATTTTGATAAATTTTTTCAGAATTATGTGGAAGCACATGAAACTAATATATACCACGATTGGTGACGCTGCGATGGAAATTAAAAAAGTTTTTCTCACTAAAACTAGTTTTTGGATCGATCGTTCCTATGGCAGCTATATGATATAGTCATCCGATCCGGCCGATTCCTACAAATGTGCAGCCTATGTTTATTTAAAGACGTTTTCCAAAGTTTGGTCAAGATGGCTTTAAAACTGAGGGAGAAGATGGCATAGAACTTTGTAGGTCATGCTGATCAAGAATATATATAGATACAAACATCGTACCCTTTGCAAGGGTATACAAATATTCCCATGTGTTATACAAACCGCTTTTGTCCCCAAAAACGACCCTAAATATTTCCATAAGATTTGGGTCGTTTTCGAAAGCGATTTTTAGAACACATGGGATTATATACTTGCAGAGGGTATATTAAAATTGTGCAATTCCGAATTTCGAAAAATTCACCCACCCATATTTCATGCTACACATACAAAAATTTGAAACACATTACTTTGAAATTTTGGAAAATATTTCACGAAAGTCGAAAAATGGACGTAAAACTGATCTATGGTTTTTATCCGATCAGCTCCAAATTTATTTTTAAAGCTTTAAATAACAAAATATTACAATCGGGATTTTAAAAATTTAAAAAGTGGAGAAAAAATATTGAAAAATTTGTTTCCCAATTTGATTGGATTCAAAATCATTTTCAAATCTACCCCTAAAGTCAGATAATAGGCGAAAAATGTATGAATGAAACTCTTTCTTTTTTAGCTTCAATGTAGAGATTAGCTGTTGAGCTCTATATAACAAAATGTTACCAACGGGATTTTCCAATTTTAAAAAAACCGGAAAATTGGCAGTAAATGGTTAGAAAAAAATTTTTTTTTTTATTCATGCGAGCGAAGCCGCGGTTATACGCTAGTATTATATAATAGTAGATGATCAAACTAATTGAATCGTATAAATTAATCGTAAATAAAAGCTTATTACTATTTTTTTTAAGTGAACCTAGTCTCGAACCAAAACCTGGGGTTCTGAGAATCTAGGAACCAGTACATGAACCGAACCCAAAGATTCCTCACTCCGAACCGAACCTCTTCCCCAATTTCGGAGGCCTGCTTATAAATTCAAATTGAAAATATTTGAATTCGTATCTTCCAATAAACAAAAATTTAGGAATCCTGTAATTTTTTTTATATTTTTAACAAATTAATAGAGAATAGTTCTTTAAAAATTTGGAAAACTTGGGACGAACGTAGGTTCGAACCAAAACCTTATTACAAAAACCTGGAACCTTAAATTTCTGAACCTTAACCATTGGTAAATTTTGCTTCGAACCCGCGAACCGGACCTCCGAAAAAATTATTTGGATTGGCAAAAAGTCTTTAAATACATAAAGGTTGCATATTTGTCGAAACCAGCTGGATCGGATGACTATATCATATATATAGCTGCGATTCCCAAAATAGTTCTAGTTTATCGTAGTTTATCCAGGTATCATCCTTAAGTCAATTAACGCCACTAAAACTGTTTCTAATACCATTTCAGCATGAGTTTACTAACAAAAGAACTACGCCCAATTCGTAGTCGTCGTTTTACAGTGTATCAAAGTAATCCACCAACTATACCCAGTGAATCAGAAAATGAGGAAGAAGTCGAAAAATTCGATGTGGAACAAATTAAAGATCGGCGTGTACGCAGGGGCAAAGTAAGTAGTGAGGTGTATAAGGTGTATAATGTGCTTTAGCTGATGGCTCTCTCCTTCTGACAGGTTGAGTATTACCTAAAATGGAAGGGCTATGCCGAAACTGAAAACACCTGGGAACCGGAAAGCAATCTCAATTGTGAAGATTTAATAAAGCAATATGAGCTGAGTCGCAAGAATGATAAGGTATATGTCATAGTAGGATTATGCTTGAAACACTTAAAACAGTTTGTGTGATTTTAGAAGGACAATGCTTCGACGGCTAAAAAGAAACGAGCTGCCAAGTCTAAGAAAACTATAATTTCCAGCAGCGGTGGTGGTACTAAACGCAAAAATGAAGATCGAGGTAAATTTATTTTTCCTTATATAAAACCGGTTTTTAAATCCATCTTTCTCCCACAGCTGTTCGCAAATCCAAAAGGTTTCGGGATACTGCAGAATCCTAGTCCACTAGCCACGAAGATTAATTTCTAAATTAGTTGGGGGAGCGAAAAACTGAAGACATCGTCCTACCCACCCATAAATCCAAATTTTTCAGTTCATCTTTTATTTATTGAATTTTTTTGTTCTTTAAAATGGAAATAAAAATCTTATAAATTACAAATTCAAGCATTCAAAAGTTTATTGGCCACATTGCATTCCGAATTCTCCAGTATATTGCCACAACAGGACCAATGTCTTCTGCCCGGGTGTCCAGTATGTCCATGCCCGCAACCCGCATATCCTGGCATATTGCCCTCACACGAACATTTACCTTTGCCCGAACAAAAGGAACAGCAATGATAAATCCCATTATGTGGACGCACTTGTCGTGCCTGAAAGGTAAAGGGACTCCCATTGATGGCACGTTCATTGATGGTCACGGTCAGCAAGAGTGTGCCCTGGGCATCGGGTGTAAAACAGATGCTATAGGTGCCATCACGATGATCGGAAACATCGATGGGTAAGAATTTCGCATTCAAATCCTTGTACTTGATCATGCAATGAATTTCCAGGCCACCATGACAGAGGGATACACCATCAACATCGCGAGAATGCAACAAAAGATCCGCCTTCTTGTGCAGACGCAGCTGGGAGAAGCCTAAAAAGAAGTAAGAAAGTTTTGAGTCAACAACTAGCTTTAAATATATATATTTATAGCGTTTGTCACTGAACCGATATGGATGAAGTTTTCTAAGAATATATATGTGGGTTCGTAGATGGTATAGGTTTACAATTGAACTCGATAGATGGCGCTGCAATCGGCTTAAAACCAATTCAAAGGGTGGTTTAGAGACATATCTCGGAAACTATTAAAGCTATAAACTTGAAGTCGGCTGTGAAGGTAAGTAATATAAAATAAAACATTTTACCGTTTCAAGACCGGTTTAAAACGGTTCAAACATTACGTATCTCAGAAAATATTTCACAAATTAACTTAAAATTTTATGTTTGGGATGATAATCAGGCCTGTTCCCGTTTCCGATTTAGATCAAAAAATGCGGAATCATAAACCGTTTTCATAAACCGAATAACTTCAAATTTCCATTTATCTTCATCCGACTGTCTTGATGCCTAAATATATAAACCGAATTGTCTAATCGTTTCTTGAAAATGAGACCCTTCACGAAATCCCATAGATCGAATTCGGAAACGAGAACAGTGCAAAATTTGTAGTTTTTAATTTTCCCGGATAATAGCCGGTTCCGAACCAGTTCAAAAAAGTGCTTTGGTGCCATATCTCAAATATTATTTAAGCTAGGAACTTGAAATTTGGTGAACAGGTGACTAATATGGAGTTAAACATTTTACTGTTTCAAGAACGGTTCCGAACCAGATTGAACCGGTTCAAAGAGCCATATCTCGGAAATTATTTAAGCTAGAACCAGGGAATAATACCGATACCGTTAACCGAAAGAAACCGTTTAAAGCCAGGTACCGGTATCGAAACCGGAACCGATATTACAATTTTTTGGAGAACCGGAAACCGTTAACCGTTATAATAGGAACCGGAACTATACCGAAACGCTAATACCGGTATTGTTTCGGTTTCTTATTATTAGATTTATTATTTATTCGATTTATGATTATTTCGAATATATGTTTCAAATGGTAAAATACACTCAGAAAATGAGTCTTACTTTTTAGAAATTCGCCCTTAAAGAATATCCAGAATCATATTCGCTTTTTAAGATATATTAGATAAAAAATTTTTTTTTTGAAAGCGGAAAAACTTTTCTTTGGTAAATTTTACCCCTTTAATTAAATGTAAAGGATTTCTAAGTCTTAAAAAACTCCGCCCTTGAATATAGAAATGTTATATAAATGATTATATAAATTTAAGAAATAAAGTTTCTTGATTTTAATCAAATTTCGCCCTTAAAAAAATCGGTTTTAATATTTCGAAAAATGTAATGTGTGGAAAAGCTATCGCAGATTTAATGCTTTACAGCCGTGCTCTCATATTCACTTTCGCAAACATTTTGCGATTTAGACATCAAATTTGCTCCTAAAACCGGTTTGAAATCGCAAAAATTTTGCGAAAGTGAAAATGAGAGCACGGCTTTTAATCTGTTTTTGTGTTTTTTAGAGCTGATATACCCCTTTGCGTATTTTACCAGCGTATTATGAGCAATATTGGACCGTAGTCTTATAGTATGGGTTCAAATCTATCCAAATCGCTAAAGATCTTTATTTATAACGGAGATACGACAGATTTTAGAACGGATTATTTCGAACCATTATTAAAAAATACTTGTCCCTTAGTCGAGTTTGTCTGGGCGACATAAGAATAGAGAATTCCTTGATTTTAAATTTTTTTTGAGTGTAGGGATACCACTGGAAGCGTGGACAGAAGCGAAATTGTTCGTCCAAAAATAAAAAGGCTAGAAATCGGAATGTTGAAAAAAACAAGTTTTTTAATGGCATATTCTCAGAAAACAATTTTTTTTTACATCATTAATCAAAAAATAATACTTGTACTGGGACGTTCCGGTATACCGAAATAAAAATCTGAATACCGTATCGGAACCGAAATAAACTGAAAACCGAAATAGAACCTTTAATCGATATTCTTAGTTCGGTACGTGCCGGAACCGGTACCGGAACCGATATTCCTTTCGAGATGAATCCCTGACTAGAACCTTATAATTTTAAATTTGGGTTGATAGTACAAAGTTATTTATTTCTTTATTTCCGAACCATTATTAAAAAGTGGTTCAGAGCCATATCTTTGTAATTATTTAAGTTAGGAACTTGAAATTTTTGAACCATATCAAGACCGTTTCGAACCAGAATGAACAGGTTTAAAAGTGTCAAAAATGATTGAACATGTTTAAAAAGTGGTTTCGAGCAATAAATGGGCGTGGGTCTGCAATATGAAGTTGTATATTTTTTAAAGAGTCGAAAATGCTTCCTTCCGTCTGTTACATAAACTTGCACAAATCTATTCTTCGTTGTGTACCTTTGGTACAGGGTTTTAAAAAAGTTGAAGGGTTACAATGCTCTAAACGAAACTCACCCTCCCATTGGAGCGTACAAAGTGAAGGTTCTACCACCTGCATGGTTATAATTCCATACAGTGGTATATCCTGTTGATCTTTGGTAGCCGGAGCACGTATCTTGGACAAAAAATGCAACGAATCGGAGATCTATAACAGAAAAGGGTAGAAAATTTTGAATGAAAAAATATGAAAAGCGTTACCAACACTCACCTTGGGATCCACTGGTGGCTTAAATTGCTGGCAAAATTCAAAACGCTTCAAGAGAATGGACACAAAGCTGAGAATTTCCACATCGGCACCCTGCTCACTTAGCTCCTGACTAAAACGCACTGCGTCCAGAGCCTGCTGGGTGCGTTTTTCTGGAATAAAAGAGTGTAGGGATCATAGAGATAGAGGGAGGACGGAATAAAAAAGTGTCATGGGGAGGGATCATATAATCAAAAAATGTAAGCAGGATGGAATAAAAGAGTGTAGGGATCATATAAACTAGAGATAGAGGCAGGACGGAATCGAAACAGAATGGAATGCAATTTCCAATTTAAGATCGGGATCGAAACGGAAATGATTAAAAAATCAGGTCAGGATCGTGAAGGAAAAATTTGTTTAACTTCAAAAATTGTGTCGGGATCAGGACTGAACGGGATTGTATTGGAAATCCGGAATGGAGATCGGGACCGAAAAGATCTGGAGTCGGAATGGATGGAACGATAATAAATTAAAATCGGGACGATAATAGATTGGAATTTGGTATCGAATCCTGGAATCGAAATGGGAGGGACGATATTGAGCTGGAAATTTGGTTCGGAATGGCTAGAGAAGGACGTAGATCGTGGATGTGGAAATTGAAACTGGGCGGGATTGAATTAAAATTTGGTTTCGAGATCGAACGGGAGAGACCTGGATTTCGGACGGAATTGAGTTTAAAGTTTGTGTGGCGACGGGATAGAGCTAGAAATTTGGTTATGAGTCGATATAAATCGTGGAAATCGGAACAGCCCGGAATTGAATTAAAACTTTGGTTCGAGTCGAAAGAGATTTGGATTCGTAACGGGATTGAGTTTAAGGTTTGGCTCGGGACAGGATGGATTTGAAAAGTTGGTATCAAGATCTGTATTAGGTTATTTTGGTTCGGAATAGGAATGGAATGAAAATAAATGGGAATGGCTCGAGAAGGTAGTGGAAATCGTGAATTAAAATTAGGGTTCGAGACTACAAAGGGAGAGACCTAGATTCGAGACGGAATTATATATAAAATTTTAGGTCGGAATCGGGACAGGATTGATTTTAAAGCTTCGGTCGGGACGGAATTGAATTGAAAATTTAGTATCGATATCTGGACTAAAGAGATCTGGTATCGAAATGGGAGGGACTAAAATGAATTGAGTTGAAAATTTGGTTCGGAATCAGAATACCTCGAGAAGGACGTGGATTGCGTGGACCGGACCGACATCGGGACAGGGCCGTATGGAATTCAAATTTGGTTTCGAAATCGTGACGGAAGGAAGAGACCTCGATTTGGGACGGAATTATATATACAAATTTTGGATTTTTGGTCGGAATCGAAACGGGATTAAATTAAAAGTTTGGGTACGAAATGGGAACAGGATAGACCTGAATTTGTGACGGGCGGAACTGAATTATATTTTAAACTTAAAATCGGTATTGACACGATATTGAGTTGAAAATTTGGGTTCTGAATTGTAATTCCCCGGAATAGATGTGAATTCGGGATTAGCGGTACGGGATCGAATTTTTCAATTTCCAATTCTTTCCCCGCAACTCACCCAAATCCAGTTGCTGCTTGAGTATTATTTCCACTTTCGACTCCCTGGCTCGATTTATCTGCTGCAAAAGAGTACGTCGATGTACCTCCACTGCCTCGAAATAACCCTGCATATAACGCTCCACCTGACCTTGTATATCATCACATCGGGCATTAATGCCCCGTGCAATCTCATTGAGACGCTCTATAGAATGTTCAGCATATTGACACAAGGGCCGCGTCTGCTCGGTAGCCTCACGCAGCAGTTTGCCCTGATGCCCAATCGCTCGTGCTATATTCTCATGCCGATGACCCTTGTGTAAAAGCACCAAACAGTCTGGACAGGCCAATTGCTTGCAGGGCACACAAAATGACTTTAGCTCGAAATTGGAATGGAGGCCACATTTAAGCACCATCTTGCTGTTATCCCCCAGGCCCAGTTGCTGTTGTTTCTGTTTGCGTGCTCGCCTTAGCTCCAGAATGCTACGCATACGATGATTGGAGGTGCTACGTTGACGCTCGTGAGCCTCCTTGCACAGGGTGCAAAGATTGAGGGTGCAACTAATGCAATGATAGGTGGCCTGGAAGAGCAAGTGGAGAAGGAGAAAAGAATTGAGATATGTGAACTACAGATTTCAGAATTCATGAATTAATGTGGTTTATCCAAAAATAATTTTCAATTGATAAAAATATTTTTATTATTTTAATTGATACCCCATATAAACGACAAAGGGAAGAGTTTTTAAAAATTTAAAAAAAAATGTGGAAATTGAATTCAAATTAATATTTTTGTTATTGTATTAATCATGTAATTTTTCTTATTTGTTTAACGTCCGAACAACACGCCATTAACTGCAGGCTGTAGAAAAAAATGGTATATCCAAGGCATGTCCGTCCAGGGTTTTAACCGTTCGGCACTCGCAAAAAGATGAACAATGAAGGCAAAGTAAGGAATGACCCTCAACACATGTGCTCACCATATGTACACATGTATATATCCTAATATACACTCGCATAAAAAAAAGGTTTGAACCGGATATTGTCTTTTCTTTTTTCGAGCTGTTCCTTTAGGCCTAAGTGCCAGCAAAAGACAATTTTTGACATAAAAAGGCACTTAATGGCGTAAATGTTAATCAGAGTTTCCCATTCAATGTGAAATGATTGACCATGCGGAGCGGAAACTATAATATACGAAATAAACGGTGTTTTTCAACCCTAAAATTTATTTTGTCTGATCAAAGAAGTAAAATTAAAAATAAATTAAATCGTATATTCCAGTAATAATTTGTTATGCTTAGCCTTGTTAAAGATTACCAGGGATTAAACCCGAAATGAATTTCGGTACCGAATCCGGTCCGTACCGGAAAGGTTCTATTTCGGGTTTCAGTAAATTTCGGTTATCGGTTCCGATACGGTACAAAGATTTTTATAATATGTATAATTAATATATTTTCTTAAATATTCAAAAATTAAAATTGATTCATCAGAACCAAAAAATTAATGGATGCAATAGAATTAGCAAATTGAATTCTAAGAATATGCCACATGAAACAACATTTTTTTCAAATATACCGATTTCTATCCGTTTTTATTTTTGGACAAACAATTGCGCTAAACGCTTCTCTCCGCGCTGCCAGTGGTATTCCAACACTCAGTAAAAAGCGACCCAGAATTTAAAAATTCTCTATTCGTTTGTTGCCTTAGCGCCGAGATTTACTTAATCGTCACTTTATCTTACAAATAACAGAGTAAATTTTAAGTTTATCTTTTTTTGGGCCGATTTCTCATCTTCAAGATAACTAATTTGTATCAGATAAACTTTAACTTCTGATGATTGTTAGATTCTGTGACAGTCTCTGCTTTGTAGGAGATACGAAATTGGTACAAAATAATCGGTCCTTAAATGTGCTGCATTCCTGCCATAAATAGAAATCTTTTGCTATTTGGATAGATTTGAACCTCTGCTATAAGACTCGCGTTCAATATAGCCAATAGACCAAGTTCAATATATATATAATACACTGGTAAAATACTTAAATGGGTGCATCAGTTCTAAAATCGCTCTTAAACAGTTGAAAACCTAAAAGCTACCTGAGTTTTTTCTTACATTACATTTTTCTAAAAATAAAAATGAAACTTTGTTAAAATAGGAATTAATCAGGTCTGTTCTCGTTTCCGAATCCGATCGATTGGAATTGGTATAGGATCTTATTTTCAAGAAACTATTAGACAACTCGGCTTATATATTTTGCAATCAAAACAGTCGAATGAAGATAAAAAGAGATTTGAAGATATTCGCCGAATAAGACAATTGGTTTTTTGAAAACGGGAACATTTACCAATTCCGATTCCGCATAATTTGATCGAAATCGGAAACGGGAACAGGCCTGAATATTTCTAAATTTGAGAGCGAAATTTGATTTGAATTGTATACCATTTTATATTACCATTTTTCTAACATTTCTATATTTAAGGGACGATTTTTCGGAGACTTGGAAATCCTTGACATTTAATTAGAGGGCTTGTATTTACCAAAGAAATTTTTTTTCCGCTTTTCTATATCTTCTACATCGTAAAAAAATAATTTTATATTGGTTTTTCTTTAAGGTTGGAAAATGAAAATTCGGAGTGTATATATTGTTTTTTACCGGTTGCAATATATAATATGATATAATCCTAAATCAATAAAATAAATAATAAGAAACCGCTAATACCGGTTTTGGTATGGTTCCGGTTTTTTCGGTTCCTATTAAAAATGTTAACGGTTTTCGGTTCTTAAAAAATATAGAAAAAATAATAAATAATAAAAAATTATTAAAAATATCGGGGATTATGTAGAAAAATAATGCATTTGTCTTACACTTATTTCATCACTGCAAAGAGAGCACCAAACTCTGGAAATCATATCATCGCCCGCCTGCAGACGCAGTGCCTCAATCCTTCGTACTAGCAAAAAGTTTTGCGGCAACTGACGTACTCCACCTAGGGGCAAATCCGTGGAAAATTTGCAGCTGTGACAGCGTATGCCACGGGTTTCATTTGCCAGGAAACTGCGAGAGGAACCAGTGGAACGCTTGCTATCGCTCTTAGACTGAAAAAAAGGCAAATATAATCAAATCAAAATTTTTCTAATCCTTCATTCAAAATACTTACCCTTATGGCCAGGCGATCCGTGCTTTTTTTGCGTCTCAAACTAAAGCTGGCTCCACGCTGTCTGGCTGGTGATATGGTGGCCAATTCGGCACTGGAACCTCCTTCTACCATTTCGGAGCGTAAACTATAATTGGAACGATCCTCCCACAGGGATTCCTCCTTAAAGTTCTCATGGACCAGACACTGCAGACAAAAGGAATGAAGACAGTGCAGAGTACGTGGATCCGTATAGACATCCAGGCAGATGGCACACTTCAGATCATCGGGAAAGACCAGAAAGGTTTCGGGTGGAGTACTGGGACGTAGGGTGATGCTGGGCGAGGGTGAAGGTGGCTGAGAATCCACCGGAGATGCTGGAACGACTTCCAGCCAGGGGCGAAGGCACATCGTAGAGTTTTATAGCCGGAGCTATGGGTAAGAGCAGTCCCAGTGGAACAGGCATAGCCGCATCTGGTGTGGGTGGCATTATTCTGACCTCTGGTGAGGATTTCAAATTTGGCAAACGTTTGGGCTTGGTCACCGTCACTTTGCTGGCCTGACTGCTGCTGCTCTGCATGGACACAGAAGAGGCGCCACTGAGTACCTGATCCAACAGGGACTCGGGTGAGGTGGAAATGCCACTTTCAATACCACTTGGCTCGCTATTGCTATCCCCCACATCCTGATCCGCGGGTAATCCCAAGGTACGTGAACGTCTAATAGAGTTGCTTAACTCCACACCGGGTAACTTGGGCACCTCATTTACCGTTTGCTCCCCTTTGGGTGCTATGGTAAATGTAAATAGTTGAGGTGCCGACTTACGACGCACTGCATCTGCCGATGGCGTCTGGGTCTGTAATTGCTGACCTTCTTTTTTTCGTAGCGAAATTTTGGATGAGCTTAACTTCAGCTGTAATTTGCTCTGTTCAACTGTTGAAGAAGGTGTTGCTGCTGCTGGTATGGGTATGGGTACTTGTACTTCACCCTGCAGGCCCTTGTTACTTTTACGTCTAAACATTATTTTTGTAGGGGTATTTTTACTCATTTTTACGACCTTATGTAATTTTCCTCCGTCACTTGGAAATGACTTGGTAACAACTACGTGTTTGGTTGGTGACTAGTTCTGGTTTCACACGCGGAGCTGGCCTCCAACGTGGACAGCTTCTTAATCTAATTACACCATTCGGTTGGAATATAGGGGAAAATGCAATTGGAAATAAACAAAATGACAATTGTTGTGCAATTGTTTTCTGCTGGTGGCTCATTCTGTTGCTGGCCCTTGGTTGGTCAACATGTTTAGCCCAGTTAGTTCTTTTCCTGAAAATGCATTCTCATAAAAATCAAACCAAATTGCAGTTCTGTAACGGATCTGGTTTTGATGATACGTTCCAAAGTAGTGTCGGTTTTTTTTTTGTTATACGATTTTTATTTCCCTGTACCGTTACGTACTTTATAATTTTCAAAATCTTGAATCATAAGATTCGACGAAGTTGCCGCACTATCCATTCACCTAAGACTTTCTAAGCTGTCTCGGTGGTTCAGTACAAGCCCCTGGACAAAAATAACCCAACCGAAAAATTCCACATGGGTTGAGTCCCATCTAAAATTTTAAGACTTCCACGAAATTTTAGTATTTTCTCATGGAAAAAAGATCCAGGGTTCGTAAAATGCACAAAAATTATAGTCACGCCATAAATTAAAAAATAATTTTTCGACGTGAAAATTAAAAATTTTAAATATGAAAAAAATAATTTTTTTAGTTTTGAAAATTAAAAATTTTACATATGAAAAAATTTTTTTTCATGTATCATTCGTTGTAATTTACAGGTATGTGAATAATTTAAGCTGTCTTCTTTACGCATGTAAATAACAGTCGTGTCAAAAATGCTCGTGTTAGTTACATGAAAAAAATTATTTTTTTCATATGTAAAATTTTTAATTTTCATGTCAAAAAAATTATTTTTTACAGCACGTATATTTTACTTTGTGTTAATATCTAGCGTGTAAAGAAAAATGTGTGTTATTTTACGAACCCTGAAAAGATCTAAAGATTCTCTGGAATCACTAAATCAGTGTTGCATACCGTTTTTTTTCAGTAACATCTCTTTTTGTTCGCTTTAAAGTTAAAATGTATGTTAGACATCCGGTACACCAAGCAAACTCAGAAGTTTTTTAGTAGTGAATTTGAGAATCTTTCAGACCTTTTAAAAAATATTAAAAATACTTTAATTCCCTTTGCATTTGTTTATGCCGTCTCGAAATCAGGTAGATTTGTTTACTCAGAACATAAACGACTTAGCACTCGCACCCAAAAATGAGCACGTTATCTATACAGTTACTTCAACGGCATTACTGAAAAACACTCAAAATCAAAAAGTTTTTAAAGAAAGTCATCAAGACTTAAAAAATAGTGGGTTCGAAATCGTAAAGACCGTTTGTTCAATGAAACAGTATTGAGCATTGAGATGGACAATGAATTTTGTGTAAAAATGGACTTAAACATTTTACCCGCTCCTTAATTTTATACAAAGCAGAAAGGTGGGTCTGTGGACCAATGAGTGTCACCAAAATTAAGTTGAAAAATTTAATTAAAAGGTTTTGATACCTCACGCAATTTGAGCCAACGGCCTTAGAAGAACTTTATTTTTCACATCGAACTTTGTAAACGCCGATTTCAACATGAAGACCCAAGTCTACAAAAACACTTTTACCATTTGATAGTAAAAGTAATCTGGGTTTTTCCACAGATATCTCTTATAACCGATTTCCAATTCTTTGGTGCCACAGAAAACTCTTTTAATTGGTTTCAAACCGCTTGTAACGAAAGCCAATACGCAAACCGTGTTAAGCGAATTCGCAAACCAACCTCAGTTAGCATTGACACAAAAAATTAATTTATGATAGGCGCAAAAATATTTATTAAAATTAATTAATTAGGATTTGAATTTATACCTAAACGGAAATATATATTAATTTACATAATCAAAAAAAATATATTTTTTATATATATTTAAATATATTCGATAATCCTAAGAACGTTCCATTTGTTCTGTCATGGAATGTTAAAAGACTTTGTCATTCATATGTAACATGTAATTACAAGACTTTTCTTATCATTGCAAAAAACTAAATGTTTTCAACTGTGACGAAGTATTTATACCCTATCGGGATTAGGTGGGAAAGTTTATTAAAATCCTCAGAATAGAATTAATTTATAATCCTGCATTTTTTCTCGAATTTTCCTAATGTTCTCAACTGGTAGAATACTCAAATATATATGAAAGGGAATTTTAGGACTAATTTTAACGAATTTTTTAATAATTTTGATGCTAAACGGAAATCCCGTGGAAGCCCAAAATAGTTAAGGTTGAATTGAAAATTTTGTTTTGGGATTGGGACGGGATAAGCATGAGTTTCCGAATTCATTAAAGCTCCGACGTGACATTTTTAGACCGATTGATAGTTTGAAAAAAATTACACTTAAACATAAGGAACGACCGTGATTCAATTAGGACTTTTTAATCTATTTTATTGAATGATGTATGAAACGATTTCTAAATTGAAAAACTAAAGAGTAAGAACAAAACAATCATATTGAATTTACAATAACGAAACCAACATGATATAAGAATTTTGTTCTCAAATTTATACATTTTGAGCTCAGTCAGCTTTTAAGATCGTTTATACTTTTATTAGCCCTGTGTAAGTACGGAATTCTCAATTTTTTTCTGAATGTAGTCGTCTGGTCTTAATAAATTTTTGCAGAATCATCACAATATCGACTTAGTTTGTCATTATATATTTCCTTTTGTAGCTGTGGGTTGTTACCAGGAAAATGATTTGTAGAAAATGTTTGAATTTTTTTTTTTTTTTTATTTTTGGTTTACACCGCTAATATACCTTTATCCCATGCAAGTGTATAAAATCAACAAACGGCGAGATCAACACGACCGGCACTTTTTCGCATTGAAATTGTGCTGTATGGACTTGAAGCTTTCTCTCCCTCTCCCATACTGTGGGTTGGGTGGTGGGAATGGCAACGGGAGCTTTTTTTTTTTTGTTTTTACCGTATCCAAAACCCAACAGCCAGAGAGATTCGCCCACATCAGTTGCATTCGGGTTTTTGTGCGGTATGGTTGTGGATATTACAGTTCGGTTTCCTTCGTTTTTCGATTTCGTTTTCGCTTTCAAAGAATCAGCAAACCAGCCAACTCGTAACAGAACTTGCCAATGACTTTCTTTTTTCTGTTTTTGATTTCTTTGGTGTGTTGTAATGGAAAATTTTTGAATAACATTCCCAAAGTGGGGGCAGGCAGCTCTTTGCCCGTAACATTCCGGCATTCCATTTGGTTACACCTTCTGTTTTTGGTTATCGTCTTTTTGTGTTGATTTTCGTAAGCGACGCACATTTTCCACTTTTGTGTTTTGCTTAGCGGTTCCAGTGTACGTCTACGTCCCCTGCGTCCCCGGCCAGAATATGGAAGCGGTAAGTCTGACTAAGTGAGAGAGGCATATGCAAAACGTTGGCGTGCAAGTGATTCGGTAGGGGGAGGGGGGTGTCCGCTACAAAGTCCAACCCCCGGCGTAGTGATAATGTTGCGCAAAAGGTTAAAGTCTCATTTTGGTTGAGATTTCGATGCCAAGTGCGGGTGAGTGTGGCTAAACGAGTCCGGCTAACGGAATGGAAGGTGTTGTATTGTTGAATTAGAAAGTTTAAGCTGTTAAAAATCAGATTAAACTGTGAGATTTCGTAAAGGGTTTATTACCCATAAAGTGAGCATTTTAAAGTAGCTAAAAACGATAAGGTAAAGCTTAATACGTTTGAGTCAGAGTGTAAATAAACTTACAAGTGCTCGTTACAATTGATCTTTCTTAAAGATATATAGATAGTTTTTCGCATTAAGAATCATTTTCTTACCGATTTCAGTTATAGAATATAGCTTAGCATTTTATATTGAAATCAAAAACTAAATTCAGTATTAAAACCCATTTTCAGACCGATTGTTCCTAGCCTAAAAGATAAGAGCAAGCAAAGTTACAGTTTTTCCTACTTCGTAATATTAACAAATTCCACCCTCACGTGGTAAAAATATCGCTATGTATGTAATTTGTTTTTTTAACTTTGGAAAATGAAATTAAACACCATCGGCGGAATATAGATTAATCCTTTTACCCTAAACGCATCCGGCAAGGTGGGGTAATGTCAGTAAACTGTAGCGGGTGTCTTCGACATATTAACCGCGTGCAATTAAAATCACAATCAGTGCGGAAAAAGCAAATTTCAACTCGATACACTCAGAAAAAAATGCCATCCTATATTCAGTTATGACCGTGATTAAAATAAGATCGTTTTGTTCTTAAAATTTTAACGTTATTTTTGGTCTTTTTTTATTGCATCATGTATAAATCATTTTTAGATTAAATAGCAAAAGAGTAAGAGTAAAAAACAATTAATTTAAAGTATCCAGAAAGATGTTTTTTTAAGTTTAAGTGAATTAATTTATAATCCCGAAACGAACTTGAAAAGAGAATTTTGTTTTCAGATTTTGGAATTCCGAACTTAGTCAGTTTTTGAGATCGTTTGTACTTGAATATCTTGTACGGTATTCTTGATTTTTTTTTCTGAGTGTAGTTTTAAACTTTGACAGAGGGACAGACGAAGAAAGTTCTATCCACTCAGCTCGTTGTCCTAATCAAGGACATTTGTAAATACCTTTTCTGGTTTTGCACGTGCTTAACATGGCGTAAGCACCGTTGCTTGCTTAATACCAGGGATTCCAATCGAACCGTAAATGCGTGCCTTTTAACCGAACAAATATCCTTTCATTTCTGAACCGGACGAACCTAAAGCCGCAGTATATAACGGTTTAGTTCATTGCATCGTCGTATTTTTTTTCGCAAAAAGCGTTTATCATGAAATTAAACTTAAAGAAATAGCTTGTATAGTCTTAGTCGTTCCGGCTTCACAATATAATGTTCATTTTATACAGGAATGCAATCCGCTTCTGCACCAAACCGAACCGTATCGAACCGAACTCGCGTCTGTGTAGAAATACTGAACCGAACCGAAAACAGCAATCGACGAGTTTGATGACGTTAAGAGCCTACATACAGGAAATTATTATAAGAATATCCACTTTACGAAGAACCTTGTATTATTCTAGCGTTGTACAGTTTTTCTAGCTATTGTACTTACTTCTTAAAGGACAGCAAGCTGTCGGACCAGCTTATTCACATCTGATTTTATCCATCTCCTGCAATTCCCGTCTTGTTAGTGTCAAATTTCTGCATGCTTTCCTTGGAAGGTTGCAGATTAAATTGTAAACATTTCCAGAATTCTGTAGGGATGTAATTTTTACTGCAGTATTTATGCTGGTTATAATGGTCCTAAAGGTCAACAGCCGACGAAGGAAGATGACGGAGCGGGGAGTTACAAAGCATCACACATTCTTAAAATAGTTTCAGCAAGTAAACCCTGTGTTTTAGTGTCCCTCGGCATTATAAAAATCCAAGTCGAGATTCAAAATTTGTTGTTTAAGATGTCGCTTCTAGGTATTCCAAATTTTTGACCTGATTTTAAATGGGGATCATTGTCGACTATCTTTTTTGGTAAAGGCCTATTCTCAGATGACATAAAAATTATTTTCGTCTTAATGCTTCATATGAATAGAAACACTTTTGTAGAGCTTTGAAATCAGAATGCTTTTGAACAGCTGTCTTATTTATATGTGAAGCATAGTGCCGAAAATAAAATTTATGTCATCTAAAAGTTTATAAAATGACAAAAAACGGCGGTTCAGTTAGCTCTCAAGCTACCTATATAATATATTATTTACATTTTATCATCTGTACACTTATTTAGAGCATCATGTGGTACAATATTGCTCAGTCGTCTGGTGTCCTGGTGGATATAAAATAAAGATTCTGTTGTGATTCGTGTTCACTTTATGAATGTTCCATAATTGTATATTTATTTATAAATAATTACAAAATTTTGAGGCTATAAAAAATAAATTTACTCTGGTTACTTTGGTAGACCCAAATTAATCGGAGATTTCGACTCCGGAAAGGTATGACTCCGAATTGCATTCCTGATCAAAGCTAATATTTATTATATTTAAAAGGCAGTTTGTCTTGATTTAAGTAATTTCGTACGCGTTTTCGTGTCACATTTTAGCGGCTGCGCCCCGCGATGGGTTGGGCGGGAGGTGGGCTGCTATTATGCGTGTTACAAGCTTCGGCTATATACCTTAGACCACTTAAACTTATATACTGTATATAAGCCAGATAGTTTTGACAGTTTCTTAAACTTGAAAAATGTCCTGCTTTCCGCACGCTCGTTATTGCCAGTAATAACATCTTTATAAAAGTTGGTGTTGGGACTTGGGCAATGGCATGTATACCCTAAGAAGCAGATATAATAGACATTTACCCAAATAAATGATGTTTAGTATGGATTTATTTGTCATGGATCTCCTCTAGAATTTAGAACAATGTAAACGTATTGTCGGTGGTGGATTTACCTGGTCTAAGTTGAAATCAGTTTGCTTATGAGCGACTTCTGACGTTTACTTAGTATGTGTGACAGAACCTTATAGGCAATGGGCTAGAAGTCGTATTACTCTGTAGTTGGTACCATGTATTCCATGTTTTTCAGCTTACTGTAATCTGCAAAGAGCTGCCCAGTAGACTAAATTGCCAATTTCAGTTTAAAAGGTTTGTTAATATCTTTTGTTTTATGACTTCTTCTTAGTAATCCGCGAGCTTCAAGCGTTGTCATTGCACAAAAAGCAACCGGACATTAAACAAACACTTTGGTCATCAATTTTCAGTCTTAGTGGAGCACAAATTAAATGCAAATTAAACTTTTTCGGTAAAACGTGACACTGTGCTTATTTTTTCCAACAATTTGTAGTTGGGTTTTTACATTTTGGGCAAAGCTAAATGATTCCTTTTAGTTATAACTAAGGGTTCTGTGCAATAGATGGCGCCACTTTTGTTGATAAAAACATGGAATCTGACTGTGTTTTTTTTTTCATAATCTCTTTTATTTGAACTTGTCTAAGCCACAACTATTTGTTAGATAACCCACAATTGTATTGTGCATATCTCTTCTATAAACTTGGGCAAGTTTTATCTTGGCAACGAAACGACAATTTCACACACTTGTTCACACACTAATAACCATAATAAAACCTCTCCAACTCAATCCTCATTTTCGGTTGTAATAGTATTCAACAGATGTAGTATTAAGTAACTCAATATTATATTATTATTAACAATTATTTTGTTTTTAAATTACAGACCACCTACATGGAAAGCTACCGATTCGGTATCATAGACTATATAGTATTTCTGGGAATGATTGTTTTATCCACGGGCACGGGCATCTATTTTGGTTGCATCAAGTGAGTAAAAAAGTTTTTGGATTAAACCCAAATTTAATTTCGAATTTCAACTATTTATAGGAAAACTAAGAAGCCACAAGATGTCGTAGAACAGCAACCCACCTTACCCATTACCACACCCACGGGGCAGAGACGTAAACATGATTTTGGTTCCGAAAAGATGAGTGAATATTTACTGGGTTCCCGGAATTTAAAAGTTTTTCCAGTGGCCATGAGTCTGATTGCCAGGTAAATTGTACAGAGTCAGATCTGGAAAAAATCAAAGTTATCTTTATTGATTTATCACCAGTTATATATCGGGCGTTACCATACTTGGAACCACATCCGAGATATACAATTATGGCACACAATACTGGTTTATAGCCATAGCTATAATACTCCAGGGTATTGCTGTCTCCTATGTTTATATACCAGTATTTGCGGCATTGCAAGTTGGTTCTTCGTATGAGGTAAGTGCCATTTTATGTATCCATAAATATTTATGACTAGTTTACAATCAAAAGATAACAAAAAAGAACCGTGACATCTGGCTAGTTGGTTTGGTAGTTTCGCAAATTAATTGCCAACTCGACAACTCAATGTGCAAAAAGGCGTCGGGAATATTTTAATTAAGACAGAAGGCACAGAGCTCACTTAAGTATTCGGTCGGACTTTGGTCTAGTTCATTTGTTTGTGAACGCCCGTTCTGATTAATTACTAAAATATCCCAGAGAACAGTTGACATGTGCGTCTTTATCTTGGTGTAGGGGAAGGGGTAGGGGTTTTTCATTTTATTTAAATTGTTTCTCAATAAACTGGATTCATAATGAACTCTTAACTAGGTTAAGTTTGAGCATGAATTTTTTAGGGCTGGAGGGGAAAGCTGTTTTCGAATAAAGGAGAAAATATCTGACTTGATTTTTTAAAATACGGTTTTTCGGTCCTTCGAGCCCAACCTTCACAATCTTGAAATTCATCAAAACAAAAACTATTTGCTGCAAAAGGCTAAGACGGGATTTACATGATGAAGCAAACTTCATGAAGTTTTCTTAGTCGGGACTTGCACCATGAAGCAAACTTCATAAAGTATTTCGAAAACCTCTTGCTTTTAGGAAAAAGGTGTAGAGGGTCAAGCTACACCACTGCACCCCTTTCCTTCAAACAAGAGCTTTTGAATAAACTTCATGAAGTTTGCTTCATCTTGTAAGTCCCGACTTAGAAGGCGAGAAATTTATATATATTTCTATAGTGTTTTATAGTGTTTTCTGAATTTCACGCTTACTTAGAAAACTTGCTTGTTTGCTTCATGGTGTAAATCCCAACTTACTCTCCATAGTTTAGAAAATGTTTAGCAATAAAAATAAAATTTTCGGTCCTTCGAGCGCAACCTTTATAATCTTAAAATTAAACTAAATAAAAACGAGAAGGCAAAGCAAACTTCGACTGTGCCGAAGTTTTAATACACTTGAAAAACTTTACTCCAACTGTTTTAACTGGAAAAATATATAGGATATAGATATCAGATATTTAAAATTATTAAATCATTGATAATAAAAATCAACCATAAAAAAAAAACTTTTCTTAGTAAAACACATTTTCCGACGGATCGGTCCTAAGGGCGGCTATATGCTATAGTCATCCGATTTTGATAATTTTTTTCAAAATTATGTAAAACCATATAAAACTAAAATATACCAAGAAAGGGGACGCTACGATAAAAAACAAAAAAGTTTTTCTCACTAGCAGTAGTTTTTTGACCGACCGTTTATATGGCAGCTATATGCTATAGTCATCCGATTTTGATAAATTTTTTCAGAATTGTGTGGAAACATATAAAACAAATATATTCTACGATTGGAGACGCTAAGATGGAAATCAAAAGAGTTTTTCTCACAAAGACTTATTTTTTCGACCGATCGTTCCCATGGCAGCTATATGCTATAGTGATCCGATTTTGATACATTTTTCCAGAATTATGTGGAAGCATATAAAACTAACATATACCAAGATTAGTGACGCTACGATGGAAAACAAAAAGTTTTTCTAACTAGAACTAGTTCTTAGACCGATCGTTCCTATGGCAGCTATATGATATAGTCATCCGATCCGGCCAGTTCCGACATATTAGTTGCGTGCAGTAAAAAGAAGACTCTGTGCAAAATTTCAGCTCGATAGCTTTAAAACTGAGGGACTAGTTCGCGTAGAAACAGACAGACAGACAGACAGACGGACAGACGGACAGACGGACGGACGAACGGTGAACTCGGCATCGTCGTCCTGATCAAGAATATATATAGTTTGGGTGGGCGGAAATGAATATTTCTATGCGTTACAAACTTCTGGGCAAAATTAATATACACTTTTCAAATGTATAAAACCGAAGATTGGTTAAATCAGAGCTGTTTGATAAATACTTTTACTTTTTTACGTTTATTGATATAGAAAATCTTTATTTCCCGAAAAAAAAACTGTCGACAAGGGAACAAACCAGGGATGCAAACCGGTTCTGAACCGAACCGTTTATTTAAATTTAGCCTTTGCAGTACCTTTATGTTCTCTAGTTTACGTTTATAGAGAGATTATTATGCGTTTTTTTCCTTCATACAATAGAACAACGATTCCTTTTGCTAGGCTTTAGCTGGTAATACAATTGATACGCACCGTTTTCGAAATGCTATGGTATATATTGCATTTTTTTTAAACTTATGGACACCGCCTTCAAATTCGTCTTTTCACATCACTCACCAAGGCCATAATGTACTATATGGACGGTACCTGATTTCTATCTATATAATTAATATATATAGATTTGGAATCGAAGTTATTTAAATGAAGAAGAAATTAAGAAAAAAATTTCCAAAATCAAAGGATGGTTTTAAGATTAAGACTAAAGCCAAAGAAATCCATGCTGAAATCGGTGAATAAATCCCTAGAGAACTAGAACCGTTAGGGGTACAAATGTGCCCCAAGGACTTGAGCCTCAAAAATCCATGCTGAAATCGGTAAGAACTAAACTAGTATAGAGAACAAGAAAAGTTCGTACAGAATTCTCGGAACCAGATGATACTGTACTAACCTAGCTGGAACCCAGAATATTCGGTATTAACGCAAAAACCAGAAACTATGAAAGGAAAAAGTTGATTAAAAAAAAATTTTTTTTACCAATCTTTACGATACTCTCATAAAATTTGACTTAAAAAAATTATGAAAACAAGATAGAGCACTGTAGACGCGACCCTGATCCCCCTTCCACTGCCTATTGGATGGCTGAAAGGAGAGAAAATTTGTCTAATTTGAAACAAAATTGATCTGCGTATGGTATTAATTCCGGTTTTCTAATGAACTATTCATGAACTATTCTTGAACTATTCCTTGTTTTTTTTGACTGACTTTATCTTGTTCTTTTGAACTATGAACATGTTCTTTTTTGAATTTTAATTCTTTTTTATTTATTAAAAAAGAACTAAGACTAGG
Organism: Lordiphosa mommai; assembly: GCA_018904225.1. NCBI lineage: Eukaryota > Metazoa > Arthropoda > Insecta > Diptera > Drosophilidae > Lordiphosa > Lordiphosa mommai. Next base: position 149,230 of record JAEIFT010000293.1, read on the forward strand.
TCATTGAAATGAACTAGATTCTCCAACTCTAGTATAAAGCTACTTACATTCGGAAGCACATAAATCTATCTCTTATAGTTTTTGAGATCGACGCGTTCATACAGACGGACATGGCTATATCGATTCGACTATTGATGCTGATCAAGAATACATATACTTTTTAGGTAGGCAAATGTTTCGTTCTGTCTGTTACGCCTTTACCCTTTTTACCCATTTTTATTGGTATGAAAACCTTCGATCGATACTAAACAACAGAGCAACTGAACAAATAAAGAACTAAACAACTGATCAAGTGAACAACTGAGCAAGTTGACTCACTTCAATAAAAAGAACAAGTAAACATGTTTAGGGAAATGAACAACCTTTTAACCCAAAACTGGAGTCTTCTTTACATACAATGGATCTAAGTTCTTAATAAAAGGGGGGGCCTGGTGTAAAGGATCATTAATTAAGATTATATGTCAGTTGTGCTCAATAAACCCTTATTCTTAAAAATATGAGCCTTATTACCAGTATTTCATTGTTAAATTTTCAGTATCTTGAAATGCGTTTCCATTCGGTCATCAGAAGTATAGCCTCATTTATGTTTATTTTGGATGAGGTAAGTTTCAAATTGATAACAATAATTCTTAAAATAAACCTTAACCAATTCTAGATACTATTTTTGCCCTTTATTGTCTATGTGCCAGCCATAGCTTTAAATCAGGGTAAGTTATTAAAAATTTCTTAATTTCTAAATAATTTACTTACTTTATATTCTAGTTTCGGGCATCAATTTGCATGTGATAGCTGTGGTTATTGTGATAGTGTGTGTTTTCTACACCTTTGTGGTAAGTGGGAAAATTGTTATATCTTAAGATCGTTTATGTATCACTTCTTTTACAGGGCGGCATTAAGGCTGTAGTACACACAGATGCCTGGCAGGTGTTGGTCATGTTTCTATCTGTGGTGGCTGTGGCCATTTTGGGTACCTACTATGCCAATGGTTGGGACATGTTATTTGAGGATGCCTCCAAGGGTGGCCGTTTAATCTTTACGAATACAAATCCCTCACCCTATGTACGTCATACCATTTGGAGTGTACTTATTGGTGGCTTCTCCTACTGGACTTCATTCAATGCAGTTAATCAGACAATGGTACAACGTTATATGTCATTGCCATCGCTTAAGAAGGCACGTGCTTCCATGGCCATATTTACGATTGGAGTGGCCGCCTTTGTTTCGGTATGCTGTTATGTGGGATTATTGATCTTTGAAATGTACAAAGATTGCGATCCCTTGAGTGCGGGCTTGATAACGGTAAGTAGAAATGATGCTACATAGAATTGTTCGAAATTCAGGCAGAAATTCTTCTAAAAATCTTCTCTCCCTCTCTTCTACAGCATGACGATCAGCTGCTACCCCTGTATGTGGTCCAGAGTGTGGGTCATATATATGGCATGTCTGGACTCTTTATAGCTGGCATATTTGGTGCCGCCTTGAGTTCACTTTCCGTAGTTCTGAACTCCACTTCGTTAGTCATTCTGGAGGATATTGTGCGTGGTTGCTTTAAATTGCAACTGAGTGAACGTGCCTCAACCATTCTGGTCAAATCCACCATTATTGTCTTGGGACTGGTGGCTCTTTCATTGGTATTTGTGCTCGAACAGTTGAGCGGCATCTTAAGCATTTGCACTTCAATGACCGCCATTGCAGCGGGCACCACCTTTGGTCTCTTCACATTGGGTATGCTGGTACCCTGGGCGAATACCGTGGGCACTGCGGCTGGTGGTATAGCCAGTGCTCTACTTGCCGGTTGGATTTCATTTGGTACGCAATTCACCATAGCAGCTGGTGAATTAAATTCACAAAAGTTACCCGTCTCCGTGATGGGTTGTCCGAATGGCAATTTTACATTAACCGAAAATCTGTGGGTGGATGAGGAACAAGTATTTCCATTATATCGTTTGTCATATCATTGGATAAATCCCATTGGAGTTGTCACGGCCATTGTGGTGGGTGCGCTGGTGTCGCTGGTGACCAAACCCACCGATATGAAAACTTTGGATCCGGATCTGATATCGCCAGTGATACACAGGTATGAACATAAAAATATATTCTAAACTAGACTTCGAACTGAATTAAGTAGGTCTCAGGTTCGTTTAGTTCTTCTAAATTAAAAGTTCAGTAAAGTAATGTGAAAATTTAGAGGATTCCCCATAGTTATGCCATTTTTAGGGCATAGACCGATAATCTGCGGCGTTAACCAGTAAAACACGGGTCAGATTATCCACCCAAGCGGTATTTTGAGGCTTTCTAGAAATTGTAAAAACTCCAAAGATTCCTTGGAATCATTAGAACCGTTCTGAATTCCGCTTTCCACAAAAAAACCGTTCAGGGTGATCCATTTTTTTAACGTTCTCATATACTTTTAAATGTGATAGTTTAGATCAAGAAATCTCTTTTAACCAAATAAGTTTACAATTTTCTGTCATTGTCTTTTTAAAGCTTGGATAAAACATTTAAGATCATAAACTTAGGATCCTAATAAACACTTCTCTATTTTTTCGATCTCGGACATTTCAGTTGTTTTCGAGATATGTACACTTCTAAAATCTAATGCTGAACATAAAACAGGGAAGCAAACTAATCTGCTACTAAGGAAGGTTCTTAGTTTATCTCATTTTCTAAGCCTTGTTCCGTTTCTTTGTACACTTAAAAAGGCCAAAATTCCCACTTTAAACTAGTTTTTACGCAAGAAACTCCCTTTTTTACAAAGACGTTTAGAAATGTTCGTCCCTATTTTTTAAGTAGATTCACACTGTTCGACGGATGAGACATAATAATTAAGTAGGCCTTCATGTTGTCTTGTTTTCAATGCCAAATGACAAGCTATTCACAATGAAATCAAGACAACACAAGGGCTTACTAGATTATCATGCCTCATGCGTCGAACAGTTAAAAGTTAAAAATTACAAAATAACCTAAAATTTGTTAGTTTTAAGCTTTTTACGCTGAGAAAATCCCTCAATACTCAGAACCAAAACTGTACCAGTACGATGTTTTGGTTCTTTTCAGGGCTGCAAACCGGTTTTGAACCGAACCGGTTCGAACCCGGAATTCCGACTCATATTTACTGTAAACCGAACTTTAAACCGAACCTTCTTTGGAAAAAAGTTAAGCCCGAACCTGTTCCGAACCAAAACTTTCGTTTTGATTCAAAAAAAGTCTTAGTTAATCGGGCTTTTACCATCCTAAAGTTTATTTTGTATCTTTAATGAAGTTGAACAGACAAAAAAATAAAATAAAATAAAATAGAAAGTTTTAAATAAATGAAATCTTACGTTCAATTCAAAATATATTTTTGTATTTTTAAACAATTTAATTGCTTTTCTATTCAAATTGGATAAAACTTTATACGAACCAAGGTTCGAACCGAAACCTCAGCACAAAATCCTTGAACCTTAAATTTTTGAACCCTAACCATTGGTAAATTTTTGGTTTGGGTTCGACAAAAATATTGTTTGCAGCATGGTTTTTTAGAACATTTCAGTTTCAAAAATAGCGGTTCTTAAAAAATGAAAAATATCGGTTCAGGAATCGATTCTTTTCGGTATATGGTTCCGGTTTGACTCATTGACGCCCTACCGTTTAAGTAACCCCATCAATATATCTATAAGCTCGTTAATTTCATAAATCGGATAAAAAAATTCGGGAAATCCTAATCCTCATCCGTTTGACCAATTTTATTTCCCTGTATCTTTAAAAACAAAAAAATTAAGCAAATTATTTAAAACAATATCTAGACAAGTGATATATTTCGGTTGTCCCTGAGTATAAATAGGTGTAAGAAATATGCTTATTTTTCTCATATCCACATATTTTTGAGAACCGAAACCGTTAACCGTATAAAGGAACCGAAAAACCGAACCAACGAACGCTCCGGTACCGTTTCGTTTCTTATAATTTATCTAACTGATTTTATTTTTTCAAATATATTTCAGCTATAGAGACAATATCATATTTAATTTTAAGTTAGAAAAATGTTAATCTAAATTTTAGAGATAGAATTTCTAAATAACGTCCTCAACTTTAAAAATATTACTTTCAGTTTTAAAAATTTTTTGTTTTACCCCTTTGACTATTTTACGACGATAAAGGACCATATTGGAACGTAGACTTTAAAACGATCCAAAACGCAAAAGATCTTTAATTTAGCTCTATTTTTAACAGGGCATCAGCAAATGTGGTGAATTAGATCGAACCAATATTAAGATATATTTTAGCTATAATGTTACTGCAATCAAATCATAAACAAGATACAAGATAAGAATGGGATAGTACCCCCATGAAAAATATTTTCTAATCTAATTAAATTTTTTTAAAGCAATTTAATTTTTTGTGTATTTGAAAAATTGTGCTTATACCGGTATACCAAAAAAAATTCGGGTACCGTATCGGAACCAACCGAAATAATAGAACCTTTAACCGAAATATTAATTTCGGTACGTACCGGAACCGAAATTCGTTTTGGGATTAATCCCTGCTCAGAACCAAAACTGTACTGGTACTATGTTTTGGTTCTTTTAGAAATCATTTCGGTTCCAAAAATAGCAGTTCTCAAATACCGGATCTCAAAAAATGAAAAATATCGGTTTGAGAATCGGTTCTTTCTGTTAAATCGCCGAACATACGAATTCACAGACAGCGAGAACCCTAAAAAATTACAACAAAAGTTTTATTTCTTATCCCTCAACTTAAACTTTGTTGTTGTTGCTGATTACTGATTGAAAAACATTACATTCCTTATATGTATTGGTGTCTGCTCTACCATATGCTTTCAATGGGCACCCCTGCTTTAAATACTTCTCAAACTTAAGCACCAGCCAAAAAAAAAAAACGTTTATCAAAACTAAGAATGGAAAAATATAGAATAAAGAGTATTAGACCACAGCTGCAAATTATTTTTACATATTGCTAAAAAATCACCGACTATTTTACTGAAAAAGCTCGTATTTTTTGACATATTTTTTAAAAAGCGTTTTAAGCAGAGATTAAAACCGAATTGAATAACGGTTATGTTTTGTTATAATTGCTTGGCCCGATAGCTATATTTAACCGTTACGTTAACCCTTACGAAACTGATTTTTCATTCATTTTTATTTATAGCTAGTTTTAAGTTAGTTAGAAAAGCATTTCTACAAATTTTACAAAATAATTTATTCTTAAAAATTTTTTCAATTTCAGATTTCTACCCAAAGAATGTTTTGTGAGCCGCAATCAGCATGAGCAAGCGCACAAGAACCTTATAAATAGTTTGTAGTTGAAGTCACATTATCTGGGATAGTACTTAGTTCCTACCATCAACAACCCTCCCAACCCTTTCGATAGCATGTGCTCTGGCATTACCATTCTTTTGTAGTTAGTAATATAGAACATCTAGGCTAGTCTAGTAGAATTGGAAAGACATGAAAACAAAAATCAAATTACAGGAACATATGAATCTGCTTTCGACAGGGATTAAAAGTACAGCATATTTGTATATACCTATACCTACAAATGTAAATGCATTAAACATTTAGTTGTAACAAAAATAATTGTATTATAATAATATAAGCTTTATTTAAAGGTTTTTTTTGTTTTCTTTTTTGGCATTGAGTTTTTTGAAATTTTTCCATTTTCGTAGTCAGCAGACTGTGTCTCAATACAATGTATTCCGTGTCTGTGATAAAAAAATGTTTAATAAACTTTAAGCATATGGAAATGTGTGTGTGTGTGTTTGTATGTGTTTTACTAAAACTAGGCCCCTTGATGGGCATGAATCACAAATGGGAGGAATATGTATGCAGCATTTAGCTAGTTAATCCTGCTTTTGACAAGCGGCTTCCACGTTTCGTTGTCTCCTTTTATAGCTTTGCCTAAGCTGGCAGGCAATTAGTATGAGGCATATGACAGCCGTGCAATAATAGCTATTATAGACAAATTGCTGGGGCAACATTTTGCAGCGTGACACCATATAGTCATCGGGCGTGAGGGTGGCCTGAAAAAGTTTAATTGATATACCATAATAAAATTATTCAGAATTCAAAAACCTACCAGCATAAAACTGGGATTAACTTTGTTGCGCCAACTGAAGGAGGCCACTGTGTACTCATCTATGCCCAAGCGATTCACACTATGACAATAATGATGCGAATGCCCCGCAAAGGCCAGTCGTGGCTTAAGCAAATCCCCCAACATATCGGTAGCATCTTTGGATAGCACATGAAAACGCTCACGGAATGCCTCTATATGGGGAGCATCATGCTCCTGACACATCTTATCCGATATACGATATGTGGGAAAATGTTGCAACAAAATGGGTTGACTATAGGGATGACGTCGTGTGCGTGCACATTCCGCTTCCTGGGGATATTTCATGCAGTGTAAAGTTCTGGATATATTCTTCAAAGACTCTTCCGCCTCGGCACAGAACATGCAACCGTCCGCCTCCAAGGCCATGGAATTGATTAAAACAAAATGTATTTGTTTAATGGTATACAAATGAACCAGCGAATAGTTGAGATAATTCTCAAAGCGTGTCATAAAGAAGGGATGCATTCTGAAAGAGAGTTTGGAGTTGATTAAGTTGGTTTACTTAGATATTTGTTATTTCTATACTGACTTGTAATGAAAACCCACATCATGATTGCCCGCCACACTGATAAGCGGTATGTCAGCTGGTAAATGGAACATTTTTAAATAACGCCAAACATATTCCTGGAATTGCTTATCGCTGACCATGTCACCTTCATCAAATAAATCGCCTAAAACAAAGACCACATCGGGTTGCAACAATCTGGAGGAGGCCTGAAAGGCACGCGTCATATGCCATTCTCTATACAGCTTGTCCAGCCAATGGCCACGATGTGGTCCCAATAGATGGGGATCAGCCAAAATTAAAACTCTCAGTGGATCGTCTATCTGTGGGGTTAGGGAATGGGTATAAAATTTAAGCATTTATGGAAACTAAGGAGCTTCACACGGATCCCTCTAAGCCTGTACTTACTGACACTTGCTAATTATTTACTTGCTTTTTGAATTTAAAGGGTGGGTATGATTGACCCCAAGTCAATCCCTTAAATATTCTTGTACCTGACTTGCCCGACGACGATAGTTCAACTGATGCTCCTGTCCATTCTGCTGACTCTTTGAATTGGTTCCTTTCTTCAACTGGCTGGCATTTTGTTTTCCGCTATAGCAAGAATAAAATAATTAGGACGTAAGAATTGCAAATGTCATTAAGTCAACATACATTTTGGGCTTAATCTCCGGCCATTTGCACTTTTGCAATACCACAAAATCAGCTACATATTCACAGAATATAAGGGCACATAGCACCAATACAAAGCAGGCGTAGAGCCAACGCATTTTAAAGATTACAATTAATAAAATATCCAAGGCCGCCGGCGAACTGCAGTTCTATGGTTATTTGGTTTAGCGATGAGACTTTTAACGATAGTTAGGGCTGACATAAAAACTATCGTCAAAGGCAACTGAGTTGCTAGAGCTTTGGGCGCGAATTCAAATTATTTGCACAAAATTTTATGAACCGAAACCGGAACCGTTAACCGAAATAAACCGTTTCAAGCCACGTACCGGTATCAAAACCGGAACCGATATTAAACATTTTTTGAGAACCGAAAACCGTTAACCGTTATAATTGGAACCGAAAAAACCGGAACCCTACCGAAACGCAAATACCGGTATTGTTTCGGTTTTTTATTATTTATTTTTATTGATTTATGGTTATTTGAAATATTTAACCGGTAAAATAACGTATACACTTAAAAAAAACCGGACTTTCAGACTTTTCAACCTTTAGAGAAAACCAGGATCAAATTATTTTTTTAAGATATAAACGATATAGAAAAAAATGTCTTTCGTAAATAGAATCCCTTTAATTAAATTTAAGGGATTTCTTAGTCTTAGTTAAATCCTCCCTTTAATATAGAAATGTTGGAAAAATGGTAATATAAATTTTAGAAATTAAGTTTCTTGAGTTAAATCAAATTTCGCTCGAAAGTTTAGAAATATTATTTGCTATTTGAAGAAAATTTCGTTTTAATATTTAGAAAAATGTAATGTAAATAAAAGTTCGGGCAGATTTTAGATTTCCAAATGTTGTAGAGCGTTTTTAGAGCTGATTTTACCAGCGTATTATGGGCTATATTGAAAACTAGGGTTTAAATCTATCCAAATAACAAAATATCTCTTTTTATGGCAGGAATACAGAAGATTTAGGGACCGATTATTTCGAACCATAATTAAGAAATATTTTTCTGATTTTAGAAAGTTTTTATATAAAATATACAGAAACGTTTAGCGAAATTGTTTGTCCAATCGGTATATTTTAAAAAACGTTATTTCATTTGGCATAGTCTTAAAATACATTTTTTCTTAAATTTTAATACATCCATTTTTTTTTTGATATTGTGAAACAGTTTTAATTCTTGAACTTTAAAAAAAATGATACTTGTACCAGTACGTACCGGTATACCGAAAAAAAATCTGGGTACCGTAACGGAACCGAAAACCGAAATTACTTGAAAACCGAAATAGAACCTTTAACCGATATTTTCATTTCGGTACGTACCGGAACCGATATTCATTTCGGGATTAATCCCTGCTTAAAACTAATGTTATGGATCAACAGCCAAGTAATTCCCTCAAATGGTGCCAAAAATAAACCTTTATAGGGAAGATAGGCCTATTAAGAGAAATTTTCATTTGGACATTTAGGTCCTTAGCTTCTGCTGCCTATTTGACTTATTACCTTAATTAATTGATTTTTTAAATGATCACGATTTGCCACCCCTTTAACTGAACTAGTGCTGTTAAGCGTAAATGAACTAGTTCATTGCATTTATAAACTCGCCGGCAATTTGAACATTCACCAACACTGCCCTGAAAACTGCCGCCTTTGACGCTTTCATTTTCTAATTTTCAATTTTCTTTGCTTAAAAAATGCCCAAGATTAAGAAACAAGCCTCCTCATCCGACACTGACAGTGGTCCGGAAGATGTAAGTAATGATTCTATGAAATGACAACATGTTTGATCCTGTTCACTTGTTTTATATGCTTAGCGCAATCCGCCGGCCAGCAAGAAAGCCAAAGATGCTGGAGGCTCTGCATCCTCCAAGAAGCCTGCTGCTGGTGGTGATGCCCCCGCCACCACCACCTGGACTCTAGAGCGTTTGCGTCAGGTACGCATCAACGAGTTTCGTGGTCGCAAAATGGTGGACATACGCGAACATTATGAAAAGAACGGTGAAGTTTTGCCCGGCAAAAAGGGCATTTCGCTGTCCATACAACAATGGAAGAAACTGCTCGAGTATGCCGACGAAATCACACGGGCTGTCGAGGCATGAATCATACTCTTTCATTTTTTGGTTTAATTACGCAAATAAAACTTAAATTAGATTAAAAATTTGCATTTTTAAAAATAAACTCCAAGCAGCACACAAATCGTCACGAGTATGGCAAATGGTAGCCAGGTCTTGATGAAACCCCAAATGCCCACATAGCGTGCACAGAAGAACAGCCAGAAGCACAGGATGATCATATTCCAACTGGAGCTATCCTTATAGCGCATATTGATGAGAGCGGTGGCCACATGCGAGTGGCAATTGTCACAGAAAATGTTGTGAGTCCGGGTGCCGTATAGTATGGAAGCCTTGGATACTGCCTCATCCCAGGCATAGGAACCGCCGGCCACATATTTGGGATGTAGTCGCAAATAGCGTGTGGGTCGGCCAAAGCCCATGTGATCCTCCGACACGAAGTAAGGGCCAGCAAAGTCTCGGATTATGCCATTGGAAGTGCATATGCCCATATGGCCAATTAGGGGCAGAATCCAGGTAAGCACCGGTATGGGTGTCCAGACTATGCAATATGGAAAACGTTGATCCGACGAGTTGACAGGAGGCAAACGTTCGGGCACTTCACCGACTCCTACGCTACCTCCCGTCGATCTGGCCATTTGACTTTCCACGTCCTGCGAAGGTTGCCTCTGATGTTGGGACGTGGGGCTGGACAATGATGATGACGACGCGGGCATTATTAATGGAAAAAGGGAACCACTACCAACTTACAAATACAATCACTCACTAAATCGCTGCTAACTAATTGGGGTAAATTTGAGCAGAAAATTTTTGGTTTCTGATAACAAGAAAATCCAGCACAAACACACACACACACGCATGCACACAAACAGAAGCTACAAACAAACAGGGACGGAGTAACAGAAAAGGGGGTGAAATTAAGTGTTCTATGAGGCTAAATTAATATTGAATTAGCAAAGGTATAAAAACAAACAATATTCCGAAACATTTCAGAAAATTCGAGAATTAACTGAACTTCGCACTTTGAGTTTCCATCGAAAATATGTAACTTACCAGCTTAAAATTTATTTATATATTTTGTCATTATATATTTAGATCAATCAATGCTGTTTATTTATTTAAAATTTATTTGGCCCCCTTTTGCCAGCCGCTCCTGTTAACCAGAGCGAGCGCTGAGTGGCAGTGTTGGAAAACTGTTAAACTCTGTGAACAGCTGTTGAAAGTTTTCTGGTGTATGTCTGTTTGTTGAGCTGTTTCTTGTTTGTTAGAAGAAAAATACATTAATTTATATTACTCAAATGACGCAAGTGTTTATAAATGGTGCCAGAGATGAGCCCAATGTGCGAGATTACAATAGCTTGGGTAAAGTAGCCCATCCCTCCTCTCTCTCCCACTATAAATTTAACATTCCCACAGATACTTCCGTTCAGGAGCTGATACAGGCGGCCATCGAGGCCCGAAAGCAAGCTTATTGTCCTTATAGCAACTTTGCTGTGGGTGCTGCTCTAAGAACTAGCGATGGTTCAATCTACACTGGATGCAATATTGAAAATGGAGCCTATGCTGCCTGCATATGTGCGGAGAGAACGGCTGCTGTCAAGGCCATTAGGTACAAGGCTGATGAACATGGACATGAAATTATTTATTAAATTCTTTTTCTTTTCAGCGAGGGCAAACGCGACTTTGTGGCCTGTGCTGTGGTGGCCCAACAGGATGGCGGCTTTACCACACCCTGTGGCGTTTGTCGACAGTTTTTGGCAGAGTTCGTCAATGGCAAGGACATTCCACTGTATGCAGCCAAGCCCCTTTCACCCGCTCCCTTTCGGGTGCTCTGCACCAGTGTGCTTCTATTGCTTCCCAACAGCTTTAGCCTTTTAAATGGAAAATAGAAATCATTTTGTTCTGATTTTTCGACTTTAAACTAATTGTGCAATATTTGAGGCTACGCAAGTTAGGTGAATTTATGGGAAACAAAAACTTTGTTAATATAATTTTTTTTATCAATTAAAAGTGTGTTACTCAAAAGTGTTATCTTTATGATTAGTTTACTAATCGGGCGTAATAATAATGTATTTTTAAGTTTTAATTCGAATCGACTAAGAAATTTTTCAATTCGGTTGCAAAGAAATGACGCTATGCTCATTCGGATTACGAATCTTTTCTCTTTTGAGTAGATTTTTGAAATCATCATCACTCTCAAACCCAAAGGTCGAAAAAAAATGCTAAAATTAATCTCCTGTTTTTTAAATAAACCTATTTCGAGCTCTTTCTAAACAAGAATTCTGCGATTCGAAAATCTATTCGTTTGGGAAAATGTGGAATCGACCTATTTCTGAAATCAGTTCTGATATCTTGGATTTTTGTCTGAACTTTGTTGCCTTGTGTATTGATACACAATGTAAAAACCAGATGTTGAGGAGTAGCAGCGCTGCAAAAAACGATGCAAATAGATCAGCGATATCGACATCACAGCGTGATCTGTGCCAAATTATCCGAGGTTAGGAAGGGTGGAAACTGTGTGGATTTATGTTAAAGCTGTATTTTCACTTGTCTGAGATCTCATATGAGATGGCTGAAAAATACCACAGGAAGTTGTCATTTGAGAGCATTGACGAAGTTATAAAACTTTTTAGGGTCCTGTTGAAAGCTCAATTTGCAGCTAGAAAAAAACATTACCAACTTAAGAGGTAGGGTAAAACCTCTAAAGTTGGCCATGTAGGGCCCTAGGAACCGAACTGCAGTTTATTGAGTTATCACGATGGCATCATACAAAATTTTTTTATAAAGTTTTTCACCCAGTAAAATTTTTTTTTTTTGTAAACTGTTAAAAAATTATATCCGATTCTCGTTAAATATGATTAAATAGATTTGAAGGTCCTCTAATTTACTACATTTACCGATTTTCGATTTCATTACGCTTTCAAAAGTTATGGTCCAAAAACTATTACAAAAAATTATTTAAAATTAAAAAAAAAGGAAGAATAAAAATAAAATAGTAAAATAATGTTTAATGTCTAATTCTTTGTTCTCCAACAACAATTTTTTTATAATTAAATAATTTCAAATTTCTAGTAATTTTGTAAAAAAAATTGTGATTTTTTGTATATTTTGATTTTTTGAATGCATAATGATATCGAAAATCTGTATATGGGCATTTCCGCAGAAAAGTCTACCATGACCGAAAAATTAAAACTTCATTAAAAGTTGTTTCTTGCGTGATTTAGAAAAAGTAAATATGCAAAATTATTTTAATTAAAGAGTTTAAAGAGTTCCTTAGTACAGATAGCAATATATCGGGCTAGAAAGTACAAATTTACGTTTTGGCCAGTTTTTCAGTGCATTTTTTCTTTTCAATTTACAGCTCTAAGAGTCATTGAGCAATTCCACTCTTTTCGCAAAATTTTAGGTACAATTAAAAATGATTTTTTTGTTGCGTTGAATAATTAAAGAAAAATTTTCTTCACTTAAAAATTGCCAAATGAAATTTAAGTAACGTCACGTCAGTAACGTCACGTCAGATATAAAGAAGCTAATAAAAAACGAACGAGAAATGAGATTTATATTTGGTAAATTGGAAAATAAACTTACATTATTCTAAACACTACTGAATAAAGTTACATACAAAAGAAATTCTCAATTCGCAGAGTTTAGCAATTTTTGTATTCCGAGTCAAAACTCACTTCCGTTTTAAGTAACGTCACGTCAGGGCATATTTTTCTGATTTCTTTGAATCCTCTGGGTCGATTTTTGTAATTTTTTTTCTAAATAAAGTGCTATTGAATTACTACATAAAATATAAAAAAAAAAATGTTAACTTGTCTCTTTCATTTTTCATTTTTTTTTTTATATTTTATCGTACGAATGTCACGTCACGTCAGAAAAGAAATGCCCATATGTATGAAATTAGAGGACATTTAAATCTATTTATTTAGATTTAACGATTATTTAATTATAATTAATTACACAAGGCAACAAAATTAACCCTTTTTTTAGTTTATTTTTTTATTCTAAAAGACTTTGGAGTGCTTAACACGAATCTGTTTGCCAAAATGCTCCATCACTTCAGATATTTAGTTATTTGAGCCTGCAGTTGGTAAAAGAGCCTATTTTGACCAATTTAAGCCATGTTTTGTGTGAAATCAATACGTTTGCTTTGAATCTACTTGATTTTATCGTAAAGTACTATTCCTTAGCTTTAAAATAAATTATCCCAGATAATTTTGTGATTTTTTAAACGAAGATATACCATTTTGAAAGCGTGTTAGAATTTACAAAATGTTTGATCCAATTTTGCTGTCTAAAAGTATGCTAAGCTTAAAACAGTATATCGCCTAGTAATTTTTGAAAAATTATAATAAAAGTTTTCCACGACACCCATTGCATACTTGTGGGCAAGGGAACATTTGATCGGTTCGAATACTTGTATTCAAAATGGTATATCTTCGTTGAAAAAAATCGCAGAAATGTTTGGGATAATTTATTTTAAAGCTAAAGAATATATCTTTCCGATAATGTTCCCACAAAACATGCCTTAAGGGTTATATACCTTTTTCATTTTCAAAAAATCGAAAAATTTTTTATTGCTTTATCTTGAAGAACAACTCCTTGAGAACATTTCCCAAATTTTCATAAAGATTTACATGAAAAAGTTAACGCTCCTCCGCCGATTAAACTTTAAACGCGAATATCCCGCAAGCTCTTCAAAAAAGCCTCTAAGGAAACAGCCCCCCTAAAAACTATTTAATATTTTCCACGAAATTTTGCACAAACATTGTTATAAAGTGTACAATCAAAAAATTAAAACATTCGTGTAATGAAATAATTGCTACATACCTAAAAAAATCAAAACTTTCCTCTTTTTCTTCGACAAAGAAGGTATATAAACCCTTAAAATGCTCAAAAAATACACTTTTCCTGACTATGGGTTCAAATTGACAAAAATCCTGACGTGATGGACCATTTGGGTAAATTGATTCATGTTAAGCAGTCCTTCTAAAAACTGGACCATGTTGCCTAGTGTTATTAATTATTTTGGAATTTGGAAACCAAATTTTACTTACTCAAAACTTAAAAAAAAAAAATTTGTATAAAATCATCTCAAAAACTCAAAAATGTAATGATGCAGTTAAAGTCCTAAGGTCCGAATTAGGGAAAAAACCGTTAACCTGAATCCTCCTAGTGTGACCATATGATCACGTAAAAACGCACACGAATGCCTTTCTAAAAACATCAATTGCCAGAACACTATAATCCCGATAATTAAATGCGATGTATTAAATGAAATTTAAAAAACCGACTGAAGATCTAATTAAAAACAATTATTTTTAGTCCAAAAGCATCCTAATGAATATCGCTAACTCTTTTTTATTTTGTTAATTTTACGTAAATTAATTTGGGCATATTCAGGTTAAACTTGGTCATGTCTCTTTTATTTTTTGAAAAAAAAAAAAACTATCACAGTGTAATCCTTATAGCATTCTTGATTGCACAGAAAGTAATTTGAGCGGGCAATTGAATATTTGGAGAAATCTACCTGGAATCCGGATTTCTTATATTTTTTGAATAGGCGCAACTTTATGTTTTTAAGGTTAGAAATTTCAATACATGAATTTTATATCAACAAAAGGCTGTAGGAACTCATGGGTGAGTTTTCTGGATCGTAATATAATCGGTACTTAAAATCAGTGAAGACATGGAGCAATTCCCAATGCTCAGGCCTAAATTCAGCTCTGATAAATTCAGTGATTAATGATTATTTTTGGAAAACTTCAGTTCGGTAAAAGCTAGTTTGAATTTCTATTAAGGGGTTTCCCCTTTTCTGTAAAAAAATTCTGTTATAAAATTAAATAAATAATAACAATTGTCAAATGCTACCATAAAATAATAAAAAACGCATCTGTTTATATTTTCTCTTGTCAACGCTTCGTTGACGTTATGCCGCCGCTCTAAAATCGACTCTTATCAGTCGCATTCGTGCTCTCTCCGCATTTTCCTCGCGCTCTTGACCAAATGTTTATTTTTGCCACCACCACCACCAGCAATAGAGGCGTCATAGCTAATAACACAGATCACCAACCGTCCATTTCGCCAGCGGACGTTCGAAGGAGAAACACGGAACCACGCGCCCACTTAATTTGACGCGTAAACAGAAATAACTGAAAATTATTGAATAATAATCATGTCACATTTAATGCAAAACTTTGCCCGACCCGAAATCTTAGAAGAGGTGGTCACCTTTGGCAGTTTGGGTAAGTTTGTGAAATATATTGAACTCACCTGTGATATGGAACATCTTCTTTAATTTATCAGATGCTGCCATTCAGGAGCTTTTGCAGTCTGCCTTTGCGGTACGCCAGCGTGCCTACGCACCATATAGTGGCTTCAAGGTGGGTGCTGCCTTTCGGGCCAAAACTACAAATGAAATTTTCACCGGCTGTAATGTGGAAAATGCTGCTTTCACCCCATGTTCGTGTGCCGAACGCACTGCTTTGGCCAAGGCGGTGAGTGAGGGTGTCCGTGAGTTTTCCGTAGGGGCTGTTTTGGCCTATGAACCCGATGTATTTACCACCCCCTGTGGAGTTTGTCGTCAGTTTATACGTGAATTTGCCACTTGTGATATACCCATCTATATAGCCCAGGCGTTCGATGAACGAATTGCGGCCAAAGAGGATTTATTTCGTTCCGATGATCCCATTTTATGCACCTCCATATTTAATCTGTTGCCGAGCAGTTTTCGCACTTATCGGAAGTAATTGGAACACCGAAAGATGACGATGATGATGATGTGGTAGCTGGTTCAAGGTTAAATCAGCCCAACCCCAAATCAATATTAATCTACACATGATTCTAATCTAATCACTTAACATTTTAAAATAAAGTTCAAATAGCTGTAGTAAACATTTGTACAACGGGGGGAGGGACGGAAAGGGAAAGGGAGTGTCTCTGTGGAGGCTTGACCGTGGCCCATTTAGTTGCAATTCTCAGGGGATCTTGTGAAAGTGAAATTAAATATTGGAAACGATTAAACCCACATCCTCAGCTATTAAGCTATCAAGACACAATTTGGTATTTTTTCCTATAAAGGCTGCACATTTGTATGTCGGTCCATATATCGTGTTCATAACAAAATACGCATCGACAGCGAAGTCAGCACACCGACAGTATAAGCACTTTGCACATCAGTCAATTTCGTATCGGTTGCCACGCACTTATATAAAAACTAAAATGTGATTGTAGATCATTGATCTCTATAAGATAGCTCTTAAACTACTGGAGCGATCAAACTGATATTTTTTTCTATTGATTAGGAAGAGCAGACTGCGTATATGAACGAGAGTTAATGTTCAAGTCGGCCCAATATACCAGTTATTTGGGGGAAAAGTATTTGATAGCCTTTACTTTTATCAACTAACAGCTCATTAATATTAAGAGGGTCTTCCACCTTTGAAAAAATTTTTTACCGAAATTTTTGTTTTGTTTCCCCTTTTATCCCCTTCAATCCATTTTCCAAAATTCGACATAGTTTAGCAGATATTTTAGTGGAGCAATATTCTTGCTAAAATGAGTATTTTATACGTTGTTCAAAACTTTAACCGCGTTTTTCTCGAAACTACGTTTTACGACTTGGTAGCCATGATTGCGCCAGTTCTACTTAACCGGTTTTGATCAGCCATGTGGCAATCGACGCAGAATTAATGCGTGGTTTCGAGAAAAACGCGGTTAAAGTTTTGAGCAACGTTGAAAATACTCACGTTAGCAAGTACATTGCTCCACTAAAATGGATATATCTGCTTAACTATTTCAGATATTTGAGAATGGCTTAAAGGGGATGAAAGGGGAATGTCCAAGCTATAATAATAAGGCGAAACCAAAAATCATTAAAAAAAATGTTCAAAGGTAGAAGACCCCGTTAAGGCGGTTTCACTTTAGGATCGACTTTAATAAATATATTATATATAATTTATTTTATTCAAACAAATGATTAAACTAAATTAACTAAGTTTTCTACTCACCAGTATATTTGCTTACTCTCTACTATAGATAGGCGCTTGCCTCCGTTTTAAGGCCCGACCCAGCAAGGTCATATTGACAAGAAATTATAAAATGGGAATATCTGTAGAAAAAAAAAGTAGCAAATATTTATCTATTAATGCATCCATTAAATTCATTTTGTTGTGCTGAAAGCTGAAATTTTAATCAAAGTAACTTTAACTGCTTTGATTTGTAATCCAAGCACTTGAATGCTCTTCAAATTACATTTCAACGAAACTTTTTTTGAAGTTCTCATTAATTCAGGGAATCCTTTTTTAAAATACAAAACCATTTTAAATCGAGTTCGTTTCTCTCTTTGACAAGTTAATGTTCAGTTTGACTTTAGATTTATGACAAAACGAAAATTCTTTTAAAATTTCTTTCGGCTCAAATAAAAATAAATTTCAAATTATTTTCCAAAATGCTGCAAAAACGCAAATTGCTACAAAAATACATGAAATGTCTGGATGTTATGCAGCAGGAATTGGATAAACGTTCATTGAATCAACTATTGAATGGCTATATACAAAAATTGGATGAACTGCAGTTGGAGGTAAACCAACGGGAATGCAGTCAAAATATTCAGCCAGAGCAAGCGGGAGACGTTGGTAGTCGTGGCTTGGTGAGTGAATCCCAGAATTTGCCACATCCACAAATGTTGGAGGAGTATACCATTAGTTACGGGGAACTGGGTGAGTGGGGAAAAAAAAGAAAATGTTTTGCTATAAAAATAAATTAATTTTTCTAAACAGAGGAGCAGGATAAAGAACTTTTGGATGCAGCTGTGGCGGTACGTCTGAATGCCTATGTACCCTATAGCAATTTCAGGGTGGGTGCAGCCTTTCGTGCCAAATGTGGTGTCGTTTATGCCGGTTGTAATGTCGAGAATGTGGCTTTTACACCCGGTTGCTGTGCCGAACGTGCCGCTCTGGTTAAAGGCATAAGCGAGGGGCAATTGAGGTATACGGCTGGTGCAGTGGTGGCCTATCATCCAGCTGGATTTACCACACCCTGCGGTGTATGCCGTCAGTTTATACAAGAGTTTGCCAAACATGATATGCCCCTGTTTATAGCCAAGGCTCCGGAACAGGATTGTACCATACCAGCCATAGAAGATAATGATGAGATATTGGTCACTTCCATTTTTAGACTGCTGCCACATAGTTTTACAGTGTGTAAATAAAAATTAAAATATCCAGTTTATTTTTGAATTGCAATCAACGTACGGCACAAACCTTAAAGCCATCGAGCTGAAATTTTGCACAGAGTCTTCTTTTTACTGCACGTAACTAATATGTCGGAACCGGCCGGATCGGATGACTATATCTCTATATATATATAGCTGCCATAGGAACGATCGACTAAGAACTAGTTCTAGCTAGAAAAACTTTTTTGTTTTCCATTGTAGCGTCACTAATCTTGGGATATGTTAGTCTTATTTGCTTTCACATAATACAGGAAAAATTGATCAAAGTCGGATGACTATATTATATAGCTCCCATAGAAACGGTCGGTCAAAAAACTACTTCTAGTGAGAAAAACTTTTTTGTTTTCTATCGTAGCGTCCCCAATCTTGATATATATTAGTTTTATATGCTTTCACATAATTTTAAAAAAAATTATCAAAATCGGATGACTATATCATATAGCTGCCATAGGACCGATCGGTCGGAAAATTACTAAGAAAAGTTTTTTTATGGTATCAAATTTTTATTATCAATGATTTACAAATTTTAAATATCTGATTTCTATATCCTATATATATTTTACCGGTTAAATCAGTTGGAGTAAAGTTTTTCAAGTGTATTAAAACTGCCTTCTAGTTTATTAATTTTCTCGGTAGGTACTCTTACATTTTATGACATATCTCGAGTTAGAATCTTTAGATGGAGTGAAGCAAGCTATTAATCTTAAGGGAATGCACTTCCTAATTATTTAGTTTGAAAGGTAGAAGCAAAAATATTTCGAAGAAATATGATTTTTTTCTCAAAAACTGATAAAAATAGATTGTAATTTTTTTCTTTTGTTCTTACGAATAGCAATTTTACGAAGAAAATAAGGTATTGATAAAGAATATCTACGGATTTTCGTCATCAATACCTTATTTTCTTCGTAAAAGTACAATTAGTGAGTGTAAAAGAAAAAACAATTTTTGGATTATAATTTTCAACCATTTACAGATTTTAGAAAATTAAGAAAAAATTAATTTTTTCGAAATGATTTTGCTTCTAACTTTAAAACTACTAAACCGATTTCAAAATGTTCTTGAACTAGATTATTACGTATTGCATATCCTTTTGATTATTCCCTTGCTTGTCTCCTTCTAAAGTTTGTAACTCGAGATATGGCTTAATAGGTTTGGGTACCTACCGAAAAACTAAAACAAAATTCTAACTCAAAAACGTATCCATACAAAAATTGTTTAGTTCAGCATTCCAAAACACATCATTAAAAAAAATGGCTTCAATGGGTCTTTTTCGCTGTAAACTAGTGGCTATTTGACTTCTGCAGAAAGAAATATTAAACATTTATTTATTTAACTTTAATTTTGTTAGCGTTTTTCCCCTCTCCCAATTCTAAACATATTTCAATACCGATTCCCCCGAACCATATAGAGCGTATTCACTTTGCTTGGCAAACGGTGTAATCTCCTCATGCACCAATATGGGTTTCACATCGGTTATATCGTATTCGATAGCCCTAGTTTGGGGATCCAAATAGTTATCTCGCACCTCGGTACTCATGCCGGCATGTGGCACATGTTTCAATAGATTCTGATACTCCAGACAACGCTTGGGGCAATCCTGAGATGGAAAATTATCGCACATATTATCATCGGGTATGCGTGACACCTTTTTGGTGGCCGCCATATGTTCTTGCCAATTCCAGAATGTCACATTATCCTTGGCTGAAATACCAGCCTGCAGTTCAGCTGGCTTATAATGCACATAGGAGAGATTATAGGTGGTGGCCGAGGGATCCAAATATTTGCTATATCCCGGTTTGGTACGATCTATAGTCAATTTGGTGGCCTGCACTGGTGTGGGCATGGTAATGGGCAAGGGATCAGGCTCCAAGGGCACCACTGTATGTATATAGGTATCCTGGGTGACACTGCTCATGGGTTTAATATTGCGCTTAATGAAACGCAATTTGCCCTGATCAAAGGGTTTGATGAATTGCATTTTCATATTAAGCGCAGGATTACGCAAGGCATTCGGATCACCGTACTGCCAAGAGGAAGAAGAAAGATGGATAGTTAAAAAGGGGATTTAAATTTTGTTTTAAACTCACCTTCCACTCATAGCTGGCTCCATATTCCGAGGACTGTTTCTCATGCAGCAAAGGATCCCTTACATAGATGCCTTTATTGGAAAATTTTGCCATTCAATTTGTTACCCAATCTCAAGTCGGTTATATGCCGATGTCCACGATAATAGGAGGTACGCATATCCGGCATTGAAGTGCTGGGAGGCTGCTTATAATCATAGCAACCAAATTCATCCATGGCTAAATGTTAAATTAAGGAAATTAAAAATTAACTAATATAATATGCAATTTCAATTTATTCTTGTTGTTTGTTTTTTTTGGTTGCTCAGCTACCGATTCCAAGCTGAAAATCTAAACAAACAATTATGTTGATATTGTACACACAGCACACTTTCTGTACAAGTAGAGGCCGTAGCATGAGTTATTTCAGACTTTTAAACTTTCAGTTTGGAAAAAAATTGAACTGTGTCTTCAACCTCCAATGAAAATCTATCAAGAAGGGAAAGCCAAAATTTGTCATTGCCAAAATTGTAATACACTTGCAAATGCTCGATCCAACTGATTTTTTTCATAAATGTCAGACTTAGCCGTATTTCAAAATCATAAGGAATTTGAAAGTCTTTAATATTGATAACACAGGGTAACAGTGTTTTTGGTACAGCCCCATCTTTAACTGTTTATATAAATAGGGAATGCACTGAACAAAACTGCATCACAGGTTTTGTTCTATTGTTTCCAAGATATGGCGGAAAATCGGATTTCAAGTACTTTTTGCACTCAGGATTTCTTGTGATCACATAAGGCAAAAATTTCTGGATTTATGTGGCCTATTCGACACAGCACATATCAATGCTTCTGTAAAAAATCAAAAGCGCAATATTCGATCATGCGAAAGGGTCGAAATTGGACTCTAAAGTCACACGTTTATCGATTTATGCAATTTTTACCAGGGCTGTAAACCGGTCCGAAAGTGAATTTTTGGGGTTTCCCGAACCGGACCATGAACCGAACCTCTTACATTTTTGACCCCTCGAACCTAAACTCGAACCGGATCACTTTTTCCAAAAACAAGGTTCGGTTCACAATAATAAGTAATTTTACAAACGAAAGAAATTCTTAATCAGATTATTCCAAATTAAATCTTCAATCTTCTGATTGTATAGAATGAAATAATGTCAACAATATTATTGATTCCTTCGAAATTGACCAAGAGTGGATACATTGGAAATTTTTTTTTTTTAAATTTTTGGAAAAGTTCTAAAAACGAAGACCGGAAAAGTATTGCGCTAACTTAGTTCGCGAACATATGAACTTCTCTAGTAAGATATAGTGCCCACAGGGAAGAAAACGTTAAAAATTTGGACTAAAATCAATCCCAATCGATATCAAGTACGAGAGGATTAACTTGTGTACGGATTTTCCAATTCCAAAATTCTTGTCTCGATCCGTCTTTGTCTTTAACTCGAAATAGGCTTTTTTTTTACGGGATTGATTGATTTTAATTTGTTATTAAATGTAAAGAGAGTGGCCGAGAAAAAGAATTTCGAACTTTCAGTTACGCTATGACATTGCAATTCCGAACTTGTTTTAATCTTTATGCAAGACTATTTGATTTTCAGATAGGATGTGTACTTTCAATGAGACTTTTGAGATTTATGCAAGAATCTTAGGACTGTTTTAATCCTTCGTACTAGTTTTAGGTACAATCAAGTTCGATATAACAGGACCTGTGATGCAGTTTTGTTCAGGGAACATAAATGAATCATAGTTTTTGATCAATTTTGTTGTCCTGTGTAATTGCTGAGCTTTAGTATCTATCTTTAAAAAAGCCTATGACAGGTACACAGACTCTGTAATTACATTTTGGAAGCATACGAGATCCTTCGATACAGTTCTGCCCTCTTCCTGGATGTTCGGCAAACGTTCGATCGCGTATGACATGTTGGTCTGCTTTATAGTCTGAAGTCCCTTTTCCTTGCAGAACACTATCTGCACAGCCTTATTACTGTAGGCTGTGACCTTTGCTGTCAATACTGCATTTTAGTGTATTGCATAGTTGGGGAAAGAACAGGGTAGGTCGGAACACTAGTTTGATGAGAAATTAAACACTAAAAAACTTCTGTACAATAATTCATTTTATATTCAGTTTTTGTCCATGCGTATATAAAGGAATGCTTATTAGACAATCTTAAGAAAGAGCTCGGTATTACAAAACAATTTTAAGATACCCAAAAAGGAGCACAGCTAATGAAACAACTTTATACTTTGGTTACCACAAATACTGGCCGACAATTTCTATGAAAATCTGCATAGTTTCTATAGACTACAAAGTAAATAAACTGCGCTCCCTTGTGGTACATATTTAAATACAATATAACTGAGCGAGAGGCTAGGCTTAATAATAAAATATTACATATTTTTGTTTGTTCATATATGTAGAAAAATTAAAGTGTAATGAAACTGTTTGCTTAGCAATTAAACAATTGATTTAGTTGGGGGGGTAGGGACTTAATGGTGGCTTGGCTAGAAATGGGTGTGTAAACAATGTGCGGGTGACGCGCTGTCTGCTTCTCCTACCCCTCCTCATTATCATTATCATGATCATCATCTCAGGCAATTTCCTTTAAGGCCAACAAAGATTGACGCAGATATTCATATTGTGATTTGGCATGCTTAATCTCCAGTTCGGAAAGCTCAACGAGGCTGCAAATAAATTTTAAATATTATTAAATTAAATTAAATATATTTTCTTGACTTACCTTTTTTTAAAAGCAGCCACCCGACGATTACGAAAGCCAATTAATTCCTCCTTGCCGCAGGCGGACATGGATTCAAATTTCTCACAGGCCTCTGCCTGTGCAGTTTCAGCCTAAATTAAAAATTCAATAGAAAACGTTTAAAAAATATTGATTTACAATAATTGCGCACACAAAGTACATGCTAAAAATTATATATATATATATTCATTTAAGGTGTGGAAGCATGCTGTAACTCCCTCCAAAATGGGGTCGGTGTGTGTGGTTTAACTAGGCAACTGAGCTACTGAACATTTTTAATGAACTGAATTTGCCACAAACCTCTTGCACCTCCAAAGGCTGCAGCGGAAGAAGACCACATTAAACAACCACAATAGAGAGAGAGATTTAGAGATTGAGTGAGCAATGTGTACAATAAGCAAAATGTTGAATTAAAAAAAAAAAAGAAGAGCCTTTGCTGTAAGTGAAAAATTTGTTTTGAGTTTTGTATTGAATTTGTTTGCTTACCGCATGAACATCTTTGTTCTTAGAGCGTGCCTTTTCCAGATTACGATTGGCTGTCTCATAGGCAGCCAAACAGCGCAAACGACGTATCAATAGAGCCTTGGCTGCATCACTGTCACGCTGATAATAGCGCAAAGTATCACCCAGTTTCAAATCCTGATCGCTGGCCACACGTGTTTCGAGATTCTAAAATATTTTTAAAAAATTGGTCTATGTAGAAATGTTAAAGGTTGCTTAAACTTTACCTTAATCCTCTCAAACACCTCGGCTGCCTTGGCCACAAAGGTCTCCATATTGCCCTTCTCCGTGGTGGACAACTGGGTCAAGGCATTTGAGATTTTCTGATGTGAATCGCCCACATCCTTATGACGCTGAGTCATTTTTTCAGTACGCGCCGCCGCCTCACGCAAATGTCCATGATATTCGGTTAGGAATTGCAGCTCATTCTCAAAGAAATCATTAACATCCCGCACCGTGGCACTTAGTAAAATCTCATCGGTGGTTTTGCCCAATGATTTGACAAAACCACCAAAAATGGCCATTTTCTTGCGTGGCTTAGCGCACAAATCCTGATCGTATTCCAGAAAAACTTTCAAATGTTGATCCACACGAAATACAGGATGACTGGCCAGACGACGTAGAAACACCTCATGCATGGCCACGGTCTTCTTAAAGGTGGCCAGGTATTCGCTGAAGGAAGAGCACTTAAATAAAGCTTCTTAAATTAAGAGATTTTCAAGTTAATGCTTACGCTTCCAGTTCGGATTTCATTTTCTTAAACTCCTCTTTGGTCATATTGCCCTCACCCTCGCCCAGACGCTGCAATTTCTCACGTGAGGCATCAAAATCCGGACGCGGCGGACAGGGCGGTATCTAAAGTAAAGAAATTAGTAACAATTGAAGTAATTTCCTTTCCTGAACAACTTACTATATAGCCCGCATAGTCTTCATTCTCTTCAATACGATCATGCAGCCACACAAACTCCTCATGCTGTCTAACCACATTGTTATCCTTCTTGGCAAATCCTGGCAATGTGGTTCTAGTATGAACAGTGAATTTCACCTTCTCCTTTTCACTTAAAGCATCGGAAATCTCTACGTGTAAAGCATTCTCGCCCAGTGGCGCACCAGGCGTGGCTGGGGCAGAGGTTGATGAACTATCCGGTGAGGTGGCCGAACCATTACCACTGCCATTTGTTGCTGCTGCTCCTCCCACAACAACTGGAGCTGAAATTGGTGCCGTCAAGGGATTTGTGGGTGAGGCAATTTCCATAGTTCCGCCATTATTGCTGGCCGTGGTGGGACTATTCAGCAAGTTTGACTCATCCATGCCATCCTATATAAATTATATTGCATTCTATACTCAATTACGCCCATTTTTATTGATAAGAAAAAGTTTCTTTGTGTGTGAGTGTGTCTGTGACGCCGTCCGTTTGATTTGTATGTGTAGTTGTCTTGGGGTTTATGTTAATTTCCTTTACACTTACCATCATGTTTGTTAGTGTTTAAATAACAATTAAATTGCAATTAAGCTATCTACTTTTGGTTAATTTTGTTAATTTGTTTATGCTGCTACGGTCCGGGTGAGAATGTCACTAATATCAAAATACTACAAAAATGTCCAAGTTGGGGCTAAAGCGTTTAGGAAAAATCCCGAAATGAAACTGCAGTTAGAGATGAGCTTTGTCACGATATAACGAAGTTGTCGTGAGAACTGTGACTGCTAAATGTGACTGTGACTTAAACATATGAAAGTGGAAAATAAAAGTGGAATTTGCAATTGAGACCTTTTTTGAGCTTGCCAAATTTATATTTAATAAAAACAAAAAATTTTTTTTGTTTGACTTGTGTCAACTGTAAGGGGTATAATTAAATACAATTTTTTTATTATAGGGATCTGGCTTTCGCCCTATGTAGGCGGTCTTATAAACTAGCTAACAGCAGTAAGTAATTACTAATTACTATTTAGGCGTCAATCAAGCTATCGTTTGTAAAAATCGAATTTTATTATTTCTGGGAAGTAAAAGTATGACTATGTAAAGTGTTTTTAGAATCCTGATTTTCGAGATTTCCAGAGTTTTTGATGTCAAACTAAATAAGAACAATTAATCAATTAAGAAATGTTTTTTTAATAACACAAAATTTGAAAAATTTTGTCGAAGAAATTAAAACTTTGAATCAGAAATTGAATGTAATAAATTGCGATAAATAAATTGGGAATATCAGATAAATTATAAATTTCAGAACACTAAAGTTGGGAAATAAAAAAAATTAGTAAAAACAAAAACTAGGAAACCAAAAATAAGACGAAAAAAATAAAATGAAGAATTCAAAAATATGGTAAGTCCTAAAAATTCGGAAACTAACAAGGTCGAGGGATGGCAAAATAAAATCAGTTCGTCTGCAGGATTTTTTACGACAATTTTTACCAGGTCTGCAAACCGGTTCGGAACCGAACCCCTTGAAAACGGTTCGGTTCGAGTTTTTAGGGTTTCCCGAAACGGACCATGAACCGAACCTCTTACATTTTTCGGCCCCTCGAACCTGAACCCGAAACGGACCTGCCTTATACGCAACTTTTAAAAATCCTTTTAATTACACTAGGCAACATGGTCCAGTTTATAAAAGGAGTGTTGGTGATTCTAGATGCTTTTCGTGTGTTTAACACAAATATAAGTACCAAAATGATCCATCAAGTAAGGATTTTTAGTTGGTAAAAATGTCTCTTTTGATCATTTTAAGGCATGTTTTGTGGGCAACCTATACGTTTGATTTTACGCCCTTTACATTATCGGAAAGATATATTCTTTAAATTATCCCAAACAATTCTGCGATTTTTTCAACGTAGATATACCATTTTAAATACAAGTATTAGAACCGACCAAATGATCCCTTGTCCACAAGTATACTATGGGTGTCGTGGAGAACTTTCATTATAATTTAATAAATACCTTAGCATTCTTTTAGACAGCAAAAATAAGTCAGACATTATGTAAATTCTAGCATATGCATTCAAAATGGAATATCTTCGTTTAAAAAAATCACAAAATTATCTGGGATAATTTATTTTAAAGCTAAGAAATAGTACTTTAAGATAAAATCAAGGATATTTACCCACAAAACATGCCTTAAAATGTTCAAAAAGGGCACTTTTAACAATTATAGGCTTAAATTACAAAATATCCCGACGTGATGGAGCATTTTGGCAAACCAGATTCCTGTTAAGCACTCGAAAATCTTTAAGAATAACCACCACCCATTCAATAAACTGAAAAAAGTTTCATTTTGTTGCCTTGTGTTATTAACATCATTTTCGGCAACTTTCTATTCGCAAATCACAGTGACTTTTCAGTCACTGCCAAGCAGCAATTGCCCATCTCCAATGTTAAACTAAAACCGTTACAGCTTAAAATTATTTTCTTTTAACATTCAAGTTTAAGGCCAAGTTCATTATACAAAATTTGCAAATGTTATGCAAAGAGGAATATCGGGTTAAATATGCTAATGTTGTTGTTACTATTATGGCAAATAATCAATTAAACAAAAAGCTCACACGATAAGCTCAGAACGGCAATCAATCTTAATCGCTTTTTTTATGCCCTTATCGTTAATTAATTATATGGCCAGTGCTAAAATGCTATTCTTCAGCCAAGTCTGATCGAGTGCACAATAGAATGATGGTGGCAAAGAACACTCTTCCGCATCGTGATAACCCCTACTACCGTGGGTCATTCATTTTTTTGCTACTGGGTAAAGTTATCTATTTTGGAATTTGCGCGCCCATTCATATTATCATATGATTTCCCCTCTTCTTCCCTGTGTTACTGCGTCTGCGCTTTGTTGCGCTGTCTGGAATTCATTGTGGTTCATTAGTTCCATTGCAGCATTCGGTGCAATAGCAATAACAAATTTATTGTCATTTTCATTCGCATACAAATTTAAGTAAACAAAAATCCACTTATACAGTTATCTTTGTGACACTTGGCTTAACACCCTCCCCCTCTCCCTCCCCCTCCCACTCTTTCTACTTGTTCTTTATTCCCAGCACTTGTGGTCAAAGTCAATGGGAATGCTTTGAATGACAGCTATAATAAGTATCAAGTGGAGCCAGAGACGACACAGCAGCATATAGATATAGTAGATCTACAGCTTGCTCCCGAGATGGTGAAAGCTAAGGCCAATTTAACGGCCATCAGCTGGGCTCATGCGGTCAACAGTCAACAACTGCTGGACGAGGTGCTGGCCAGTGGTGAGCATAATGTTATATATATATAAAAGAGTTCAACCTGACTGACTGACTGACTGATTGGTGACCCTTGCACAGGCCAAACCATTAGAGATGGCAAGCTGATTTTTCAGTAGTTGCATCTTATTCTGAAAGTGAGTACTAAGACGGGGTTTTGGAAAATTTCGCCGGGAAATGTGGAAAATTCACAGAAAACTGTTGTATGAAATTTTTTTATTAATCATTCGATCAGCTCCAAACTAATTTAAAAAAATGGAGTGTGTATTGTGGAACACACGGTACGAGCGAAGCTCTTTACGAAGAAAAATCAGAATCAAAACACGAATTCTTGCATACAAATATGAGATATTTTATAATTATTATTTTATATAAAATAGTGTACCTGTAGAGGTCCCAGAATTCTGATCCCAAAAACCAGATCCCCAATCAATGATCCCAGGCCCCTGATCCCAGACCCCTGATCCCAGATCCCAGATCTCAGTTCCCTTATCCCAGATCACAGTCCGAGATCTATCTCAGACCCCTGATCCCAGATCTCAGATCCCAGTGTCCTTATCCCAGATCACAGATCCGAGATCCATCGCAGATCCCAGATCCCTGACCCAAAAAACCATATCCCTTATCCCAGATTCCTAATCAATGATCCCTGGCCCCTGATCCCAGATCACTGATCTCAGTTCCCTTATCCCAGATCCGAGATCCATCCCAGATCCCTGACCCAAAATACCAGATCCCTAATCAATGATCCCAGATCCCAGTCTCTGATCCCAGATCTCAGATCACAGATCCGAGATCCATCCCAGATCCCTGACCCAAAATACCAGATCCCTAATCAATGATCCCAGATCCCAGTCTCTGATCCCAGATCTCAGATCACAGATCCGAGATCCATCCCAGATACCTGATCCCAGTTCCCTTATCCCAGAGCACAGATCCGAGATCCATCCCAGATCCCTTAACCCTGATTCCAGATCCCTGATCCCAGATCCCTGCTTTTTCAATGCACTGCACAGAAATCAAAGTCAAAATTTTTCTCGTTTTAGTCCTCCAGCCGAACGTCCGTTAAAGAGCTTCGCTCTAAAAATCTAAATAAAAATTCAAAAATAACTGCATACCAGTTTTCCGGAAAAATTAACCCACTACACCCCCATGGGTGGATTTTTTTGAAGCTAATCATACCCAATTTTGAAAGTCAGTCCCCTATGTTCTACCTATCGCTTTTGACCCTAAAACGACCTAAATCTTATGGGAATAGGGTCGTTTTTGGGATCAAAAGCGATTTGTAGAACACATAGAAGTGACTTTCAAATTTTGAAAAATCATCCGCCAAAAATACGAAAATGGTCGGAAAACTGTTGGACAACTCCAAACTTATTTTCACACGGAAAGATTGCAAAAAATTCTAGAAAAAAATGATGTACTCCATTCGATCGGACCCAAATTCTTTTTGAAAGCTCTATCTGGAAGATTCAATCAAATTGTATTCACTTTTGTTGGAAAACTCACCCACCCATATTTCAAATAAACACATTACTTTGAAATTTTGGAAAATATTCCACGAAAGTCGGAAAATGGGCGGAAAAAATCAAAATTTTTTTAAAGCTTTAAATAACAAAATATTACCATCGGGATTTTCAAAATTTGGAAAGTCCGGAAAACTGGAGGAAAAAAATTTGCAAAATTTGTTTTTCAATTTGATCGGATTCAAAATCATGTTCAAATAGGCGTAAAATTTATGAATGAATCTCTTTATTTTCATTAGATTAGCTTCAATTTAGAGATTAGCTTTAGAGCTTTACATAACAAAATATTACCAACGGTATTTTCCAATTTTGAAATAAACCGGAAAATTGACGAAAAATGGTTAGAAAACATTTATTTCGTGGGTGGTTTTCAAAATTTTAAGATAACGTTATTATTATTGTGAAATAAAGGGCCGTGAAAATATGCTAGGAGCTACACCAGTTTTCCGACAATTTTCCAACTTTGCAGGCGGACTTTCTATAATTGGAAATTCTATTTTTCAACCGTTAAACTTCAAACTCGTTTTGTATGCAAAATAATTAGACATGAGACTTCAAACACAGTTTTTTAAGGTCAGTATGCAAAATAATTAGACGTGCGATTTTTCAATGTTCTGAAATCCGCCCGAAAGGTCGAAAAATGCCCGGAAAATTCTATATGGAATAAAATTATTTTTTAACCGATTGACTTCAAACTCTGTTTTCAAGGATAGTATGCAAAATAATTAGACATGTGATTTTGTAATGGAAGGAAAATGTCGGGAAAATTCATTATGAAAAAAACTAATTCATTCTTCTCTCCTCACAGGTGACATAGACTTTATCGAAGCCGACATTGTACTTGGTCAGCTCAATGGCTTGGGTGAGGATTTGCCCATAATGGCTCATCCGCCAGTTCAAACTTCTGATCTAAGCTTGGAAGAGTTCCTAAATCAAATTAAAAACTACAATAATCTTCATCCCGGTGCAGAAAAGGGTATAAAATTGGATTTCAAGTCCATAGAAGTATTTGAGGGATCCCTAACCATACTAGATGAAAAAATACCAAATGTAAGATTCAAACAAATTGCAGGATTAACCATCCCTAATTCACTTATTTCTAGATGAACAATCCCATTTGGATAAATGCCGATATCATAAGTGGTCCCGTAGAGGAAAATACCAGCGTACCCGTGGATCCGGATCGTTTCTTTGCCGGTTGTATGCGTTATAAGCAGGCCGTACTCTCCATTGGCTGGACCACCAAATGGGGTAGCAATTACCGTGAAGGCGAATACACTAAGGCTCAATGTGATGCCATGCTGGATACCCTGAATTCCAATAATGTATTGTCCACGGGACAGGGTATCACTTTTCCCGTACGCGCTGGTATAGCCGCAAATAGTGCCAAGCAACTGCATGAATTGGTGGCATCGGTGAATCAAACTAATGATTGCACTTTAACCATTTGGTCGTCCAATAATGATTATGTGGATGTTCAGCTATTGAGAAAGTTAATCTTTGATTTTGGTCTGGATCGTGTATACGTGGATGTGCCCCAGGAATTGGCCTCACAATTGGATTTGGGCAATCCCGGCAATGGCAATGGCGCCAATGGCACATTTAATTCTTTGGTTAGCTTTAGTTTTGTAAGCATTTGCTTTTGGGCTCTGTCCAGCTGGTTGAAAAGTGTTTAAAGTAATGGAAAATTTTGGAAAAATTTTTTGATTACTAAGAAATGAGTTAGGCTGCGTTCAAACTGTGCGACGCATGAGAAGGCCTATTGACTTGTTTTTAATGACAAATGACAAGCTATTCACAATGAAAACATGACATCACAAGGGCCAAGTAGATCATCATGTCTCATGCGTCGAACATTGTGAACGCAGCCTTATAATAATTTTTGGATAATTTTGAGCTTAATTTTTTTTTTTTGAGAATTTTTAGAACATTTTTTTTAAATTAAATTTTGATAGGTCCAGATTTGTAGATTTAAGTAAAGAATACACCCACATATACTAAAAAGATTTTAGGATCGATTTGATCAAAAATAAACCTAAAATATATTCTTAAAAATTAAACAAAAATAAATAATTTGTACTCCATAGACTTGACACAAAAAAATCGAGATGTCTTTTTATTTTAGTCTCTAACAAACAATATTTCAGTTTTTTTCTTACATTTTTATTACTTTCTATTTGGGTATAGTTTTGCGTAATAATATCACTTTTGTTCAAGTGAATAATGAGCATATAGTTAAAAAATAATTTCTAAATATGTCTTAAAGCCACTCTTGAACCGGTTCAAAATGTTGCAGAACACGAATTGAACCTGGAAAATATTTAACTCCATATTACTAACGTATTGACCAAATTTAAGGTTTATATTTTAAATAATTTCTGATATTAAACTCAAAAACAGTTTAAACCAGGGAAGCAAACCGTTCGGAAATAAGAAGTGGTTCGGTTCTGTGGTTCACTAAGTTTTTAAACCACTGGTTCGGTTCATAATATGGTTTTAGTAGCAATCCGAACCGCGATTTCGGTTCGGTTCAGTGGTTCAAGGTTAATATAGTATCACGCCTGATCCCTTATCCAAATTTCCGAACTTTATAAAATGAAACTTACCATATTTTCTTTTTTTTTTTTAAACCTATTTCTTAAAATGCATTTAAGTAACTTCGATTCCAAGTCTAAATATATTAATTAGGTACCGTCCATATAACAAATTATTACCTTGCTGATCTGATCTTATTATAAATGTACTTAATGTGAAAAGACGAATTTGAAGGCGGCGTCCATAAGTTCAAGAAAAAATTCAATATATACCATAACATTTCGAAAACGATGCGTATCAATTGGATTACCAGCTAAAGCCTAGCCAAAGGAATCGTTGTTCTATTGTCTGAAGAAAAGAACGCATAATAATCTCTCTAAAAACGTATAATAGAGAAATTAAAGGTACTGCAAAGGCTAAGTTTAAATTAACAAGGAAACACTACCACTATCTTAGAAAAATTAGTCAATTTTAAGGTACAATATCGTAGTGTTCATTAAACTCATGGATAAACCGAACCGTTTTGGTAGGCGGTTTTCGGTTCGGTTCAGCATTTTTGAAAGAACACCGGTTTGGTTCTTGGTTCGGTTTACGAGCTCAAAAAAGCGGGTCGGTACGGTTTGGTTCGGTTCGGTTCAGAACCGGTTCCCTGGTTAATACTGCGGCTTCGCTCGCACTTGTAAAAACTAACCCAATAAGGAACCAACTATAAGCAACGCGTTTTCCAATTATTGAAAATCCATCTGCAAAGCCGGAAAATTGTCGGAAAACTGATGTATGCGACTCTACTTTCGGACCTACATACCACAAAAATAACAACGTTGTCTTAAAATTTTGAAAATCACCCCGCGAACTTTGAAAATGAGTCCCTAATATGAACATGATAACAAATTAAATTTTTTGTAACCATTTTCCACCAGATTTCCGGAATTTTTTAAAATTTTCAAGTTCCGTTGGTAACATTTTGATTTTGTAGAGCTTTAGAAATCAATTTGGATCTGATCGGATGAAAGCCAGTTTTCCGCCCATTTTCGACTTTCGTGGAATATTTTCCAAAATTTAAAAGCGATGTATTTCATATTTTGAAATATGAGTTTGAAGCAAATCGGACAATAATTGATAATCGACCCAACATTTCCAAGCGGTTGGGTGAATTTTCCATTAAAAGTGAATACAATATTTATAAAATTTCCCAAAATATAAAAATGCGATGTTAATATTTTGTTATGCAAATATGTTTGGAGCTGATCGGATGAAAAACAAAAGAGTCTCATCCAACAGTTTCTGACCATTTCCAATTTTTTGGGGAAGATTATCCCAAATTTTAATGTCACTTACTCCATTATTGTGTATGGTTAGCTTGGAAAATATGTTTGGAACTAATCGTTAAACACATTCTTCACCCATGGGGTTTTAAGGGGGATTTTCCAAAATTTGAAAATCGAGTAGAGCTTAGGTAGGTTTTTCCAAAATGTAAAAGTTTTAAAAAGAATTTGGAGCTATTCGTTTGGAAACTATACTTTCGGCCATTTCACTGATTTTTAACCCACGGGGGGTTTAGTGGGTTAATTTTCCGGAAAACTGGTAAGCAGTTTTTATTGAATTTTTGATTTCGATTTTTTTTAAATTAGTTTTTAGCTGATCGGAGGATAAACAAAAAAGTTTCATACAACAGTTTTCTGCGAATTTTCCAAACTCACTTTCAGAATAAGATGAAACTACAGTAAAAAATTCAGCTTGCTTTCTCTAACGGTTTGGCCTGTGCAAGGGTCACCAATCAGTCAGTCAGTCAGGTTGAACTCTTATATATATAGATTAAGAATCTCCTAAAATATAAAAATACAATTCAACTCTTACAAAAAAACCCGCTCATCTTATAACTGCTCAAATTCAAATTCAAACAAATGCGCGCACCGAAACAGCTGACGACAGCAACGCTGGCAGCGAAATGCAGGGCCAATGAAAACGGTAGTTGACGCAGCAGTTTGTGCCTCTATTGTATTAACTCTGTGGCAGCAGAGCAGACGGAAAACAAAACCAAAAAAAAAAAAAAAAAAAACAGGGCCAATTTGCATTTATTTGATATATATTCAGTGAATATATATTAGAAAACCTCTCCCCCCCAATAGTGTAGTCACATCTAAACCCCAGTTCCAGCTCAAAATCTCCATGGTAAGTGCAAATTATTGTCAGCTCAAAAAACAAAAAATGACTAATACTAATTGTTTGGAAGTGAGTGTGAGAGGGAGAGTAGGGCGGGGCGAGGTAAGTTTTGTGTTGATTGTTGTGCTTGCGGTGATAGCAATGGTACTTTTTGTACCTGGTCATTATTCATGTAGTAATTAATTACCATTTTCTTTTTTTTTTTAATATTTTTTATTTCTGTTGCAGGGTGATAACAAAATCTGCGATATCAGCGAGGAAGTGCTGGAGGAATTGAAGAAATTTCGATTTAGCAAGAGTAAAACTAATTCGGCTTTGATATGTAAGTGGCAGGTACACAATTTCCACTTAATTTTCTTTAAACAATTTCCTTTATTTCCAGTAAAAGTTGACCGAGAGAAACAAACGGTGGTTTTGGATGAATTCATAGATGATATCTCGGTGGATGAGCTGCAGGATACGCTGCCAGGACATCAGCCACGCTATATTATTTATACCTACAAAATGGTGCATGATGATCAACGCATTTCATATCCCATGTGTTTTATATTCTACACACCAAGAGATAGCCAAGTGAGTTAAGCAAATTGTTAAATAAAAATGGTTTTAAATTTATTCTTTTATTTCAGATTGAGCTGCAGATGATGTATGCCTGCACCAAGAGTGCTCTCCAGCGTGAGGTGGACCTGACACGTGTCTATGAAATACGCGAATTGGATGAACTAACTGAAGAATGGCTCAGGGCTAAACTTAAGTAGGACAACAAGCAATATATATATATGTATTTTCAATCGCAACTGGCATACCAACGATACATACCAATAGCAGTTATTTTATCTACACAGAAAACCAAAACCAATATTACAAAATAGAGTCTAATCTTAGGCGTGTAAGCTCATTTTTTAGTGAATTTTTTTATGTTAAAGCAAAACAAAAAAAAACCTTAATTGATCTTATAGAAGCTGTGCTTGCCAAATTTTTATATATTTATTGTAATACCGAAAAAAATGCAAAAAAAAACCATGACAACAAGCTAATATTCCATTTTTATATATATTGTAAAAGAGTAATTTACATAAACAAATAGAAAGTGTTCAATATTATCTACAAAATATATATATAAAACAAAACAAAAAACTTAATTACCTAAATAATCGAAAAATTAAGAAACTCAATGCCGACCCCTGCTCTAAGGTAGATCAATGCTAAGGCAATATGAGCAGAGACTTTGTCAGAGATTCGTCCGCTGCATCATATTTGTGAGTTATTAGAGAAAAGTTGTCCTTGTGTTGAGCAAATTTAACCAACAAACTTTAAAGCTCTCCACACTCTCTATTCAAAGGGAAAATTGGAGGCTTTTGTTAACTCTGCCTATTTTTTGTATGCGTCTG
The DNA here is from genome assembly GCA_018904225.1 of Lordiphosa mommai. NCBI lineage: Eukaryota > Metazoa > Arthropoda > Insecta > Diptera > Drosophilidae > Lordiphosa > Lordiphosa mommai. Next base: position 185,012 of record JAEIFT010000293.1, read on the forward strand.
GCCGATTTTTCATCTTCTAGAATCTAGATAGCTCCTATATATCACATAATCCCACAAACAACAAAATTTCAATCTAAATTTCTCAGGGCTGCAAACCGGTTTTGATCCGAACCGATTCGGACCCGGAATTCCGACATTTCTTTTACTGTGAACCGAACCTCTTTTGAAAAAAATATCTGAACCTAAACTTGTTCCGAACCTTAACTTTCGGTTCAAAAAAAAGTTAAAAGTCTTAGTTAAGCGGGCATTTTATTGATAAGAGAAGTAATATAGACAAAAAATTGCTCGAAGAAATAAAATTTATTAATAATTTAATTGAAATTAATTGAACTCGCATATTCGAGTATACTAAAATTCAGAAATTCTGTAATTTTTTTGTATATTTTTAACAATTTAACTACTCTTTTTTACAAATTTTAAAAAACTTCGGACGAACCAAGGCTCGAACTAAAACCTTGAACCTTTAATTTCTGAACCTTAACCATTGGTAAATTTTGGTTTGAACCCTCAAACCGGATCTCCGAAAAAATGATTTGGGTTTGCAGCCCTGAAATTTCTATCTGCCACTTCGACCTCAAAATTGTTTGCCATTCACAGTGAAGTGACGTAAAATTTGGGGTGAACCAAACTACTTCGAGGACAAGGAAGATTTTGTATTTATAAAAAGATTCCGGCTACTCCTTTTATCAAAAATTGGTAACCAAAATTGCGCCCAAAACAAAACGGTTTTACGATGCATATTAAAAAAATTGAACTTAATAAAAACCATCGTTTAAGCAAATGCTCCTTGTCTTCAATGAAGAAGTTTCTTTTATCATTGCTATTCTATGCTTGTTGAAATTTTTTCATTACTGTTGGGGACTTTTGTGGAGTGAGCATAGCTATATCATATTGAAAGAAGCTTCCAATTCTTCTATTAAGGGGTCCTCTGATTTTTGAACATTTTTTTGTTAAGACCAATAAAGAGATAGAACTTTGAACTTTTTACCATGTATTTATACATAATTCAAGAGTATACAGTTAAATTTTTAGCTTAACATATTTAGTAGAACCAAAGTTATAGTGGTCTGAAGACACCCTCCTCGAGAAAATGGACGCCCACTTCCTCCATATTATCAGCTTATTAACTTATCTGAAACAAAAGAACCCGGTCGGGGTTTTAATCTGCATACTTAAATACAAAGAGTGGACTACGATAAAAAAAAAAATTTTGAAAATTGGATTTTTTGACAGAATTTCATGTATTTTTGTCAACTTTTTGATACAAAAAAATAAGAAATTGTCAAAATTTTGGGATGATAATAGTTTACTCGTTCGTCTTGATGTACTGAGTAGACCCTTCAAATTTGAAGTAAATCGGACAAACAGTTTTTGAGATATGATCGAGGAAAGTTTAAAAAAAAATGGTTTTGAGATAACCATATAAATTCGAACTTACCACTAATCTGCGATGCTTGGTACGTAAAAGCATATCCTCCCTCTGCTCTTGAAAGTCTTTCAAAGCAGTTTTTTCAGCTTTCCTGCCCAATTCTGGCTTTTTATTATACCCTTGCAGAGGGTATATTAAAATTGTCACGATGTTTGTAACGCATAGAAGGAAGCATTTCCGACCACATAAAAGTATATATTCTTGATCAACGCATGACGAGCTGAGTTCATTTCCCCCTGTCCGTCTGTCCGTCCGTCTGTCCGTCTGTCTGTCTGTTTCTATGCTATCTCCTCCCTCAGTTTTAAAGCTATCTTGACCAAACTTTGCAAAAAGTCTTTAAATACAAATACGCTGCACATTTGTCGGAATCGGCGGGATCGGATGACTATATCATATAGCTGCCATAGGAACGATCGGTCAAAAACTAGTTCTAGTGGGAAAAACTTTTTTGTTTTCTTTCGTAGCGTCACCAATCGTGGTATCTATAAGTTTTATATGCTTCCACACAATTCTGAAAAAATTTATCAAAATCGGATGACTATAGCATATAGCTGCCATACAAACGGTCGGTCCGAAAACAAGTCCTAGTGAGAAAAACTTTTTTTTTTCCATTGTAGAGTCACCAATCGTGGTATATATTAGTTTTATATAGTTTCACACGATTCTGAAAAAAATTTATCAAAATCGGATGACTATAGCATATAGCTGCCATATAAACGGTCGGTCAAAAAAACTAGTTCTAGTGAGAAAAACTTTTTGTTTTCCACCGTAGCATCACCAATCGTGGTATATATTAGTTTCAAAGGCTTTCACCCAATTCGTGAAAAAATTTATCAAAATCGGATGACTATAGCATATAGCTGCCATAGGAACGATCGGTCTAAAAACTAGTCCTAATGAGAAAAACTTTTTTGTTATCAATGGTTGCGCCTTTCAAAAAATGCAAGGGTATTTAAAACATCGGCGTAGCCGATGTTAGCCTTCTATTTTTTTTAGTGAGATCCGCTTTTTGCGTCACGTTTTTTTTAACGTAAAATTTTTTGTAGCAGTCGGAGTTAACGGTCATAAAATTGATACGAGCTATCGATTATTTTGAGTAATCAATTTGGAATCCTAATCTCTTAAATTTTTTTGTCCAGCTGTACAGCTTTTTGATATTTTTGAGGCCCTTTTAGGAGGGCGAAGGGAGTGCGTAATAGGAAAAATTGATGCCAAATTGTATTCAATTTGAAATAAAATGAGCTGATAGCTTCCATATCATAAGAAATGTCAAGGAAGGTCCAATCTATATTAATTAGAGCATCATCGATGATTCTATCGAAATTTCTATCGGGACTTAAGTAGAGCTCAAATATTTACCAGCACTCCAGGTATAATCGAATTATGAGACATTCAAATTTGGCTTAGCTCTGGTTAGTTTGACTAAACAGACATTGAGAAATTGCGCCTTTTCAACAATTATCTCAAATCTTAGAGATCAACAAAAAAAATTTATTTTTTTCCTTCTTTAATTCTCAGCCAGCCTTAATTCTAGTAGTGTAGCCTCTGGGCAGCAGCAGCTTGATGATGCAGCATCGTATATCGACTCTCGCTGGGTGTGGGCGGCGGTGGTGGTGGTGGACCCAACATATGTGCCATGGCAGCCATGCCCATTTGTGTGGCGGCGGCTGCATTTGATCCAGCCAAATGATGCAAAGCCGCCTCATGGTGATGCGTTGTAGCATGTTGATGGTGATGATAGTGATGGCTCATAGGCGGTGGTGCTGGCGGGGGTAGCGGTAAATTCAATAAATTATTATTAACTGCCGCATGGGTGCGAAAATGCAAACTTAAACTATCGGCCGTATCATAAGCCTTATCACAATCGGGACACTTGAAATGCAGTGTATCCAAACCCACGGGATCCGTATCAATGGCCTCGTCCTCATCATCATCATCCACTATATCATGAACAGCCGAACTGGCCGCTTCCAAAGGATGCAATTTCAGTTTGTGCGAGCGCATGTCACGACGACGACTGAAGGCTTTGCCACACACCTCACAATGATGACTCTTGATGCCCGTATGTGTAATCATGTGCTTGGACAAATCACCAGCCGTATAGAATCCTTTTTGGCACAGCGAACAGATTTGATCGCGCACACCCAAATGTATTTTTTGATGAGCCTGAAAATTGCCCAGCGCGGAGAATTGTTTGGAGCAAATCTCACACTGAAAGGGCTTGTCGCCCGTGTGTGTGCGTTCGTGTACCTTGAGATTGTAGCGTTGGGCAAATCTTTGGCTGCAATAATTGCATTGATAGGGCTTCTCGCCCGTATGGGTGCGTATGTGTTGTGTTAGTTGAGCCAAACACTTGAAATGCTTGTGGCATTCATAGCAGGTATGCGGCAGTTTGGGCACCGGCTTGGGTCCACGCTTTTTGTGCTGATCCGGGGGTTTCCTTTGATAACGCGAACGACTTTTGTGGGGTTTCCTTTCCAGCGCCGCTTGATCCTCATCATCACTGAAGGGCTGAGGCAGCTGCAGGGGTTTTTCTATAAAATCTGTATTAGTGGCTGCATCTTGCCGCCAGCTTTCATGTAGACCCAAATATTGACGCAATCTTAGATCGTTATTTTCGCATTCCTGCTTGAAATGAAAAGCCACACCCAAGCGATAAATGCAGTTGTTGCAGATCACCGAGGGTAAACCGTCCGACTTGTAAATCTACAAAAGGGAACAACAAATTGTAAGCCCTTTCCTTTGCGTGTATTTAGCTAAACTTACTCGTATCTTGGCGCATTGCATCAACATGACCGATGGCATCATGGCAAAGTCTGTGCTGTAAATGGAGGTTAGGGGACCAGGAGCACCCTCCTCCAGACACACACGACATATTTTGTGTATGTTATAGTCCATTTGATACAATTTTAGTTAAAATTGTGCATTAAATCAGCTGTTAAGCCAAAAGAGTGTTGAAAAGCGGCTAAAGCGACAAATTTATTAGGGGTAGTCTAGCTATCAAGGCTGTGTTTATGTTATCGAAACTAGAGATGGCAAGTGAAGTTAAACAGTGATTTAGTGACTTGCTTGATATCATTTTGTGATTTGCTGACATACTGGTTTAATTTGAAAGAAGAAGAAAGAGATAATAAAATGTCAGTATACGTTATGTAGCCTCATGATTTCCGTTATTTATTTTATTTTATTTATATATTACTTGCATTGCGTCAATAGACAGACGTACATCTCTCTTATACAATTTCATATGAAAACTGGGTGCTAAAAAAAAAAGGTTTTGAGAATAACGACAAACTACGTATTGCTATGTTTTTTTAGTGATCGCTTTCCACATATTCAATTTCATACCGTTCCCGTCCGATCAAAAGTGCAGTAATAATAATTAGAGGTGCGCGCTTGAAGTCAATTTAAACGTGTCACGACATGTCACGAATTGATAGTGAGGAAACACAGACTTTCGTGCGTGTGTATCCGTGATCCGTGAGTGATTCGTGTTTGTTAGAGATAAACATCGTGAATCTAAGTCATGCAGTATTCATGAAATTGTTTTTTTTGTTTATATTTGATTAATAATATTAGAGGGATTCCTGAAAGTGATTTGCTTTTGATTTCGTGAAAGCAAATCAAAATCAGTTGACGGAACGACCTTTTTTGCGCTCTGATTTAATTTTGATTTCGTGAACATCAAATTCCTTGCTAACTTTTCATTTCGAGATTATGGAAAAACTAGGCAATGTGCCAATATGCAATATTTACTTAAACATTTTCGTATTCAAAAAAACCAAACCATCACTCACCAACCCCATTGACAAAAACAATACCGAAAACACTCAACTTTAACAAAATCATTTAAAATTATATCTTTTTTTTTCAAAATTTGAAAGCATATACAACTAATCTATACCAACTGGGCACCTACGTAAAAACAGAAAACCACAAAGTTTTTTGAAACTAAAAAAATATTCCCGTGGACTAGCGCTGTCTTCCATCTTGAAAGAACTTTTTCTAGCTACATACATATATTCTGAAACTGAAAAAATATTCGGATCAAATATCGATTGGCCCTTTCCAAGAAAAAGAATAAAAACGGATTTTTTCTTCAAAAACCTGCCTTAAGATAACTCTTAGAGTTGTCCCATATTTTTTTTTCGAATAGTTTTCGTGAAAATTACAAAAATTTGTCTTTGGATCGTTTTAATCCGATGTTCCGATCAAAAGTTATGATTTTTTTTAAATTTCAAGTCTTTTTCGCATTATCTTGAGAACTATTGACGGTGGGGGAAAAACATTTTAAGGTATTCTCATCTATATATAGTCCTTCTAAATGATAGCGATTAATAATTTTTTGGAGACAAAAAAAAAATTGGGGTGGCTGAGTAGATATGGAATATCCCATATGTTGTTTTCGTGTCATGCATATTCCCCGTGACTCACGCGAGTCACGTCCAACACACATCCGTTGCATTCGCCTGCATACCCTTACTAAATGCGTAAAAAATGTGACCTTATTTTATACAGCGCTGACGTGACAGTTGGTTTGTTTGATTAATAGCAAGAAACTAGTGAAATTTAATCAAAATCATAAATCAATCAATCAACGTGAACGTGAAAGAGAGACCCAAGAATAAAGTGTACTGGCAGTGCAGTGGCAGTGTACAAGAGCCGACTGACGAGAGAGAGAGCGAGAGAAAGGCGAGGCGCAGGAAGAAGTGTAGCTAGAAATTTTTGGAGCCTGCTGGGTGAAATTTTGGCGAGCAACCGCACCGCAACGCCCTCCTCCCCCTCCTTCCCTTATCGGCCACACACACCACACACAAGATGCTGTGTATACAATATTAGCGATTATTATTGAAAGCGCGCACAACCGGTAGCCAGAAACGAAAATTAATGCTTTTGTAAACAATTCAACGAATTTCACGTGAAAACAAGGTCAACTTATATACAGCACAGAGACAGAGAGAGAGATTCCTCCAGTCACACGCGGGCAATGGCAACAAGTAGAACTGAACAAGCGGAGGAGCAGCAGCCCATAATGCAGGCGAATGGCAATGGCAAAGTGGCAACGGGAGTGGCAACAGCAGCCACAGCGGGTCCCTTGATGAAACTGAAAACCTATTTGCTGGCTTTGCGTCCCTGGTCACTGTCGGCCAGTCTGGTGCCCACTTTGCTGGGCTCAGCTTTGGCCTATCGTTCGCAATGGTCGGCGGAATTTTCAATGCTCACCTTCTTCCTCACCGCCTTTACGGTGGTCACCGTACACTGTGCCGGCAATGTGGTCAATACATATTTCGATTTCATTAAAGGCATAGACAAACAAAAGGCTGATGATCGCACTCTGGTGGATCACATACTCTCCAAGGATGAGGTAAGCTGGAGGTGAAAACAATTTGACAATTTTGACTTATTTTGGTCTAATTTTCCAGGTGGTTTCTTTAGGTGCCATTCTGTACTTGGCTGGCTGTGCGGGATTTGTGCTCTTGGCCGTGCTCAGTCCCGCCAAAATGGAACATTTGGCTTTAATCTACTTTGGTGGACTCTCCTCCAGTTTTCTGTATACCGGAGGCATTGGTTTCAAGTATATAGCACTGGGCGATCTGGTTATACTGATATTATTTGGCCCCATTTCGGTGCTATTTGCTTTTATGTCACAAACGGGTCATGTGGATTGGACAACAATGGGCTATGCCATACCCCTGGCACTCAATACGGAGGCAATTTTGCATAGCAACAATACCCGAGATGCGGATAGTGATCGTAGGGCAGGCATTGTTACTTTGGCCATACTTATAGGACGCACTGCCTCACATGTTTTATATGCCTTGCTATTGTTTACACCCTATTCGTTGTTCTTTATCTTTGGTTTAAAATATTCCTTGTGGTTTTTGCTGCCATTGATCACATTGCCGCAAGCCTTTCAAATTGAGAAACGTTTTCGTGATGAACAGACAATGCATTTGGTGCCACGACAAACGGCCAAATTGAATTTTTTCTTTGGCATACTGTATATAGTGGCCTGCTGTTGTGCCCAGCAGTTGCCCACCTTTGTGTGGCGCAAACATTAGTTTAAGTAAACAAACAAACAAAGAAAACAAGAAATATGCATATGGCAACATTTTTAGGGAATTTCAGCATAGTTTTTAGAGTATGTGTGTGCGTGCGTGTGTGTGTGTGTGTGTGTAAAGTAGCTATGTGATTATGTTAAATGTCAATTACTTTTTTTTAGGGACCGTAAATAACGATTATTTTTATTAGTGAGGGTGAGAAATACACCTATCCAAACCCAGATGGCTTATCTGTCCATTTGCATCATGATTTACAAATCTAAGACTTTTTTTGATAACTCTCAAAAATAACGATTAATTTTTAACATTATTTAAAAACGATATTTTTTGAGCATATAATTAAAAATCTCAAATAAGAGCTATTTATGAATTTTAAAATAAAACTCACAAAATACCGATTATTTATGGATCAACCAAATAAAAATCAGAAATAAAAGTTATTTAAGTATTTTTAAATAACTATTATTTTTGTGCATTAAAATAAAAATCACAAATAAGAGTTATTAAATGATTTTTATATTAAGCTTAAAAAAAATAGATTATTTTTTGAGTAAAAAAAAATAAAAATCGAATATAAAAAGTTATATAATGATTTTTAAATAAATCTAAAAAAAATAAAGATTATTTTTTGATTAAAAAAATAAAAATCTAAAATAAAAGTAATAAAATGATTTTTATTTAATAAAAATTAAAATCATTTTTATTTAATAAAAATTAAAATCATTTTTATTTAATAAAAATTAAAATCAATTTTATTTAAAAAAATTAAAATCATTTTTATTTTTTTATTATTTATTTTGTTCACTCAAAATAAAAAATCATTTTCAAATAATGGGGATATAAGTATTTGAGTAAAGTCACTCTATAAATTTTAAACAAATATACTTTAAAACAAATTATTAGTGCGTATTTGCTTAGGCGGAAGGCAGGTAAAATAATACTAAATTTTAAACAATTTTTTACGAGCAAAATTTGTTTTTTAAATGTTGGGTAGTTCCTCTACCTTCAGTTTATACCTTAATGCAACAATGACCACATATATCCCCATATAAAAGCCGTTAATTGAAAATGATTCGTATTTTGAGGACAAGTAAAAATCATTTTATAACTTTTATTTTAGATTTTTATTTTTTTAATCAAAAAAAATTGTTATTTTTTCAGATTTAATTAAAAATCATTATATAACTCTTATATTAGAAAAAATAAAATATAATAATTTGAGTAAACAAGTAAAAATCATTTTATAACTTTTATTTTAGATTTTTTTTTTTTTTATCAAAAATAATCATTATTTTTTCAGATTTATTTAAAAATCATTAAATAAATCTTATAGATTTTTTTTTTTTTTATTAAAAAATAATCGGTTATTTGTAAGCTTAATATAAAAATCAATAAATATCTCTTATTTGTGATTTTTATTCTAATGCTCAAAAAATAATGGTTATTTCATGTGTTATATTTAAAAATCCTTAAATAACTCTTATTTCTGATTTTTATTTTTTTGATCCATAAATAATACTAGTTTACAGCGAAAAAGACCCATTGAAGCCATTATTTTTGAATGATGTATTTTGAAATGCTGAACTCAAAAATTAATTCCAAAAAATGTTATATGGATACGTTTTTGAATTAGAATTTTTTTTTAGTTATTTGGTGGGTACCCATACATTTTTAGCCATATCTCGAGTTACAATCTTTAAACGGAGTCAAACAAGGTTTTAATCACAAGGGTATGCAATTCCTAATAATCTTGTAGAAGAACATTTTCCAATCGGTTTGGTAGTAGTTTAAAAGTTAGAAGCAAAAATATTTCAAAAAAAATTATTTTATTTCTCAAAAACGTGAAAATGTTGATTTTCTAAAATCAAATCCACGAAAATCCGTGGATAAAGAGCAGAAGTTGTGAGCAATTTTGTGAAAGTACTAAGAGTCAAATTTGAATATTTTACGTGTTTATTAAAAAACATTTTTTTACTTCGCTTTTTGCTCCAATAGAAGCCAAATCACAAAAAAAATTAAGAGCAAGGCCAAAAACGAAAAAAAATAAAAATATTTTCTAATAAATACATAAAACACTGAAATTAGACTGTTAGTACTTGAACTCAATTATCCATAGATATTCTTTATCAATGCCTTATTTTCTTTCTAGAAGTGCTATTCGTAAGAACAAAAGAAAAAAAAACGATTTATTTTTATCAGTTTCAACCTTTTACAGATTTTAGGAAAAAAATATTTCCTCGTTTTTGAGAAAAAAAAATCCATTTTATCAAAATATTTTTGCTTGTAGCATTCAAACTACTAAACCGATTTAAAATTGTATACCCTTTAGATTAATACCTTACTTGACGACATCTAAAGTTTCTATCTCGAGATATGTCATAAAATGTAAGGGTACGAAAAAACAAATCAAAAATTCTAACTCAAAAACGTATCCATACAAAAATTTTTGAATTTCATTTTTGAGTTCAGCATTCCAAAGTACATTACAAATAAATAAAAGCTTTAATGGGTATTTTTTTAAAAAAATTTTGTAGACTTGTGTAATCAGTATTTCGTGAGTTTTATTTTAAAATTCATAAATAACTCTTATTTGAGATTTTTAATTATATGCTCAAAAAATAATCGTTTTTGAATATTGTAAGAAATTAATCGTTATTTTATGAGCAAATGGAAAAAATCAAGAAATAAGTATTAATCAAGCGATTTATACAATATAAATTATAATCGTTACGGTCCCTGCTTTTCCTTTTAATGTCAAATGCTTTGCTTGCTAGTCTAATACTTGAACTGAACATATCGTTGGAAAGAAAATCTTAAAGTACATCACTTTTTATTTATTTCACCAAAATAATTCTCATTTTTGTTTAGGCAAAATGTCTCAAAAATATATATATATACAAATCGTTCTCCTACTCCTCCTCCTCCTCTTGCTTGTGGTAATTATGGACCAAGCTGGTGTGCAACAATAATTGAAAAAATATCAACGTAATATCTTAGATACATAAAAAATACACTTAGCTAAAGTTAATGTTATGTGGTGCAGTTACTTAAGTTAAAAAAAATTATCATGCAAAAAAAAATTTACTTTATAGAAATGCTTCAAAATGCAAATTAAGTATGGCTTAGCTTTGTGTGTAACAATTGTTAGAGTTTTTTATAGACTAAACTTATATATTTAGATCATGTAAGCTCAAGAGTGAGAATATCGAAACACAAATTTAAATTTTTTTAAGAAATATAAAGCAACAATTGTTTTCCATAACAAATACAAACAAATAGCTTTAACTATATAAAAAAACAAAAGCATCCATTACTATATACATATACATACATATATATATATATGTGTGTAATAGTAAACCAATTATATGTGGCAATACCTATTTTATATATTATTAAATTTAAGCTTCATTTATCATGTATTTGCATTATTGTGTAATTTTCATATTGAGTTTTAAATAGAAGTTTGTTAAAAGGTCTTATATAGTTTTTATAACATAGAAAATTCAATTCGAAAACTATCCCAGATATTATAAAAATTGCTTCCGAACCAAAAATGACACATTTCCCTATACGATTCGGTTCGTTTTTGGGTAGAAAACATGGGAAATGTTTTAGAACCATACAATATCATTGATTCTTACGACATTTTCTATTAAATTTTTACATTTTATTTACTAAAACGTTGAAATAGCTTCTATATTTTATTTTAATATCTAATAAAAACTATATAAGACCCTTTATAACCATCTCCCATTTTAGCTTTAAATGTCCTTAACAAATAATTTGACTAGAGAAATGCTTTTGTTGTTTGCTGAAGTTTATACAAAGTATTGAGAAAAATCAGCAGGAAATTAACACAACCAACTAAATGACAACTTTGTAGACTATAAAACAAAAACATAAAAAATCAACAACCAACCAACAATGAACAATAATTAAATATAATTATAATAATTAAATTAGAGAATGTAAAATGAATTGTGTAATATATTTTATTGAATCGTGGGAAATTGCATTTTAATGGTGCGACTTGGGGTTCCAAGCAAGAAACTAGATCATTTACGAAAGAAATAATATTTATGGACTTTTTGAAATATAGAAAGAATATCACTAGAAAGTAATATAGGCAGAAATCTTGATCTTGCGTAGACTATACTTAGACGACTAAGTCGTTAATCTCGCGAACTGTTTGTGGTGGGGATGTCCAAAATTTAGATTATATTCTCGATGTGTAGAACTTTCACATAAAATTATCCATATGTGATAAAAGTGCAACCTTTCTGTGCTGAGAAATATATATATAGGTCAAATTTTTTTCATCCGATCGTCTTGAAACTCAGTTTGTAAGCAAAGTCTACAAAATAATAAGGGATTCGTTTTCCCAATTTTGGAAAATGTAAAATAATTTCTTTCCAAAATAATTTCTTCATTTTGGAAAATCCATTTCCAAACGTTATTTTTAAGCCGATCAGTATGAAATTTGATTGGCTTCACGTTTTTGTTAAGCCAATCTAAAATATATTCGGTTTGTAAGCTCTACATAAAGGATAACAAAGCATCGGGAGAAGATATAATTTCAGCTGAATTCTCATTCATCATTAATCATCACTTTAAAACGAGAGTAATTCCAGCGTCCTTTAAAAGAAGTTTAAATTTTCCAATTTAAAAAAAAAAAGTATTTAAAACGGTTAATTATAGAGGCATCTAAATTCAGTTATAAATATGTTTACTAAAGCTCTTTATCGAAGAATTTCGAGTATCGTAACAATATTCTTAGCGAATGCCAGTGTAATTTTAGAAAATTGGAAAATAAATCTCCAACAGACACATTAAAATGCTAAAAAAAAACGGTACATATTCTTCATTGGTTTTTTTAGCTGTCGACAAATTCATAAGGGCCGATTTCTCATGTTCTAAATAGGTGCTATGTGTCAGTTAAACTTATAATTTTCTCTGTTATTTGTAAGATTATGTGAAGATGAGAAATCGGCCCTAAAAGGCTCTAACAGATAACGTTGCTTCGGCCTGGGACTAGTCTGAAATATCGAAGCAGTTTTAAACAAATAAGGAGTCAAACAAAGCTTATTTCGTGCGGAGGGACTTAAGTGCCGACCATATAAATAATCTATTGTTAATATCAACCTATTGATCGATTTTGTAAAGCCAGAGCCTAAGCGTTATGAGATAGAAAGCTGTAAGTTGGACAGTAGTTTCCATATGTGGTGAAACTGGCTACTTTGTCTGGGTTTTGAAAAATTCCTTCCCCAAGCGGAAATAGTTTGTATAGGATTTTGAAAAATCCATCCGTGGCCGGAAAATTTTTTATAGAAATAAATTTAACTCATCCGATTGTCTTGAAAGCGATTTAAAAGCAAAGCATGCTAAAGAAAATATCCGAAAATCCTCCACCAAGTTTAGAAAATGACGGAGGGGATTAAGTTTAAGTTAAAACGTTATTTTTGAGCCCATATATATTTAATTCGGTATGTGATTAAAAAAAAAAATTTTCACTATACAAAAGTGATGGCGAGAATGGGTTCAAAAACACAAGTTATGTTTGAACCAATCTAAATTAATTTCGGTTTGTAAGCTGGAAAATGTAATTTCCATTTTGAAGAATACATCTTCTAGCGTTGTTTTTGAGCCGATTAGTGTGAAATATGGTTTGGTTAGTTCTATAGTTCTATAGACAAAAAGAAGCATTTTTCAATTAAGGAAAATCCACCTCCAAAGTTTGGGTTTATGATAAAATGAAACAGAAAGAAATCCTGTTTTCTTTTATAAATATAAATAGAAAAATAGTTTTTGAAAGTCCACCAAATGTGGAAATATGGAGGACTTATTTATATACCTATTTATTAACTTATTTTATCTGTAAGGATTTGTCTTTATTGGTTATGGTGAAATATTTATGAACTTACCTTATATGTGGAAAAAACTTTGCCCTAGAAATCTTTCTTATCCAAATCGATCAGTTTTCGGATACATTATTATTGATATAAGTAAAATTCCGATAATCGAACACAATATGACAACAAATAATATTTCGAGATTTTTTTTCTATGGATAAGAATGGATCAGAGATATAAAAAAAAAAAATGGCCAAAAACTATTTAAAAAATTTGTCAGAGTTTTAACACTTCAATTTACCCCAAGTGCACACGAAAAAATGATACATAGTTGACCAAATTATTAAATTTATCATGATAAGTACAAATTTGATACCATAAAAACTTTTTTAATTTCGACCGATCGGTCCTATGGCAGCAAGCTATAGTCATCCGATTTGATCATTTTTTCAAAATTGTGTGAAGATATAGAACTAATATAACCAAGATTGGGACGCTACGATAAAAAAAAGTTTTTCTCACTAGAAGTTTTTTGACCGACCGTTTATATGCAGCTATAGTATAGTCATCCGATTTTGATAAATTTTTTTCAGAATTGTGTGGAAACATATAAAACTAAATATACCAAGATTAGACGCTACGTGAAACAAAAAGTTTTTCTCACTAGAACTATTCGACCGTCGTCCTAGGCAGCTGTATGGACGATACGATGAAACAAAAGTTTTCTTACAGAACTAGTTCATAGACCGATCGTTCCAGGCAGCTAATGATAAGTCATCCGTCCGGCCGTTCTGCGGGAATTCCTCGATAGCTTTAAACGAGATACAGAAACAGACGACGACGACAGACCGACGACACGACACGGACAGCAAAAGCCGTATGCATTATGGTGATTCTTTTTCACAAACCTTTTCAAGGTAAAAATTTGTTCTCTGATTTTTCATGTAATGACAATAACGCTATCGTAATGGGGTCAAGCGAAGCCTACTAATTCTTCCCGTATTTCTTAAGAAAAATCGAGAAGCAAAAACTGCAGGATCAGCGGGTAAACGCCTTGAGGTCTAGTTTCCAAAGTATCTTTAAAATCAGGGAAATTAGAAAAAATTTTAAATTCACAAGTGCAAATATCGTAGTCTTTACATCATTAAACTCATTGATAAGCTGAACGGAACCGAAACGTTTTTTAGGCGGTTTCGGTTCGGTTCAGCATTTTTGGAATAACACTGGTTCGGTTCTTGGTTCGGTTTACGAGCACAAAAATGCGGTTCGGTTCGGTTCAGAACCGGCTTGCTTCCCCATTTAAAATAGAAATTTACGAATTTTTTAAAAAATCATATTTTATTTTCCTCTTCACACCCTTCCATTAAGCATTAACCAAACCCCCTTTAACCCAGCTCAACTTTCGCACCCTTGCCGGGGCACCAACATAACATCATATGGCTTCACCGCAGCTGTGGCTCCCTCCAGGGGCACTTCCTCTGGCATTTGATTCGGCAAGGCGACCAATTTAAAATTCTGCATTAGCGTGGTGGTAAACATGAACAGATTCTGGCGACCCAACAGATCGCCCATACAACGATGACGACCAAAACCAAAGGGATTGAAAGCCTCTGGCAATTTCAGTTGACCATCAATCAAATAGCGCGTGGGATCAAATAGTTCGGGTTCGGGAAAATCCACGGGATTGATGAGCATGCCACGAAAGCAGGCTATGACCATGGTATCCTTGGGTATTTCATAGCCCGAGAGACGAGTATCGCATACCGCACGATGGGGTATACCAAAGGTGTGTAGCATAAACATGCGCACCGCCTCCAAGGTGATGGCCTCGCAGTAAGGCATTTTTGAACGATCCGACCACTCGGGTATGCGTTCCAGACCCACAACTTCTTGGATTTCCTTATAAGCCAATTCCTGTATTTCGGGTTGTCTGACCAAATGCATGAAACAAAAGCCCAAACTTTTGTTGGTGGTCTCCGAGCCGGCTAGAAACATGTCCAGGCAAATGGCCAAGAGACTCTCATCACTGAACATGCCCTTGGGATCATCACCCTGATCCTGGGCTCTTAGATAATTGTCCATAAGATCACGTGGTTCATCATAGTTACGATAGGTCAAACGATGCAACTCAATTTCCTTGGACATAAAGGCATATAAATGACGATGACTCTCCACAAAGCCGGTATAACCCGACAATTCGGGTGCAATGAAGCGCAGAAAAGGGAAGTGACTAAATAAGGCACCCACCATATCAATATTCTTGAACAGCTCAAAGAAGGTTTCCAGTAGTTCCGTAATTTCGGGTGAACCCGGCTCATAACGTTTACCACTCAACATACACCACAAGGTATTCAATACATAAACACTGGTCAGATCATGCATATCAATGCGAGCCTGTTGCCCGCCCTGCTGTTTTACTCTATCCTGCAAATCCTTGAGCAAACAGCTGGCCTCATTGTGTACAATATCCATCATGCCGCTACGGGCAAAGCCGAAATTCTTTAAATGTCGCAGAATAAATCTACGCTGTTCCACCCACATGTCACCATCGGTGAGTAAAACACCCAAACGGGAGTTGAAGGTGCGCAGGCGATAGAAAATGCCATCGGGTCGGCCATCAATATCCTTTAGAAATCATAAATTAAATTAAATAATTTTTAATATTTTTAATATCATTATCCCTCACCTCATTGGTCATCATCTCACTGATGGCCTCATTCGTATACGCAATCACCACCTTATCCTTGCCCATTTTCAAGCCATAAAACCCATAAGGATTCACATAGCGTTTGGCCAGCACATCGATCACCTTACAGAACATGCCCAGACGATGGCGCAAATGTTGTATCTGCAGCGCACTGCCCACTATGGGATACCAGCGCGGTCCTGGTGGAAATTTGGCCGGCTTGCGCACCCCCCCACAGATCAGGAAGATCAGCACCAGGGAGGCAAAGAAGATCACCGCATAAAACATTTTCAATTTCCCACTTTCACTTCTTATGTAAGCCACCAGCACACACACGCAGCCAAGTGGTTAGGTCACTTGCAATTTTCTTCCCTCCAGACGGACAGACAGAGAGAGAAAGAAAAACAAAGATGGAGCGGCTTTTCCCGAACTCCGTTGCGTGGCTTTGACTTAAATCGACTGAAGTCTGTGCCTTTAGTTGGAGCTGCTTTTATAGAAGCTAAAAGGAAAAGCTTTTTGGCTAAAAAAAAGTTTTGTTGTGATTAGATAACTGCAAATGAGAGCAAATAAACTGTTGATCTGGGCAAAGACTGTGAGTAGGATGGATACATATGTATGTATAAAGCCGGGTGGGTGGAAAACCCAGGCACTTGTGTCCAGAAAATGAAAAGAGTTTACAATCCACATTCTCTGTTTTACCTTAATGCGTTTCTCCTTGTAGACCCATGTTTTTAATGGTCGGGATATTATAAATTGGATGGACAACTAGGGCCGATTTCTCATCTCCTACATAGCACTATCTGAAACATAAACTAACAATTAACTGAGTAAAATTTCGTTTCATCTGACCCATAGGAGCTATATAGATTCTAGTAGATGAGAAACCAGCCCAAAGATCATATTAATTATTTTTTAATATCAAACTCCGTGAATCTCTTGGAGTTTGCGATTTACAGAGCGGGTTCTCAAATGGTCGGTGAACCAAGGGTCAGTTTAATTTTGTACCTATTTAGAAAAATCTTGATCATTTGTAAAGCAGCACTTTTTATTTTCTATATTCTATTGCTCGCTATAACTTCTCAGATATGGCAGATAGTACTTAAAATATTGGATGAAATTATCTCTTATACTACCGCTTCGTAATGATTAATTCTAATTTTGCGTTGGATCCTAGACCTTCCCTATGTTTAAGGTATATCTCATTAATACTGGCTGGAAAATGTGGGATGCATTTCTTTATTAGATAAAATTTGGTTCTATAAATCCAAATATACAGATGTTAAAATCGGAATTACATTAAAACCAGGGATGATTCTGATACGAACCGCTAATTCGTGATCGTATACCGATCCTCGAACCGAACCAGCGTCTGTTTGAAAATGCTGAACCGAACCGAAAACCGCAAGAAAAATCGGTTCGGTTCATTCCATCGACGAGTTTTATGACGTTAAGTGCCTACTTTGAAACAGATATATTTGTAATTTAAGGAAATTGTATTTGGAAAATCTACACGAAAGGCTTACATCGCTTTAGCTCTTTTTTTTTCTTAAAAATTACTTTTTTGAGTTTTTTGAAGGAATTAATGGTTCATGGAGGTTGGTCTGGATAGAGTTTTACAAACTACCCTTTTAAGAATAGCAATCTGTTGACTTCGGGTTGCAGTCGCGTTCCAATTGTTCCACAACATCTGATTAACTCCATCTTTTTTCTAATTTGGCATTATTTCCTTGAACGTTTCAGATCGAATAATGTGAGTATTATCTTACTTTAGCAAAGGATTTTTTTACTGCACTATTAAGCTTTTGGATAGTTATTGTTTGTTTTCCACTCGGTTCTGGAACCAACATCTCTATGATATCCGACATTTGACTTCCGTAGATGAGCTGGTGGCTTAGAATTCAATAGATACTCGGTGTTCTCGATATGCCAACGATATCTACTGCATTCATACTCTTATAGATAATACTGAAACTTATGGATGGCGTATTCTTACTGTAAAATTAACGTTGAACCAAACCTCTTAGGGAAAATAAGTTGAACCTGAACCTGTTCCGAACTAGAATTTTCGGTTCGATTCAATAAAAGTTACAAGTTTTAGTTGAATGTGTTTTTTGTCAGCCGATTTTGTCCATCTCCTGCAATTATCATCTTCTTTTTCTAACTATCATTATTGTTCATTCTTTCCTTGAATGTTGCAGATTGAACCATTTCTACAGCACTATTTAACTTTTGTAAAGATATAGATACGCGTTATTGTCAGTAAAGAAATTGCCAGGCAACTATTTGGCTAGGATATCCCACTTCCGCACCTAAGGAAGACCTGGTGAATGTGAATCGAATATCTATTGCATTCTGGCTCTCGTCGATAATCCTTAAACTTATTTGTCTGACATTTTATAATAAAATAAAAAGTCTAAAATTTGTAATTAATTTAATTAATCTTTAAATAATCGAAAATTAAGAGTAACCCACTGAGACGAACCGAAACCGCGGTTTAATTCGCACCAAAAGCATGTATTAAACCAATCCGGTGGTTTAAATCCTACATAAACCAATGAACCACACCTGTATGCAATCCCGAGCGATTTGCAATGATTTGTGATTTAATAAAATATTTTTATAAAAAATTTTGATTTTTTTCTGGTCGAAACTAATTATTATTTGAAAAATATGGGCTTTACATTTTTTTCAAATTTTCTTTGCTGAAAATTATTTTTGAAGCATTTTTGAATTGTCCGTTTTCCATTTTAGCCATATTATCGAAGCATTTGGATGCTTGTGCGCTTACTCTAGATTTAAAAAAAACAATAAAAATAAAATACCAATACAAATTTTTTAGAAATCATTAGAAAAATAAATAAATTAAAACAAAAAAGAAATATAGTCTGTGTGAATAAAATACCAGAAATGCCATAAAATCCAAAAATGATTAAGGAAACTTAACTAATACACAAATGATCGTTAATGTTAAGAGTTTCATGTCTGAAATTACAATTAAATTAAATTTATTTTTGTTATTGTTTTAAATAATAAAATATTTCATATTTTTATTTTTATCATTTCGATCTTATCGCTGAATTTTGTTTACCAAAGGTTCGTTTTTCTTTTCAATATTACAAGTATTATATCATTATGACAGCTAGAGGATATAGTTCTCTGAAGTCATATAAAACATATTTTTGGGCAAAAGATGCATTATTTGACAAAAGATAATCGACTAAATATACGAGTGTGCACCGCACCCATTATAAAATATATACAGATAAGTGTATATCTCAGTTGAATACCCTTAAACAATTTGAATCGAAATTCCATACACCCTCCGCACTGACCCACTGCCGTGTACAAAGTTCAATTTCAATTGAATTTTGGCAAAATTAAGGTGGCCATGGACCATGGACCATAGACAGTGACCGCAAACCAAACGACCATGGAAAACTCCTACATCCAGCTGCAGCGGCGACCGCAAAGAAGAAGAGCGACTTATAAAAAAAAAAGACCAAACAAAACTTGGCTATTAAGCCACCAAAGTCATGGAAAACTAGTTAGTTGGCCAGGAAAGCGAATGGAAAACATGTTTTGGGTTTGGTCGAAAACGAAATGGAAACCAATAGCTGGGAGTCTGAATTGGCTGGATGGCTATTATGTCATCACATATCGCGGAAAGTTGCGGCGGATTTACTGTTTTGATGATAACTTCGCTGGTTCCGGTTTTTTGGCAGCTTGTTAGTCTGACCAAACTGGAGCTGGGCAACATGTTGCAGTGCCTTAAACATTGTGGCAACTTGGAAAGGCTGCATCATTTGAAAGCAAACAACGAAGCTCAACGGACGTGACAGGCGCTTCCTTTTTTTCAAAAAATATTTCAAATAAAAGCAACAACAATGGGTTTTAGGTAAGTTTTTGTGATAAAACAAGGGAAATGCTTAAATTTTGAGAACGAGACTTGAATAATCCCAAAAAAGACCAAAATCGTATGGAATTAAGGTCGTTTTTGGCGTCGAAAGCGATTTTTAGAACACATGGGAATAATTTGTATACGAAATAAAGTTTGCTTTCTTTATTATAATAAATTTTTAATTTAATTTTGGGATCTGATTTCGAGAGTTTTGATTATTTAAATTTCGAAAGATTCTTTACAAAGCTTTTGCTCGATGGAATACACAATATTCTCAAAAAAATCTGATATTTTAAATTTGTTTTTGAATTATGAAAAATATGGATATATAATAAATTTTTTTTCCAATTTTGAACTATAAAAATATATAAAAATTTACTTTCAGATTCGTACTTCTGGCAGTCATGGGCTTGGGTGCCATGTATATGATGCATTTGCTGGCCCAGGACTGGAATCGCATACGTCCCATACAAGGTATAACCAATTTGGCTAGTCAGGCTAGTGCACCGTTTCAGGGGATTGCTCAGTCAGCAGGTCAAACGGCTGGCTCATTGCAAGGATTGGCCTCTATGGTGGGTCAGGCTAGTACACAATTGCAGGGATTTGCGGGTCAGGCCAGCGGCGCTTTGGCTCGAGGAAAACGTAATGTAAAGAAACAGGAACGCACTCAGGATAGGGGCGGCGGCGGACGTCCAGCCATCGATTGGAAACGCATACTCTCACGTGATCCGTTCGAGTGTTTGCAATCTCTCATTTGCCAATTGATGTCCGGTGCGGAAACTCAATCGTCAGAGGCGGAATTATTAATGGATTATCTGGAATCGTCACTGGAAATGGCACCGGCTAAGATAGGGCGAGCTTTTAGTCGAGGCTTGGCGCTGCGTGGCTCTACGGAACGCTGTTACAATGAGTATCCATTCTGTTTGTACTCGGCCAAGACAATGTTGCGCATATTGCGTTGGTTTAGTCAAACGGGCAATAAGCTGGATGTGCAGGTCAAGGAGAGCTAAAAGCTTTAATTAAATATTTAATAAATAAATATTATGTTGATTAAGGTGAAAAACAACATGATGCTTTCTTTTTTCTTGGGTGAAACTATGTTAGCTGTTCAGCAATACAAGTTGTCGTTGTATTTATTTTATGGACAGTACGTGGGTTGCTATTTAAGTGTCTGGCCTAGGTCACTTCTAGCCATTTTAGGGCCAATTGGCCCTTTCCCAAAAAAAGTTTGGACTTTTATCGATAAAAGCTCCATACAATTCTTTCATGTGTGACCACGTTTGATATCGATTAACGATTAATCAAAAACTTACCTCGGCAGAAAAATGGAATTAACACGTGAAAATATTAGTGCAATCATTTTTCACAACTGTCGACGTGGATTATCATGGCAAGAGTGCAACGATGATCTTAAATCTTTGTATGGCGATGAAGCACCATCCTTCGAAGACGAAGGTCGTGAAGGTCGTCCAAAAACAGTCGTTGTTTTAGAAAACATTGATGCCGTGCGTGAACTGATAATGCAAGATCGTCATGTGACATACCGTGAGATAGAGGCATCCTTGGGCATTTCTTCCACCAGCATACATTCGATATTGCATGAACACCTGGGCGTAAAAAAGGTTTGTTCTCGTTGGATCCCGCACAATTTGACAATCGCTCAAAAAAAGGCTCGTGTGGATTGGTGCAAAGAAATTTTGAAAAAATATAATCGCGGTGTTTCAAAAGACGTTTATAAGATCGTCACAGGTGACGAATCATGGATCTATGCTTATGAGCCCGAAACAAAACAGCAATCGACCGTGTGGGTCTTCGAAGACGAGCCAAATCCTACGAAAGTCGTTCGTGGAAGAAGCACTTCGAAGCAAATGGTCGCCTGTTTCTTGGGTAAGACTGTTCCGCTTGAGCAACGTAGGACGGTCAATTCTGCGTGGTACACCACAATTTGTTTGCCTGAAGTCTTCGGAGAAATTCGAAAAACGAACAAGAGAAGACAGATCATTGTGCACCATGACAATGCGAGCTCTCACACATCAGCTCACACCAGCGCTTTTTTGACCGCCCAAAACGTCGAATTGATGGGTCATCCGCCGTACAGCCCTGACTTGGCACCCAATGACTTCTTTTTATTCCCGCACATCAGGGGAAAAATGCGTGGTCAACGATTTTCGTCGCCAGAAGATGCTGTTGAAGAGTTCAACAACCATGTTTTGGAGGTATCTCAATCGGAGTGGAAAAAGTGCTTCGACAATTGGTTTGAGCGCATGAAAAAGTGTATAAATCTTGCTGGAGAATACTTTGAAAAACAATAAAACCATTTTTGATCATAAATATTCGCGTTTTCATTATTAGGCCAGAAATATATATAGCAACCTACGTACTTCGCCAAGAAAGCAAACTATTTTTTAGTCGCTGGACAGCGTTCGATGAAGTAGATCAGAGCCGGTTTTTATATCACTTTTTCGCTTAGATGTAGATTAACCTGATATCCTGCAAAGTGGCTAAAATTTGTTATTTTAAAGCTAGGTACTCAGACACCAATAACATTCTCCTGCCTATCTAATAACATGGCTCTAAGAATATTTTTAAAGCATTCTAAGAGGCGAATTATGAAGCAATTCTCGCTGCTAAATTGTTATTTTTGTCTGAGTACCTAGCTTAAGATCCAATTGCCTTTCTATTGTCCCTTTCCGAAATAGTTTCATCACTCCGAAATTTATTCCATTTGATTATAGAAAAAGTTTATTTTGATAACAAATATTTCGTTTTGTATTATGCAAAAATATTAATATACATATATATAGTACATTCTATATTACAAATTATACGGAATGAAAGATAAAAATTGTTGTATATATAAAATACATACAAATATAAATAAGCAATTATGGTTAAAAAGAATCAAGGATACTTGTATGTAGCTTCTATTGGAGAGAGAGAGAGCGAGACTTCTTTTGCTTTATATAAGTATATAACAAATCAGCGAGCTTAAAAGAGTTGTAAGCTTTCCAGAAAATTCATCCAACTTTAACATAAATATAAAATATATATAAATTTGTAAAAAGACTTAATTTAATTATAAACAATATGTTGTTCAAGGTTTTGTTTTGTACAATAGAGTGTGAAGAGTGGTGAGTAGAGAGCTGCGTAGAGTTGTGCCTTTGAGAGTTGGGTCACTTGGTCTTGAGTATTGCAGTTAAAAATCAGCTTGGTCATCAAATGGGTCTTAATATGATCCATTTCTACTAAGAAACTAGGAAGAGATTCGATTTGTATTTGAGCGCCAAATTAAAAACTTAAATTAAAATAAATATTGCATTTGAGAAAAAAAGCACAATCAATTGATTGATTGATATATAACAACAGTTTTTTTTAAACCACGACTTGTAAAATCTGTAAAATTGTGATTAAACATGTATTTCTAACTAGTCTGGAGCAAGTAATTGAAGCATTATTAATGGTATTTATCGGAACCATAGTTTGTAAGCTTGAGATGAGCAATACAAATTAAAGGAAATAAATTTTAAAAATATTTTACACGCCTGTAAAATATTTTGTGGTATGCGTGTTATTCTACGAACCCTGTTTCAAATATGTTCGATTTAGAAAAAAGGAACAAAATATAAAAAAATATTTTATACGCCTGTAAAAAATTGCGTAAAATTTTTATTTTCATTTTTTTTTTGTAACGTAATTTTACGAACACTGGTTCAAATATGATCGATTTAGAAAAAAGATAGAAAATAAATATTTTACACGCCTGTAAACTATTTAGTGTACATTTTTTTTAACATTTTGTTGTAATGTGTAATTTCACGAACCCTGGTTAAATGTGTTCGATTTAGAAAAAGGAAAAAAATATTTTTTTTAAATATTTTTTTTTGTGTGTAATTTTACGAACCCAGGTTTAAACATGTATTTAGAAAAAAACATAATTTACACGCCCGTAAAATATTTTGTGGAAATTTTTTTTTTAAAATTTTTTTAATGTGTAATTTTATGAGCTTTGGTTCAAATATGTTCGATTTAGAAAAATTGAAAAATATATAAAAAAATGTATATATTTTTTACAGGCGTGTAAAATTTGTGTACATTTTTTTAATTTTTTGTTTTCTACGAACCCTGGTTTAAATATGTTCGATATAGAAAAAAGGAAAAATATATATGGAAAAAATATCTGACACGCCTGTAAAATATTTTGTGGAAAAATTTTCGATAATTTTTGTGTGTTATTTTACGAACCCTGGTTCAAATACGTTCGATTTAGAAAAAAAAAAAAATTTTACACGCCTGTAAAAAATACTTTTTTTAAGTTTTATTATATACACGCCTGTAAAATATTTTGTGTAAATTTTTTATAATTTTTTTTTGTGTTTTATTTTACGAACGTAAAACGCCTGTAAAATATTTTGTGTAAAATTTTTATCATTTTTTCTTCGAACCCTGCTTCAAATATGTTCGCTTTAAAAAAAGAGATTAATTTGAAATGGATCAAAAAAAAAGAAATTCCCTAACTCCAGACTAGTCAAAAATCTTCTTAAAATCTTGCTTATGGCGTGGTAACTGCTTCTTTGCCTTTAAGCGTTATGCTGGTCACATCCTTGACAATCATTTCGGCCACCTGCCAGGCTATCTCCTCTTGTGCATTATCTTCGGGTAGCTTAACCCATTTGCGCATTGCACTTTTGATTTGTGACCAAGGTTGTGCCGATTTTAAAGCTAAACCATCCACCGCCTCAAAGTCTCGTTCATAGCGTCCCAAAGAGTTGACATGACCAAATTTTAAGGCACCGCCCGGACGCTGCCAAAGCAATTGTGGATTGGTCAATTGTCTAGAATCAATATTCATATTGCTGGGAGTTTTGTTGTTATCCATCGAGGCCAAGAGAGTATTATGCTGCGAGATGTGTGTACAATCTGACATGGATAAGGCTTTGCGATGACGTTGTTGCTGTTGTTGCGAGCCGGACACTTTGGGTAGGCGACGTAGACTCGGCGTAGCAGTGTGCGACTGTTCCATACCCACAGTCTTGACCTTTAACTCATTGATATAGTTATCAAAGATGTGAGATTTGAGAAAATCTTGAAAATATTTTTGTTCCAAATACTTGGCTGTTAGCAATAAGGCCAAGTCAAAGGCTTGTTCCAGTTCATTAGGAGCGCAAATGGCCTGCTCGACACGGCTTCTCAGCTTTTGTGACATCCACAGGCGATCCTCGGATTGTAGAGAGAAATATTTCTCATAGATAATCATGGCATCGGCCTGGGCAGCCTTTTGATCGGTATACGATTTACGGAAATTAATGGCTGTTATCCAAAATTCCAAGCATTCTCGCTCCTGTTGCTGTTCCAGATATTCGGTGAAATAGAATAAGGCCAATTCACTGTACAGTAGATCATAGATGTTAATGCTTTGATTTTCCAGCAATTCCAAACAATATTTGCTATAGTAACTTGACTGTAGAAAACCCATTAGGTGATCACGTTCCATTTGATTTAAAACATAATCCCGTGCCTCATCGAAACAGCTAGCTGGAATGGGTTTTGCCTGTGAGGCCTTATCCTTGCCGCAAAGTAATAGCGATATATGTGCCAGGATGACTATGGGCAATTCGACCAAATGATTAATCAAATACTTTTGATATATGGCAATGGCATCCTTAATGCTAGCCAGTGATAGCTTCTGTTTGTTAATCTGTTTGTTGGTTTCCGCATAAATGCGACTCTTCTCATCATCGGTGAGAGGTTTACGCATAGATAAATCACACAAGGTCTTCAATTCAGGTACATCGTTGTCGTCTTCCTCCAAGGTTGGATGATTGTTGGTCTGTGATGGTATTTCCTCCTCGATTAAGGCGGCCAACTTGAAGTTTTCTATATCCAGATAGAATTTGATCAAGGGCAATGCCTGACGCGTTTCTAGATATTGCACGAAATAGCTCAAACAATTGGGTTCACTTACAATAGCTGCCAGAGACATGGATAGGCGAGATTGGTATTTGAAAATATCTGTAAATGGAAATTTTAAAGAAAAGTGTTAGAGGTATAATAAGGTGATAAGGGTCAAGAGTTCCCACTGGTAGCAAGAGCAAAGCAGCCCAGTTCCCTTAGTTCTTTATAAATCGCTCCTGCGCAATAACATGCTTAGCTTAATCAAAAACTGGTATGTCACAATCTTCTTCTGCATTGGCATTTGCTTCACCCACACAACTGCATAATGACAAACACTTTGAGTGGGAACCCTTAAGCCATTGTTTGTTGTCTATTTAGTTAGTTACCCTCATCATCTCGCATGGTTAGCAGGCTAACTTTATCCGCCTCGCCGCCACCGCCGCCGCCGCTGCTGCCATCCTCCTCCTCCATTAAGACCTCATCACAGAAACTAGTTGTCGAGCGCAGCGAATGACGTTTTTGTTGCGCCGCTCCCTTTTCACCGTCCATCATCACCACCGCCACATTATCAACGTCAGCGTCCGCTTCGCGACGACGGCCTGACAAATTGGTGTCAAAAACAAATGGGGAAAATTTGTATAGTTTTGCATGCCATTTTAAAAAAAATCACACTTACTCGTCTGCCTTTTAATGTATTTCAACATTTTTACATTCTTCTGCTTTGGTGCGACGTCCTGCAAGTGTTTATTTCTTTGAATTTAATGTAATAATAGTTGCAATTAACAATTTCTCTTCCAGCGGGCTGTTGTCAATTTGTGTTTATTGCTTAGTGTGACCAAATTTGATTGTTTTTGTTTGGTATTAGTAAGCCCGAACTGGCTAGTGTTGAGAAATGCAGCCGCTAAGCGAATTGAATTGGCGCCATTTCAAATCATTTGAAATGCATTGGAAGTTGGTTTATTTTCATAGTTTTATGTCAATCAAATATAATACTGGCCCAAACCAAACCAAGCCAGAAATATGTTCATTTAATCCATGTGTTCTAGAAATCGCTTCCGACCATAAAACAACCCAATTCCCATACAAGTTAGGTCGTTTTTGAGTCCGAAGTAATTTATAGAATACATGAGACCAAGCTGAGCAAATCTAGGTAAAATATATGCCCAAAATATGTTTTCAATCTAAAATTTAGATCAAAAAATGTGTACAATAAAAACACAAAGTCTTGGTTTTGAAAGATTAAAAAATTTTACTGAATGCACAGGAATAAAATGCGAGGTAGTTATATGGAATCGAATACCGAATAAAAATAGAATCACAATATATATATTTTTTACCAAAACAATAGTTATGGTACTGGAAAAATATATATAGGATATAGATATCAGATATTTAAAGTTTTTAAATCATTGATAATAAAAATTGTATACCATAAAAAAAACTTTTCTTAGTAAAACACATTTTCCTACCGATCGGTCCTATGGCAGCTATATGCTATAGTCATCCGATTTTGATATATTTTTTTTTAAATTATGTGAAAGCATATAAAACTAATATATACCAAGATTGGGGACGCTAGGAAAAAAACAAAAAAGTTTTTCTCACTAGAAGTAGTTTTTTGACCGACCCAATATATGGCAGCTATATGCTATAGTGATCCGATTTTGATAAATTTTTTCAGAATTGTGTGGAAACATATAAAACAAATATATACTACGATTGGAGACGCTACGATGGAAATCAAAAAAGTTTTTCTCACAAAGACTTATTTTTCGACCGATCGTTCCTATGGCAGCTATATGCTATAGTGATCCGATTTTGATACATTTTTCCAGAATTATGTGGAAGCATATAAAACTAACATATACCAAGATTAGTGACGCTACGATGGAAAACAAAAAAGTTTTTCTAACTAGAACTTGTTCTTAGACCGATCGTTCCTATGGCAGCTATATGATATAGTCATCCGATCCGGCCGGTTCCGACATATTAGTTGCGTGCAGTAAAAAGAAGACTCTGTGCAAAATTTCAGCTCGATAGCTTTAAAACTGAGAGACTAGTTCGCGTAGAAACAGACAGACGGACAGACGGACGGACGGACGGACGGACAAACGGAAATGAACTCAGCTCGTCGTCCTGATCAAGAATATATATAGTTTATGGGGTCGGAAATGAATATTTCTATGCGTTACAAACTTCTGGGCAAAATTAATATACACTTTTCAAGTGTATAAATATACGGAAGTAGAGTGATTTATACTTTTTGATTTGCTTAAAAACTCTTTATTTTTCCATCTCTTTTATAAAAGTAACCTCACCGGAGTGCGTCAAGGCATTTCTCCTCTTGGATTGTTTGTAACTCCATCAGATCTTGATTGACCCATTCTTAAAAAAAAAGGATCTGACGTTTTCTCAAATTTGCCCGGAATATTCTTTTTCCGATCTTTGAATGGTATGTGTCAGTCCATAAAAATGCTTTCTGCTTTTGGATGACCTGTAAATTGGACGATTTCAAGTTTTGAAACCCGTTCTTAAGGATAGCGCCTTAGATTTTCTTTAAATCTGTTCTCCGTGAACGGTGGGGTTGAGCGTAATCATTCGGGACTCCTGCTTAAATCGTTCATAAGTCGTGCGTGACGCAAAACGCTCAAAACAATTTGTGCTTGAATCGTGTGTCAAGACATTTTAATTCCGTTTCAAAGGTACGGCAATTCAATTTCGTGGAAAACTCAATATTTTTTGGTGGGTAACTTACCCACGAGGGATTTTGAAGGGCGTGTACTGAACCGTGGATTTTTTACATGCTGGTATTCACCAGCCGAACTACAGTACCCCCACCCTGCCCCTATACCATCTATTGTTTATACATATTAACCGATTTATTAAACATATTTTTGATAAGTCCACCCGTTACCCATGCTTAGAATTAACTTTCCTCTGACACACACACACACAGACACTCACATGCTAAGTTACCCCAGCAACCCCAACAATTGTTATTTGATCGATTTGATTTCCTGACAACCAACAAATTCCTTTACATAAAAACACAAAAATTCCTTCAGAGAATAAAAAAAAATAAATAAATATACATCCAGTCGCGACTCAACAATGATTGCCATGGGGCGTCCACGCAAGAATCGTGAACAATGTGGCTCCTGTCCGAATCGCTTTGCACGAGATAAGAGACAAATTGTTACCGAAGATTCGGATACAACTGAAGTGGAATCATCCACCGATGAGGAGGATCGCTGGAAGGAAGTGGTAAAATTATTAAGCTGCATTTCTTCATGCTTGTTTTCACTAAAATTTTTCTCCTTTCTAGGCCCGTACGGCTGAAATTCCTGCAGACTATTATAATATACAAAAGTTGGTCAAGTACATTAAGGCGGGCAATCAAACGGCCACCATAGTATCTCTATGTTGCCTTAAGGATTACGATTTGAGTACACAAATCAATCAGTTTGCCATACAGGATATAGGAGGACTCGATGTGTTGGTGAATATATTGGAATGCAATGATACAAAATGCTGTTTGGGTTCACTGACGGTTTTATCGGAGATTACTTTAAACATTGATATACGTAAGACCATAGTGGATTTGGATGGTATACCATTGATAGTGGATGTGTTGAACTCTTCCATCAAGGATTTAAAAACAATGGCCGCCGAAACTTTGGCCAATGTGAGTAAGGTGCGTTTGGCCAGGAAATATGTGAGAACTTGTGGTGGCATACCCAAGCTGGTGGATCTAATAGATATCAAATTGAGGTGGGTTGTGTTGTGTTGCATAAGAAAAAAAAATGTGTGAGTGTGTGGTTATCACTCACGAGGCTTTGATGTGAAACATGTTAATTGAAATAGTTTATATATATTCCGTGGGAAATGCCACGGCTGGCTTGGAAAACAGATCCCTGATCCCAGACCCCGAATCCCTGATCCCCCATCCGAAATCCCTGATCTTTGATTGCAGACCCCAGATCCCCCATCCCTGATCCCTGAGCCAGTCCCCACGATCCCGTCCCTGATCCCAGATCCCTGATCACAGATCCGAGATCCCTGATCCCAGATCCGAGATCCCTTATCCCAGATCCCTTATCCGAGATCCCAGACCCCTGATCCCAGATCCATGATTCCTGATCCCAGATCCGAGATCCCAGACCCCTGATCCCCCATCACAAATCCCAAGATCCCAGACCCCGATCCCAAAAACCCCACCCATCCAGATCCCAACCCTGATCCATCCCAGATCCAGATCCCTGATCCCCCCGAATCCTGATCCCAGATCCCTGATCCCAGATCCATCCCAGATCCCTGACCCGAGATCCCTATCCCAGACTCCCAGATCCCCCATCCAAATTCCGACGATCCCCCATCACAAATCCCAGATTCCTAATCCGAGATCCCAGACCCCTGATCCCCCCCATCCCAAATCCATGATCCCAGATCCCCCATCCCAAATCCCAGATCATCCCAGATCCCTGATCCCAGATCCCAGATCCCAATCCCAGACCCGAGATCCCAAACCCCTGATCCCCCATCCCAAATCCCAGATCCGAGATCCCCCATCCCAAATCCCAGATCCGAGATCCCTGATCCCAGACCCCTGATCCCAGATACATGATCCCTGATCCCAGATCCCTGATCCGAGATCACATATCCCAGACCCCTGATCCCCCATCACAAATTCCAGATCCCTAATCAGAGATCCCAGATCACTGATCCCATATCCGAGATCCCAGACCCCTGATCCCCACCCGATCCCAGATCCCACAAATCCCTGATCCTAGATCCCCCTTCCCGCTCCCCATCCCGATCCCAGACGAGATCCCAGATCCGAGATTCCCAGATCCGAGATCCCAGATCCGAGATCCCAGATCCAAGATCCCAGACCCCTGATCACCCATCCGAAATCCCTGATCCGAGATCCCCCATCCCAAATCCCAGATCCGAAATCCCTGATCCCAGATCCCTTATCCGAGATCCCAGACCACTGATCCCAGATCCCTGATCCGAGATCTCACATCACAATCCCAGACCCCTGATCCCCCATCACAAATCCAAGATCCCTAATCCGAGATCCCAGATCACTGATCCCAGATCCGAGATCCCCCATCCCAAATCCCAGATCCGAGATCCCTGATACCAGATCCCTTATCCGAGATCCCAGATCACTGATCACAGATCCCAGACCCCTGATCCCAGATCCCTGGTCCGAGATCTCATATCACATATCCCAGACCCCTGATCCCCCATCACAAATCCCAGATCATAAATCCGAGATCACAGATCACTGATCCCCCATCCCAAATCCCTGATCACAGATCACTGATCCCCCAGTTCTCTGATCCCAGATCCTTGATCCGAGATCACTTATCCCAGATCCCGCATCCCAAATCCCAGATCCCACATCTCTGATCCCTAATCCCCGATTCCAGATCCCAGATCCCTTTCCTGTGCTAAACTACTACCAAATTTAATTGAAATGCCCTGCCGGCGATTGTTGTGTATACCAGTGAGCGATATGCGTTATGCGTTACGCGTTATGCGTTATTTTCAAATTGACTTTTACCCCTACTAGAAAATCATCGTACCGAAATTAAAGATGTTTCACATCAAAAAAAGTAACTCTGATTTTTTCCACACAGTATTTTGCAAACACCACGAGATCAGCTGAGTCCCGATGATCTGGAGTCACTGGATATGGCCAGAGCGGGAGCACGAGCTTTATGGACCCTGGCAGACTCCAAGCATAATATGGAACAAATGCGTAAAAGTGGCATAGTACCCCTAATGGCTCGTCTGTTGAAATCCTGTCACATAGATGTGGTTATACCCATTATGGGTACCGTACAGAAATGTTCCTCGGAACCCAAATTTCAATTGGCCATCACCACGGAGGGTATGATAGCCGATATAGTCACACACTTGAGTTCCGAGTGCACCGATTTGAAAATGGAGGGCAGCACTGCCATCTATAAGTGTGCCTTTGATGAGACCACCCGAGAGTTGGTGCGCGAAGCGGGTGGTCTAGAACCTTTGGTTACCATCATCAAGGATAAGGTTGTTAGGGAGAATAAACCACTTTTAAGGGGTGCCACCGGTGCCATTTGGATGTGTGCCATTTCGGATGTGAATGTCAAACAATTGGATTCCATGCGTACGGTCAATCATCTGGTGGCCCTGCTCAATGATGAATGCGATGAGGTGTTAACCAATGTCACCGGCGCCCTCTCCGAGTGTGTACGCTTTCAGAATAATCGTGAAACTTTGCGTCAGGCCGGTGGTTTACCCCAAATGGTGGCTCTACTCAACTCTTCGCATGGTCCTTTGCTAGAGAATTTGGCCAAATCCCTGAAAGAATGTGCCGAAGATCCGGAAAGTATGCGTATTTTGGAAGATCTAGATGCTGTGCGTCTGATATGGTCCCTGTTGAAAAATACCAGCACTCGTGTTCAGGCCAATGCCGCCTACGCCATCTGTCCGTGTGTACGTAATGCCAATGATTCGGCGGAATTGGTACGCAGTCTGGTGGGTGCCATGGAATTGGTGGTGGGTCTTTTAAAGTCCAAGGATATCATGGTTTTGTCTGCGGTATGCGCAGCCATTGCCACCATTGCACAGGATCAGACTAATCTGGCTATCTTAACCGATTTGCGTGTCATATATAAACTGGCCGATCTGGTCAATACCACGGATGATCTACTGCGTATGAATTTGGCCGCTGCTGTGGCGGCTTGTGCTTGCTTTGGCAATAATACCGAGGAATTGGGCAGATTACGCACTGTCACACCCATTGTTACCTATATGACCAGCGAGAATCCCTTGGTGCATCGCAGTACGGCCATGGCATTGGAGAAACTGTCGATGGATCCACAAAATTGCATTACCATGCACCAGGTAAGTTAGAGAAAATACGGGGCGGAAGGTTTTTAGTGATATTTTAGAAATTTACAAAAATTTACGAAAATCTACCGTGGAGTTGGTCCAGGTTAGTTCTAGCATTTGCAACCCACTGTGCGAAGAGCAGACACTAATATTGTTAATACACTTAGCGCCTTTTTCTCATGTTCCCGTTTTTCAAATCCAGGTGCTTTTTTGATCAAATTGAGTTGCCTACTTTTAGGCCGCTTTTAAATGTCTATGTTTGTGTCTACTACGACCCGAATGCGAAATTTCTTGTAGCAATCCGAAAAGTCTCATTTCAAGTACGGACACTACGTAATAATCAATAAATCATGCACCGAGATTAATTTGCACTGTCATAGGGAAAGAAACCGGTCACACTCTTCACTTTAAAAAATAAGGAAGGAATCAGGACAAGAATCCGTACTTAAGTAAATCCTTTAGTACTTGGTTTGAGAAAATCCTATATCGACCACCTTGATCTGACATCGATTGGGATTAATTTTAGTCCGAATATCTCGAAGTTTTTTTTTCTATAGGCTATAATTTTTCCTGGATCTGTTTATCATTCATTAGGCTGAGCTAACATTGTTCGACGCATGAGACATGATAATCCAGTAAGCCTTCATGTTGTATTGTTTTCAATGTCAAATGACAAGCTATTCACATTAAAAAAAGACAACATTATGTCTGATGCGTCGAACAGTGTGAACCCAGCCTTAGTGTTAAAAATGCTGGTACACAAAAATATATTTTTTATGTCTAAGACCTTTTCATTATTTCGATGTAGGTTCTCTTGGAGAATTTTAGAAGAAATCGATAACATCATTGATAGATTTAATATTTAATATATCGCTCACTTAATTCAACAACGGCATATCACAAAAAATTTATTTTGTGAAAATCGCGTTCATAGTTTTCAACAGAATCTTATAACTTCGAGTCCATCTAGTTAAATGTTATATATAATGTGTCTTAAATAGAAAATCGAGCACAAAAAAGTCCTTTAAGGGTTTTAATAAAATAATTCTTCTTCTAAACTTTCCATCTTTGCTATCAGACGTAGTCATTTAAAGTTTAATTTTTAATAATCTCTAAAATTGCTTATTATTTCTGTGAAACGAACCTTTTTTTCAAATAAGTGGTTCGGTTCGGGTTCAGGTTCGAGAGGTTAAGAATGTAAATGGTTAGGTTTATGGTCTGGTTCGCGCAGTTCAAAAAACCCGGAACCGGGTTGCAGCCTTCGTATTAAACATACCTTCAAAATATTTCTCCATATTTTACTGAGATGGAAAATTTGGGTAAAAGAGTCAAAAATTGAACATTTTTAAAGCCCTATTTGACAAAATATTTGGGTGTGGATGAATAATCTGCATTAAGGGATATTATTTCCCAGTGGAATTTTGGTTTAACTAATAAACTTGGCTCAACCAAAGCCAGGTGCCTATTAAAAGTAAAAGCTGTCTTTCAGGGCTTCGCATAACTAACTGTATTTCATAATTTTGGATTCTATCAATATATTTATTTTCGTAATTATGACAAAAAAATTCGAATTTAAGATTGTGCGATAGTTTATTTCCTAGTATTTAACGACAAATTTGCTTTAAAGTATTTAGAAAAAAAGGTAGATTTTACGTGCTATTTTCACTAAGAATAACATTTTTTTTTTTATTTTCATTTTTTTCCTCGTAAGCTGTTTCGAAAATCTACCGATTTCTCAGAGACAAAACAGATAAAACAACCAAAAACTGGAGGAAGCTCCGGAACAGCTGTACGAGGTGTGTTGATACAGTTATGGGAACATATCAATACATGACCTCGAACCGGCTAAACTCTATGGGGTGTGTTCAACATTTCGACGGCGATTTCCGTGTAAACGTTCGCAATTCGAATTTGAGCCGTACAACTTTTCACATGAAGGACCAATATTTCTTCGGTCACTTGATTTGGCCAAGAATGTTGGTCGATTTTAAACACAAATGCCTTTTACAAATCGGCAAATAATTACAAACACTTTTCACCCCCCTATATACCTCTCTTATTTAAAAAGATTTATAAAATTATAAATTTTTTAGGTGTTATTTTTAAATATTAATTTTATAAGAATTTCCTGAATTTTACGCCTACTAAGAGATTTTAGGATTTTTTACAATATATGAGGGATCGAACCCAGCCTTCCGCACATAAAATAGAGGAGCGGTATGTTTCCGGGTTCTAGTTTGATTCATGATTTGTTTCCGAGGGGCTCAAAAGACCAGAACCAACCGAGTACTGTGGTTTTTGGTTTCGGTTCTGGAACCATTTGCAGCCCGATTTGCTCATGCCATATTTGTGAAAAACATGGTCAAATTGCTTTGGGCCAGTTGTTTGACAACTGAATGTCAGTTCTAGCAGTAATCAAAATGTTCCATTGCATCCATGTTCTCTGACTTTTAAACGAAAAGCAAAGCCGAAATGCGCAGTTTTCTTTTCCATGAAATTTTTCTCAGATGCCGTTATGCGCTTAACACCCCTTAACTCAAAATACTGGGCTCTGTTAAGGCTTTTGGTTTGTGGGGTGGTTCCTGCAACTAAGCAGCTTTCCTAGGAATTTGACTGTTCAATGGGCCATGATAAATTTCCTAGAATAACTTGACTTACCTTCTTATTTTCTTTTTCTTCTATTCTAGAGCGGTGTGGTACCCTTCCTGCTGGAGTGCATTGGTTCTACCAACAAGGAGCTTCAATTGGCTGCCGCTGGTTGTTTGCGCAATATACGTGAGCTGGCCTTAAGGGCCGAGGAGTATTTGCTTAAAATCGACGATGACTAAATTAAATTGGATAATTATTTTTACTTTCCCCGTTTGCTATTTAAATTGTTGCACGTGCAAATAAATAAATAAAAAAATGTTCCCAAATCACTTGATAACATCTAGCTACATACAATATATTTGGCGCTACATCAATTTGGACTAACAATTACCCATAAAACCCCAAGTCCCTGTTTTTTTTAATAGCTGGCATTGCTGCCTCTGGTGGAAATGCTCATGCGACGTTCAACACGATTGGAGTGGGGTACCAAACAGCCAGGCGGTGGATAACGCCATCTTCGGGGTCTTGAGAGTAGAGTGCCATCTGTGGAGGCACGACTACGAAACGGTGCATCCATATCACTTCGTGAGCTACCCAAACTGCTGCTGGCTATTTCATCGGTGGATTCGGTATGATCGCCGCTGCTTTCCTCTAAACAGGCGGTACCTATGACCAAAAACGAACGTCGTCCGGCACCCCAGGACGAGGCATCATAGAAGGAACATGACCCAGAATCGGGTGTTAAAATGCCATTGGTAGCATGAGCCACATCGCTGGTGGAACGTTTGAGTTTGGGGAATTTACTAAAGACACGCCAGAAGCGAAAGACATCACGAAAGACGTTTTGTACCTGTTAAAAAAAAAAGTTAACATTATCTTCTAAAATCCTAGAATTTTAAACTTACTTGATCCACGCTTTCTCTTACGGAGATCTCATGAAAGCAGGCGCAAGATAGTTCACGGAAACGTCTTTGTGCTTCTTCTAGGCTAACCATACGATCGCCAGGTTGATCTGTTTTATTACCCACCAGTATGACGGGTATATCTAGAATGTAGTCCTATAAAAAGAACATTTTATTAGTCTTCCGTAACTCCTCCTTTTCCCAGGCTTTCTTACCTTACTGGCTGAGCCCAGCTTACGTCGTCTTTTATTATAGTTAATCAGGAACTTCAAACGACTGCACTCATCAAAGGAGCACTTGTCTGTGATGGAGTACATGAGTATAAAAGCATCGGCCCAACGTATATTTGACTCCAGACTAACGCCATCTAGTTCCTGCAAAAAAGAAACACAAAGACTTGATTCAAGGAGGTTCCATTTAATTTAGTACTTTAACTTACTTGCAACTGTCCGGTGGCATCGAGTATATCAAATTGTACCAGCTCATTATCAAAAGTTGTTTGGCAGGTATAAATCTTCTCTAGATTTGGATCATATTCGCCTATAAAACGACGAGTGATAAAACGCACCACCATGGCTACAAATTAAAAGAAGAAAAATACATTTTTAAAAAGGGAACAAGGGAAGGAAGAGAGATAAGATTGTTTCCTACATTCTTTTGGGTTCTGTTTCTTTGACTGTCTCTCCATATATCTTAAAAAAAATGAAAAGAATTTCGATATGATCTGGAGCAGCGGTGGAATAACGGGTTTTGGGCCACTTAATGCCCTTCGCTGATCTGGAGCGTGCTCTTCGTTAAGCTTTAAAGCAAACTTCTGATACAGCAAATAAGACTTTATCGAAGCTCCAAAAGGTTGGCTATGAAAATGACAGTTCTCAATGCCTGAGGACAATGACAATTAATGCTCGTAATTCCTAAGAACACATAACCCTAAAAAGTAGGCAATGCATATTAAAGTTTATTATTCCCAAGCCAACGGATCACAGAAAATAGGTAATATAAAATGACAATAAACTGTTTTTTGACCGAAAATTCAATAGTATATGAAACCTAGTAGCCTGTATTTTACATTTTTAATTAAAGCCAATTTCGGTTATGCGCAAATGATAAATTGCATCAATATAATCGTTAGTATCAAATACGTGCAACTAATCAGTTAACAAATACTGCCCTCTCCGAAACACTGCAGGAAATGGGAATTTAATCCATTTTGGACACTGCACTGCACCGGTCACATGGCTTTCAGGAAGCACGTACACCACAAGGATTTCTGGCGTAGCTGTAGGAATGAACAGGAGATAGAAAGCATCCAACACCTTCTAAGCGACTGCCCTGCATGCACCAAGTATCTGTGAAACTCATTCTATAAATATCTGGATTGTCTGGCAAAATTGCCCCTAGCGGGCCTGGCTCTTGTTTTCATGTCTTCATAGACTTTTATAAACATTTTCTGTTGCATTTTACATAAAATCGGTTCTTCAAATAACTTATATTTTTTTTAATCAATGTCGCGTATGGGAAGAAATTTTGTTTAATCGAATAAGGTTTTTTGAAAATCATTCTATTTACAAATTTTTGTTGCTGTAAAGTCGACTTGCAATGGGTCAGCCAGCTGATGTTTAAATAATTGAGAAATTTAACTGAGATTGATCTGGGCAACTTTTAAAAAAATTACACTAAAAGAAAGCGAATAAATCAATTGCCATTACTGAATTCAATTTTCTGATTCTCACGATTATAAAGTCATTTTATTACAATGAATATTTAAGGGATACTTGGAGAGTCGCTCAACGCGACCTGTTGCAAGTAATAGATGTACAAGCTCCTAATAGGTTTAAAGTCTCCGCACTAAGAAATCTAAGTCACAACACCTATAGTAAACTTAACCACAACTTGAAGTAAAGCAATTAAATTCAAGACCAATACGACTTCAGGACAATATCAAACATATTCAAAGCTCGGACGGAAATGCTGGCACTAAAGTTATCCCACACTGTCAGAATTAAGTTCAGATATACACTCTTTGTAATTTGCGAGAGAGGGAAGACGTGGCTCATTTCTGTGCGATTTGTCTAATATTGCGAGAGCTGCGAAAATCCCTGCTGAATGAGGAAGATACCAAAATGGTTTTAAACGGAGCAGACTGGAAAACGCTGACCAAATTCATTCTTTATGCAACAAGCTACAGAAAAAGAATCCTCGAAGAAAATTTGTAAAGACCCTTTAATAACATTTGTTATGTATGTTTCCAGTTTATCAAAATTTCATTCATTTATGTATACGTATAACTTAATATTAATAAATGTATAAATTTTATAGGCTGACGGAACTATTGTCATGTTATTTATATCCATTTCTTTATATTGTAGAATTAATTCAGTACTGTGCTGAAAAATCAAAACCAAAAGAAAGTTTAATAAAAATAAATAAATACTACTATATAATACTATACTTTGTATGTCAGTTGTCGTACCAACAATATCTAACTAAATATTTGTAAAATTATACAAAATCATATTGTAGTTTTAGTGACCAGTTTTAATTTTATCCAAGTTCTTTTAAATCCGGCTCAAGTTCAAAGTTGAATAGCATTCAATAATTAACGGAAAATAGGAAAGATTTTAACATGACACGAAATAAAGTGTTTGTCTTGTGCATTTGAATTGAACTAGGAACAAACTTGAAATAAAATACTAGATAGGTGCATCATCCATTGAAGATACGTTTTTAAATCCATACTACCATTTTAAAAAAGGTTGAAAAGTCTTTCTGTTATTTAGAAATAAGTTCGGATAAATAGAAAAGTTAAACTTCTTGTCAATGAACCCGATTTGGTAAATTTCATCGGATAAAGTGTCTAATGCAGTAATTTAAAAGAAGTATTCTTGAAGCACAAATAAAAAGTAAAGTCATTCGGATGTGTGCCGGAAATATCTATAGATTTTCATATAACCGTTTGCATTTTGTATTAAAACTGTTTGACTTTATATGCCCGTTTACTAGATCAGATGACGAAAGTTGTGTGATTTCAATTCGGTCGGATTTCCTTGCATATGATCTAGAAACCAGACCTGTTCTTGTCACTTCACTTATACAATCAACAAAGTTTAGTTCGAAATGCAATCGATTTAATGAAAATTCCTAGAAAAATCTAGGATTTTCCTAAATATCTTAAATTTCAAAACATAGATTTTAGAGATTTGGCTATATTTATTTAATATTTATCTATAAAGCATTGGGTTCGGTTTTTGATTAAATCGATTCTCAAACAGGAACTAATGCGCTATGACGGGTTCAGAGCTTCTGCGAAATTTCGGAAAATTGCTCATAATTTATTTTCTAAGCTATGAAATTATAAAAAAAAACCTGTACAATCTTAAACTAAAACGTCGTTATCATGTAGTCTATAAATTGAATTACACGCTATGCAATTGAGTTGGGAATTTTCAAGTCTGTTTTCTGTCCATATAAGTAAAAAGTCAAGCTAAATCATATTCTCACGAAAGGAGTCTGATGAATGAAATGGTTATCTTGAAACAGCCTGAATTTAAACCAATTGAGCTTGTTTATTTGCCGCCTTCAAAATCACAAAAATCAATACCCAAAATATTCTGATCACGCGCCAATTTTCTAAGTTTTAATAAATTGTTTTGAAGAATTTTTTGATATTTTCCTTAAACTGAGGATAAACTTATTATTGTCTCTTAAACTTGTTTCCTTTAAATCCCAACAATTTTTTGTTGCTGATTTTGATCTAGGCAACTTTTAACTTTTGTTTAGGTTCATTCAACTTACCCGTCTTGCCCACACCGCTTTGACCCAGGACCATGACCTTCAGCGTCTTTTGTTTATTGGTGTGTAGGCCCAATTTGACAAGCGATGACTTCGGTGAGGTGGCATTCATGGCAGCAGGAACAATTGTCTGTAAATCAACAACAAAAAGAGAGAAACACCAAGATATCAGGGACTGAGTGACAGGACCTTTTGTTTAAGTGGATTGTTGATTTTGATGGGACATCCCAAAACCCACATCATCAAGGACACATAGGGGAAGCACCGACCTGGCAGCGTAGACATTATTGCATACTTTTGAGCGTCAAGAAAAAAATAAAGGGGTAGACCAAATATTCCACTCCCCATAAAGATGGCGTTTTATGGCCACAACCAACCAACCCACTAAGTACGTATATGCGTTTGTGCTTTTGATAAGGTCAACAATGTCAGCAACAAAACGGCAACTACGACAACTATGAAACATTTATTGGACACTTTTTGCGTCGTCCTCGACCAAGAGCAGGGCCATACCCGACATGGCCACCTTCCGCCGCATGGAATTGCCATTGCCAGCCGATTACTGGGAAGCAATAACGCTTCAAAATATAAACACAAATACAAATACAATAAAATATCAATTATCACTCGACTCGAGCTCTCATTTAGCCTTGGTCGCCCCCAATCCCCCTTTGTTGTCGCCATGCGGACAGGGACATGTGTTGATATGAGTAGTCAGAATATAGCCACGAAGCTTTAATGCTCTTTGATGTATTGTGGGGGGGACTTAAAAGATAAAAAAGGAATTGAAATGGTCTAATTTTCTTAATTGTATTTATGGAAGTCGTTACTAACCGGCCACAGGTCGAATTGGGTTTCTATTAGTAGTGATAAGAAATGTTGGTGATGAAAAATTTATGAGAACAATTTTCGTATTTTTATTTCGTTTCATTAGTCAAGACTTCAAAATGGCAAGACTAAAGTTTATTTTGATAAAAAATCAATATACTAAAATTTTGTAAAAAATTACTTTTACGTAACCTACAGCTGAGCAAAATTTGTGATATATTTCAATTGCAATTGGATATTAAAATTTTGAGATTTTAAACTCCAACTATCTATGTTAAAAGTGGAGGAAACTAAGAGAATGCCTATGAATAAACTATATAATGTAATATAAATTGAAGGGCAACATTGGGTTTTTTTGAGTAACACTCGATTTGTACTTCAAAGATGCACTAAAGCCAGAATATGATATTAAAATTTTTATACTGTCAAGTTGTGTTTCTTATATATTTTCAATATGATTTTAATGTGTTTTTGAGTAACATTCGATTTCAATTGTTATATCGTTCTTTAAGGGTTTACCTCAAATAATTACGTATACAACAAGTACGCCTTATCGAAATTATGTCAACGAAATCTCTCTCTCTTTCTAAAATTTGAAATATTATTAAAACAACTAATAATATGAAACAAGAATCAAATGTTTTTGATACAGCGGATTCTGCTTTAGAATGATGCAGGTATATCCTCCTTAGTATAACATCGGGATTCTCCGATTGAAGAACCACAAAAAATTGTTTCGATCCCCCGAGATGTAGCCGAAAGGTTGCTTATATGAAGGGGTATGCTTGACTTCCATTTTTTCAACCCTGGGCACCTCTTATTATACGTTTTCGGCTAGGTTCGAATTCGTCTTATAAACTGGAACCCATAGTTAAGGACTCTATTGATATGGGTCAGAGCACACACTGATTCGTTGTTAATCTGATAGGTCACTACAGTGGTTGCTCGTAGCGTATTCAACTTCTACAACTTTTCAGTTGCTTACGTGACAAATGTATTAGAATTGCTTAAAAAAAAACAATACTAAGTATATAATACCAATTTTAATTTCTTAAACATAAACGAATGTTTCCTGGAATGTAAAGGCTTTTTAGTGCTCTGAAAAATGCCTAAGCATCGACCTATATACATATTTGAGAATATGATTACATATTTTAACCTAATTCGACCTATTTTGGAATATGACATGCTCCCATGTAGGCTTCTGCAAATGTAAATTCCTTGTTTTCAGGCCTGATCTCAGATGACATAGATTTTACTACTTTCGGCACAATACTTCACATAAATAAGACAGCTCTACAAAAGTGTTTCTATTCATATAAAGCATTGTGCCGGAATTAATTTTAATGTTATTTTAGAATTGGCCTTTAAAGTTAAATAACGTCAGTAATTTTTGTGTGTTTCTATCAAGCAATATGTAAAGATCGACATTGATGAAGCTTTGAAACTGACTGCATGGCGAATCATGGCGAATTTATTTATAACTTAATTAATTAATATCTTTTAAAAAAATAAAATCCCCATAAATTGTATATTCTTAGAAGCTATATAAATGTGGTTAACACTTAGAAAAATTAAGCATAAACTTACTTTATTATTATATAATATTATTAGGAAAAAAAAAATTTTTTTTATTTGATTGAAGCTTCGTTAAAATATTATTCAGAACAGAGCTCTGTTTTACAGAGCCTTAAAAAAACAATACAACAAAATTTTTTTTTGATTTTTTTTGATTATTTTTTAATTAAAATTTTTTTTTTTTTTTTATATATACAACAAAAATTTTTTTGATTATTTTTTAATTTAAATTTTTTTTTTTAAATAATACAACAAAATTTTTTTTGATGTATTGATTATTTTTTTAATTTTAAATATTTTATAAAATCAATCACCTTTACTTGGCAAAACCGTGAATTACGTTTGTAGGGAATAATTGAGGTCGAATTTCGGATAATTTCTTATTGAAATCCAAAAAAGTCTGTCCGGAAACCGTTTGGTTTAGAAAAGACCCCATATAGACCCGTATAAGTTTCTTAGAAAAAATACAAAAAAATTCAAAGTGGTGCTTCATTAAGCTCTGTAAATAATGAACTATGGCAGAATCAAGTGCCTCACTAATTGCAAATCCTGACATTCACAAATATGTGTTTATAGAAGTATTTCAAAAACTCCTATTCAAGCAAATAAATACAAAAAGGCGTCCAATGC
The DNA here is from genome assembly GCA_018904225.1 of Lordiphosa mommai. NCBI lineage: Eukaryota > Metazoa > Arthropoda > Insecta > Diptera > Drosophilidae > Lordiphosa > Lordiphosa mommai. The sequence continues at coordinate 228,038 of JAEIFT010000293.1, forward strand.
CTAAACTCTCAGTACTCCAGTGTTTTTGCTAAGCTCGCAGCTATAGCACAAGCATATAAATTCAAAGACAGAGAGCCTTAAACAATAACAACAACCAAATTTTGTTTTCTTTTCCCTCACTCCTTTAGCTGCGGCTACTCAAACACAACAACAAGTTTGTTTTTGAGTGCAAATAGTCATAGACTTTGTTGTTGAAAAAAGATATAATTTTTAAGTATTGGTATCTGCTCTTTAATATGATTTCAGAGGGCACACCTGTTCTAAGCCAATCATCACACGATAATTAACTTGGTTAAAGGCCTTAAGCTTTAATGTCAAATATTATTTTATAACCTGTTGCAAATCAGCTTCAAATTAAATTACAATTATTATCACGAACCACAGCAATATTTTAATAAACTTTCCAAGAATAATATAATGAACAAATTTCATTGAAAATATAAAATAAATTTACATTTATGGAAAGCCATTGTTGGCATATTTTGACCTATTTAAACATATGCTTTTATCTTAAAAAAATAATATTTTTAAAAAATTACCAATTTGGCCAAAATTTTAAATTTTGAAGACCAAGAACTTCAAAAAAACCTAAAGCCCGACGTCTAGTCATTACTTTACCAATTTCGGTCTCAAATTACAAAAAATTGAGACATGATGGAACAGTTTGGGAAACAGATTCGTGGTGAGCACAGTTTTGTTGCCTTGTGTTTTGTATTGACTGTTTTGTTCGACAACCTTTCACTCTTTAAGAACTTCTTGTCCTTATCGGTGAATCATGTTAGGGCTATTAGCGTTGTTAGATTGAGGCCGCAAACTAGAAAATTGCAAAAAAAAAAAAACACACACGGAAGCAGCCTCCAATGGTCCGCCTTCATGATGTAGGTACGTCTTTTACATCAAAATGTTCACATATTGCTTTGTTCCCATAATTATTGCATTTTTGCTTTGACATTGGATCGCGTTCTTTTTTTTCGGATGTGGGCTAAGTCAACTATCTACTATTTCTAGGTTAGCAAAAACTTTTTAATACTTGTTGAATTCCCTTTCATTTCATTAAAATACCTTTAAAGTCGTTACAAAAAAATAGCTGAATGAAAGAGTTGCCGAAATAGTACAAACTGTGACATCCACGCAGCCTCCAAAATTAGGATGCCTCCTTTTCCCCCTGAGCTACTTAGACAATTGCTCTCACATTCGGGTTAACGACACGTGTCAAAGTTAGATGGCAACCGGTATGCTCCACGCAGTAGTAGACTGATAAAAATTCCAACCGGCACCTGGTTGCTGCAAACTGATGATGTTCCCAGCTTTACTCGTAGCAAAAACTTTGTTGCGTAGATTTTAATTAGTTGGATTTGAAACTCAAACACTGAGCTGTTTGTGTGAGGGGGGGAGGGGGGAAGGGACACAAGGAGTCATGGCAACCTGGCGCGTGCTTAATGAAGCGGTTCCTGGGCATTTTGAGTGGTGAAATTTGTATGTACGTACATTAATGTGCAGTGCATCAAGTGGTTTTAGCTGGATTTAGATTTGTCTGCAGACGCCTTTAATCTCATTAGATAAAGTCCTCATCGTCTGAGAAAAAGTTGTATGTTCTGCACTGATTTAAGTAGATTTAATTATAACAATATAGCGTAGCTTTTGTTATTTGTTTTAGCCCTACGCAGCCATGTTTTGATTTTCACACAAAGAGCGCCCAAAAGTATACAACACGCAGTAAATTCAATGGCGCACCTTTTTGCTGTGTATGTGTGTGTGTGCATCATCTATCGTTTTTATTGCGCAGAAAATTTGTGAAACACTTGTGCGAGACAAAAGGCGAACAGCCTCGACGCACACTAATGAGTCCTCCACCGTAGTATTATGTAGCCAGGTAAGGGCATCAGCGTTTAAAGGTAGATGGGGTAGGGGTACTCACAATTTTTCAAACCAATTGACTGGGAAAAGGGAATTCAAATGCTATCAACTGAAATAATTGGATTACATTGGAGTTTTAAAAATAAAGCAATGACAGGATATAAAAGATATGTTATTGGTCTAAAGAGTGTAGCACAGATTAGGGCATATTTGTAGATTAAAATTAGAAATAAAAAAATAAATGCTGGGTTTATTTATGTAGTTGTTTTCTGTGTCCAAAAATCGGATTTATTTTCTGCGCGGTTTAGGACAATCTCGTAAAAATACTACAATCCACGAAATATTTTGACTTTACAGTTAATAAAAAAAAATTTCCTAGACATATATTTTATTAAAAAATACCTCATATCTCCCATAATATTGAAGATACATTTTTCGAACCTTCTAGACATATATTTAAATTCTCATCACTTATCGATCCACAATATATCATAGCCCGATCGGATGAACGATAGTTGAGTTATAAGCAAAACAATTGTGTTCTTCAGCACTTACACAGTATGTTTAAGCCCACAATTTAAATTTATCAGTTATATACAAGATTTTGTTGGACATGAAACCCAGAGTTTTTTTAAAGTTGACTAAAGATGGACTTTTTGACCCTCAAATTGTTTTTTGATTTTTGTAGATTTAAAAGGAACATTATTTCTTAATATGTCCAAAATTATGAGAACTTGTCTAATAGATCCACAAGTTGTTGGTCTTCATTTATTAGACTCTTTTTATTTTTCAAATGGAACCACGCCTATGCAACTCACCTTGATTATAACTTATTAAGAAGTTTCAAGATCACATTGATAATCATTTAGGACATCAAAATATATTTTTTTTCATCATTTAAGGGGGTCTTCTACCTTTGAAAATATTTTTTTTTTCGATTTTTTTGTTTTGCCTTATTATTACAACTTGGACGTTCCCCTTTCATACCCTTTAAACCATTTTCAAATATTCGAAATAGTTTAGCAGATATATCTATTTTAGTGGAGCAATGTTCTTGGTAACGTGAGTTCTACTGAACCGATTTTGATCAGCCATGTTGCAATCGACGCGAAATTGATGTAATTCTGACCCGTACCTCAATCATGAAGATACATATTTTTTTACTATTTTTTTACACTAAACAACATCAAAAAAATGTCGAAAATCTAATTTTTTTTCTTAAAAGTTTGTAAATTTTTTTCAAATTTTTTTTTTTTTAATATTTTACACTAAAACAAATTTGAAAAAATCTCTTATGGTTTTTCCTCCAGAATTTTTTTAAAAAAACACTCGTGAAAGGTAGAAGACCCCCTTAAGTTAATATTTCGTCACTTTAAGGCCCAAAACTCATGCATCTCCTGAAAGTGCATTAGATCAACTTTATGTCAAAGAAGTATATAGATGATATTTGATGATATTTTATTCATATGAAGCGAATGTGTCGGCTCTTAAAATTCGTTGCACAGGACGCTTCGGTACTTGGAGAGCCTATTATGAGCAAATATGGGCTGCACTTTGGTTTTCCTTAATTACTAATCTTTTTATTCTTTTTACCAGTATGAGGTATTTTTCGTGATTTTTAAGGATCTTTTTGAAACTTTTGAATTGTAAAGTACCTTTTTTCCAATTTGAGAGCATTTTTTTTATTGAATTTTGCATTTATATGGAATTAATGTTGATTTAAAATATAAATCGACTGAATTTAGGTTAAAGCTCACTTCTTTTATAGGCCATAATTTAAGACCAAATTTTTTTTTTAAATTAGCTTTAAAAGCGGAAGTTCATGTAATTCATTGGGTGCATTTTGAAAACAATCATTTGTTATTCTAACTTCTCCTTGTTAGGTTTGGCTTTTTAGATCACGTTTTCTAGCTTTTCCATTTAAATATCTCTATCAAGCTCTTTATATGCTCTTGAAAGTTTTGGGCATATAGCATGTTTTGCGACTAGAAGATCATTAAAGTGTCCACTAAATTTACGAGCCGTTTTAGCGGTCCATTTCCTTTTATTTCATTTAAGAAACATCCGGTGTTATTATTGGTTCCACCATCGTACCAAGTTAACATGTTGCGCCTAAGCTCAGTGTTAAAGAGAGTCGGTTTTAAGAACGGGAGTAAGAAATTTGTGCTGCCTTTTAGATCGCTGTAAGCTGATGGCTCGATTCTCTCGACTTAACCTTCTTGAAATATCAGACTTGATCTAAACTAGCGATGGGCACATGGCTGACCGTAGCCCGCACCGTTATTCCGCTCAAAGCAAAATTAAATGGATTTTGTTGTTGCTGCGCTCTTCAGTTATATTTTGGTGCCCACCGCTGGTCTAAACTAAACATGATTTTGATTTAAACATTATAAATTCTATAGGATTATATTTTATCGGTTTCAAAACACGGAACGATTTTGCTTGCATTTCGACAGGGTGTGTGTGTGTATAAGTGCATATATTCGTATGAAAACACACGGAATCAAAAGCATAGGGTATTCCCTAGTCGGTGCACTTGACTGCAGCGCTCTTTATTGGTTTTGGAATGTGGTTTATTTGTTGTTGTTTTTTTTGTGTTGATTTCCCCTTCTGGGAAATGTTTAACATTCACCTGTAAAAGTAACTCAAAGTGCAATAAATCACAATTAAGTTCGATTGCGTTTTTTTGCGCATTGTCTGAGTATCCCTAATGTAGTATCTATAGCTAAAGTACATTGAACTGGACCTTGGCAAATACAAAAGAAAACAACCCAATGCATACTTTAAGGGGCAAACCGGGTTGATGACCTGGTCTTATGTTGTATTCATTTTTAGTTATATCCCCCAACATACATACATAAGCATATTATATTGCGTGCTCAAATTACCCAAGCAAAGTTACGAGACATCATCCACTTCTATTCAATTCTCCAGTTGCTTGGGACACTTGTTGCCCAGTGAGAGTTGATGACGAGCAATGATTAAGCTGCTTGAAATTCCATAGAAAACAAATCAACTGACCAGCAAAAGCAACAACAACAACAACAACAACGATGCCATGTGGGTAGTCATGGTAGTCATACCAATTCCACTTTGGCTAAGGTCATGGGAAGCAATTCAGGTGGCGGCGCAGTTCAGTTGGTTGGTTGAATGATTAAAGTTACCGCCGCCCTTCCCCCTGCCCCTTCTGCATTGCTGCTTGTCAATCGACGGCCATCGAGTTAACAGCAAAAACCAAAAAAAAACCTCACTACAGTTGCCATTGGTTTCCTCACATTATTATTATTATTATGTTTTTTGTTATATTTGGTTTGTTTGCTGTTGTGACCCTGAAATTGAAAATATGCTTCTTGCATATTCCATAGGAAACTCAACATTTTTTATTGAAATGAAAATTTGGCATTTACCCCCGGCGCAGTCATGGCAAAAAGCATTGTTATTGTAAATAAGCATCATAAATATAAGTCAAGCGTCATAAATGTCATTTTAGGTGCTCCCTTTTGCGTGGGATTGTAGTCGGTGGTCGTTGGGGAAATGCGGCAAAATGGGAAGTGGCGGGTGTATGTGTATGTGTATGATAAGCGGCGTTTAACTAAAAATAAACACACACACACTCGCACACAAAATTGTGGCTAGTCATGATCCATGGCCTAAGCTGGTCTAAAGTAATGTGCTGGCTGGCTTGTGGTAGTCGCCCGTCGAGGTGATTGCTCAAAGTGGGTTAAGTGCAATAGCAAAGCAGGTAAATAAGTTATCATGGGGTCACAATTGTATTTTTGGTAGCTATTTATTGTTTATTTTAGTTTGAAAAGAGTTGGTAAATATAAAGATTTAATAAAACTAATTTAAATAGTTTTGAAAGTCGGTCAAGCCCGACTGTAATATACTCTGTATCAGTCAAAGTTTGTATATAAAAGCTCAATATTTTACAAAATGTTTGTATGCTTCACTAAGCGGAACTTCATGCCACCAATTTCTCCTACGAGAGATTTATGAGCCTTCAGGATAGTCCTAGTTGTTGGCCTCTAGCTGAAAACACCTTGCTTCTTGCGTCAAAATCAAATTCGTGCTTTTTCCGTGAAAGCACGAGAGGCACGAAAAAGCCCCGAAATTCGATTTAACCTCGAAATTACTTGCACTCAAGCACATTTTAATATCGATAAGTTTAAAAAAATTAGCATATATATTTCTAGCTTTATGAGAAAGAAGAAAATTTACACCTACTCAACAACAAGACGTTAAGCTCAAATTTTTTCCTCAGGCAAAAAATATATATTATTGGACAAAAATTTTGTAAGTTTACCTATAAATAAGAAGCTGAAATAACATATGTGATTTGATCGACTATTTGCAATCTCTTTTAAGGCCTCAACTTTAGAACGCCAGCCCCTCATATGTTTTACAAATAAACGCTCGAAGCAAATAAGAATGAATCACTCTTCTTAATAAAAACCCTTTCCTAATATTTTTGTTCATTTTTAATAAATGTTTAGTATTTGTTTAATGAATTAATGAATAAATGCTTGGGTTTGTGGCACTGTTTAAGCAATTAGCACTGATTTGTCTAACAGAGACCACTAAACAGAACACTGTTCATCAATGCTGAGAGCCAAAATGAGTAAAATGGAAGTAAGTTTTTCTATGTTGATCTGGTGTCCCGTGCAGAGATCATTAACGAAAGCATAAGTCGGCCCTGCTCGACCTCGATATACCCATAACTTAAAAAAAAGATCAATTAAAAATCTTATTTTAAATCACAAAATGTTAAAACTAACATCAAATTTTAGCGTTTACATAAATCATTAACAATTTATGTTAAAGATTAACATTAGACTTAGAGAAAAATAATTTTCTATTAATATTTTTCAAATTTAAAAAAAAAATCATGCCTTTTTCAAAAATTATCTTATCTTAAAAAATATAAATAACCTACTAAAAAAATAAAAAAATTTGTTTTAGTGAAGCACTTTACACTTATTATTTTTGTAGCCCTACCTTTGATTGTTCCGACAATCTGAGTAAATGCACAATGGGGATTGTGAAGGATGCTGCCATAACCGACTTCAAATTATCTTGTACAAAAATAATTAATTAAGCAAAATTTGGAAAGTTTGCTTACGTTGAATTTTGGGTCTAGAATTACTATTGATGATTTTTTATAGTCGTATGCTATAAAAATCTGAAAATTTCGAAAATTTTCTAGGCGATTTAAAAAAGAATATTAATCCTTAATTTTAACAAATAACTTAAACAAAATTGTTTCTAAAGGCCTCTATCTCAGAAGATCAAATTGTTGTTTCTAACAAAAAAAATAATAATTTTAGTAAAATTTGGTACTCAATTTCCTTTTCTTAAATTTTGGCGGCATAAATGGATTTCCCTTATTTAAGTAATTTTTTGAGTTGTGTGTTTTATGAGCTTATTGCAAACAATCGTTCAAAAATAGTCGTAGTAAGTTAAGCCTTTGAGTTTTGTAAGAACCGACAATTATCAATCGCTGACAATGGGCTAACCGACTCAACACACTCTATTCATAAGACCTCAGTGTGCAATTTGTCGGTCGGTCCGTCCGACCTTTTCTTACATATGGAAAAAACTTTTCAATTAAAGGTAGATAAAAGAAAAATTGTTATATTTTTTTAGGCCTATGTCCACTCGACGCGAAACGGCCGTGAAATGAAAAAAAACAGCTGCGGAATTTTCATATTTAGTTTCCACTCCGCGTGGAAAAAAACTACGTATTGCCACTACGTTCTGTTGGCAATCACGTAGCGAGTAACATACTGTTATCATCTCATTTCGCGATGATTTACTTAAAGAATGATGCGAAACGATATTTGTGTGTGAAAAACTAAGTAAGAAGAAGACCGAATTGAAAATGAGAGCACGAGAAAAAGAAAGCAATTTTGGCCTGTTTTAAAAATTTAATTTCCAAGGTGCAGTGACCCGAAACATTACATATGAAAAATTTGATATTTTTTTATCTCCGCTATACATTATTCAATCTTTCTGAAAACTTCACAGATTTTAAATATTGATGATATGCATAAAAATGCAGAAAACAGCTTTAAGAACAGGATTGAAATGGGACTCCATACTCTAGTATTACTTACTTACTTTGAGTAGCCTTAACATAATAATTAGAAAATTTGTTTTAGATATTTATGCTTTGCATTTTTTTACAGCTTGGACATTCCCCTTTCATCCCCTTCCAACCATTTTAAAAAATTCGAAATAGTTTAGCAGATATTGCCATTTTAGTAGAGCTCAAAACTTTAAGTGCGTTTTTCTCTATTGCGGAGTTCTACTGAACCGATTTTGATCAGCCATGTTGCAATCGACGAAGGATTGATGTAATTCTGGTTCGTACCTCAATCAAGGTGAAAAACATTTTGGTACTATTTTTTTACATTTTTGTATAATTAATAACCGCCACCCCTCATATTCTCACTTAACCTCCCTAACTCACCTTATTATTTTTGCACAAAATAAAATAAGCCGCCTCAATTATTTATTTGATTTGTTTAACATTTTTAATTAGCTTTGATTGTATCATGCATATTTCCGCCTACAAAAATTTGTTTGACTTTGAAAAAGAAAAAAAAAATAGAAAGAAGAATAAAGCAAAATTTGTTTCTCATTTTTTTTTTTGATTTGTCGGCAAGGTTGTTTGTTGTGAAAAGTGAAAAGCCACACAAAAATTGTTTCCTAAGATTTATTATATCAACAAAATACAATATAATGAGTGAGGCTTAACACCTCCATTTCCCTCTCGCGTCTTGTGTCTGACACCTCCATAAAGCTACTAAGTTAATAGCACCCGACACTCACCCTGTGGGTGGTACTGGGTGGCATTGGGTGGTTTGGGTTATAAAGCCACAAACAATAGCGCTTTATTGCCTACCCAACGCACCAGACTTGACAATTGTTGGACCCTCCCTCCCAAAATATTCATTGAGGGAGGGGAGGAGTGCACTTTATGGTGGTGGTGGTGGTTTTTGGTGCCTGATCGTAAAACCCAAGAAAGTGTATATTATTGATATTTTTGCATCAGTGTTTTGAATTTGAGTGTTCTTTGGCCTGGCAAGTACCCACATAAATCGCGAATATGGTTTGGTTACACACACATAAAAAGACAGGCAACCCCTTAAAACATGATGGACATTTTTTGTATTCATTTTAAATTAACAAAATGTAGGGGTTACTTTCTTCGATCCCTTATAAAAAAAAATATATATATTCTCCAACCACTTGTCAGCTACTGAATTACTCATTTAACGCTTCAATTGCTTAGAAAAACAATAACGTAAATCAATAAAACCGCAACCGCACATTATTAATGCAACAGTTTAATCTAGTGATGAAATCAGGTAGCTATGAATCGAGTTATACATATAAGCATTTTCTTACCACTTTAAAGGTCATAGAATGGGTACAAAATAAATTTGGAAAGATGAAAGAAATTAAATAAATCATTTTTCGACTATAGAAAAATTTGGCATTATTTAATTATTAATAAACTATTAGCGAAGCGTCGAAAATCCAACGGTTCAAAGAAGACTTAAAAAAATGTACATCTTGCTCAATCATACCATTTGTTTTGGGTTCCGCAGGTTCCTAGCTAGTCCTATTATCTAAAATTGTTCATAGGCTAATAAACTGGGCAAGGCACCATGTTAAGGCCATTTATAGGCTTTAAACTAGCATGATTTAGCCGGCTCAAGGTCATCTTAGTTATGTTTGCTGATAACTATGGATAAGTACCCCTAGCATTTGGAAGATCATTTTTATCAAAAATCACCTTAATGAGCCTTGTTCGTTTCCTCTTGATGATTAAAAAGAGATTTATTTCATGTGCGACTAAAAGAAGACTCGAAAGTGACTCATCCATTTGCTCAAAATGTGATTTAACCAAAATCAATTAATCTAAAGCAATCGCAAAATGGTCATGTAGGGGGATTGAAATGTGATTGTTTGGCTGTCGCTATGCAGTTATATTTCGCGCAATTTTCCTAAATTTCTTTTTTATCCATCGAAATATGGCTTGAAAAAGATTCGCAAGCGATTTAAAGTATAACTAGAATATGGCTCGAAAAAGAAACTCATAGGATTGAAATTACGTCTGAAATATGAATCGAAAAAAATTCAAAAATGAGTTCAAATATAACTAAATAAAATGAGTCGGAACTGATCAAATAAGCCAGCTAAAAGCAGCTCTTCAAGAAGAGTCGCGGCTAGGCTACCATTCGCCGTGTTCAGCAGAAGAACTTGCTCCCAGATCAATGGTATATTTCTTGGTAATTCACGTAGCCTTTTGTATTTAATATGATATTTACATGCAGCTTTTTCAAATGTCAATTTAACAATTAGAATTAACCATTTAACAATCCCAAAAAGAATTATTAAGCAATAAAGAAACAGTTTTGTTAAGCTGATCAGTGATCAAGTGTCTCTGCTGAACGCGCCCACAAAACGAGCGCATTTATGACTATTTTAATCAAATTGAGGACTCGAAAAAGACTCGAATGTGATCAAAAATTTTTATAAAATGCTGACTGGGAGGGTGCACACAAACTCCCATAAAACCGGGAGGGGATCACAATAGGGAACGAACCCGCGAACTTGATTTTGTACATAGATTGGTTTAAAAACAACGTTTGACCTTGAACTCTCCTCTTAACGGCTTGTAACTTCCTTCATTTTTCGACCTTGCGGTTGGATTTTTTCAAATTGGAGAATAATGTTTCCATTTGTACATAAATCGAATTAAGAATAACGTCTGCCCTTGAAATCGTGACAGATAAAACGCCACGACCTAAAGAACCTTTGAAAAATTTCAATTTCTCAGAGAAATATAAATAAAAAATATCAGCGTTTATACCTTTTCGCTTAAACTACCTTTAGATAAAAAAAAATTATATAAATAGTTTGTAGACCGCGTTCCTATGGCAGCTATATGCTTAGTCATCCGATTTTGACAATTTTTCGAATTGTGTGAAGAATAAAACAATATGACCCGTTGGTACACGTGGAAGACAAAAGTTTTCTCAAGACTTAGTGACCGTCGTTCCTATGCACTCTGCTAGTCATCCGATTTCGATCATTTTCTGATTTGTGGAAGTATATGAAACTAATATACCAGTTTGAGCTACGTGGAAAACAAAAGTTTTTCTAACTAGTTTTGACCGATCTTCAAAAAATTGACTGCGGTTTATGCCTGGACATAAATCCCTTGGGCTTAAAGTCCGTATGGATTGGATTTGAATATTTTTACATCACATTCACCACGTAGATTTTAAAATATTTATTCTGTAAGTCCACAAATAAAATGACTGATTGAAAATCAAATAGAATGAAAAGGGATAGCTGAAAATAGCCTTGGAGAAAACTCCTTAAATATACCTGTAATTTTTAGTTTTAGATGCAAAGGATTCGACAGGGCCGGAGATCTACCACACGGCCACCGGATTCTTCAGCGAAAACTTCGTCGCTCTGTCACACCGCTTCACACCTGTTAATTTTAATATCAGTCTTATCTGTGCCAAAGACAAATTCACCTATATGAGCGCTGCCCGGATCAAGCGACTTTAACGCAAATGTCGGGAGAGATAGAGTCTTTATATCAAAGCGTCGCGTCGCGTCGCGACCATCGGACGTTTTAGCCTTCATGAAACAACCTCCTGTAGTGGAGATTTATACATCGCGACATCCATAAGGAAGTCCCCGAATCAATTATCGCTTTCATCGAGTGTTCGAGGATCCAAAATAAACTAGGATCACTATCTTGTTGCAGCCAAGGCACACACGCAGATCAGTGTGGCCTATGCCAAACGCATCACACGTCGAGCAGCTGCAAACACAACGGTCCTTCGCTTCTTCCACTACTCAAATTGTTTTCCCAATTTTGGCTCAATGCAAACAAGAGCTACAGAGAAAACCGGCAATCCGAAAATCAATGGTATTTAAGAAAAGTTCAAACTAAAACTGAGGGAGGAGAAGCATACATACAGACGGACAGACGGACGGAAATGAACTCAGCTCGTAGCTGATCAAGAATATTGATACTTTGGTCGGAAATCTTCCTTCTATGAAAAGATCGTGAATTTTAATATACCCTCTGCAAGTATAAAATTTTCAAACTTTCTCAAAAGAGTGAATTTTGAGTATGAAAATCTTAGGCTTAAGCCAGTTGTTTGAATACGGGCTAAGCGTATATATATTAATGCGCGCTCGACTGATGGCAGATTACCGATTTAATATTTGCCACTTTCTAAATAATTTGGATTTGATTAGTTGAAAGAAATATCGCTTAAAACCATTATAAAAATATTTATTTGAACCCTTTTCAATTTAGGGTTTGGTTTGGACATTTTCCAAAAATCCCAAAGACTATGATTCCGAACCGGTTTACACATTGGGAATAAATAGTTAATTATATGTAATCTTTAAGATATAAATGAAATAAAAGAACATCTCACAAAAACCTACTTTCTAATTGATCGATGCTTGGCATCAGATTAGATGACCAAAAGTTTGAGTGACTTTTACTATTTAAAAAAAAAATTAAACTTTAGGCTTATACTTTTTTATACATAGATGCCTAAAAACTCCATATTTAACTGTTTTGATTGTAAGTTTTGTACATTCAATTGCACACATATTCCCTTTTCAATAACCTTTGACCATGCCTCTCGAATGAAATGAAATGTTTACCGCAAATTTACAAAAATACACAAGCGCGAATTTTATTTATGATTTGTTTATCAAAAATCTTTTCCCTATGTTTTACACCCAAAAATTGTGTTTTAAATGCCATAAATTGTACATTTTATTTTAAAATAAATATTAAGTATACGCACCGTGTCTTTTGGGTTAACAATAAAAATAGTTTGATTCAGTTAAAACTACAGTTTAACATGTTGATATTTCTTTGATATATATTTTAAGCACTTTTTTAATTTCAAATTTGTTAACACTTATTTTTTGAAATTTCTTTGCCAATTGTTCACACTTCAGGTTCTGGTTGCGTATTAAGCCTTAGGCACTTGACATTTTATGCTTTTATACGAATATATCAACCATTCAACTATGCCAGTACCCGACATGTGTGTGATTATTGCGACGCATTGTAAAAACAATAACATCCACGATGTTGTCAACAAATGTTGGTAGCTTCGCACCCACTCCACTCCACTCCAGCTTCACGCGAATGTAAAATGCAAAAGAGTGCAGCACACACACACACACACACACACAACGCTCACGCCCACGCACACGACAGACCAGACAGACAGACAGGCAGAGTGAGTGGTAAGTAACACGGTGTGTTGGTATATCCAGTAGCAGTAAATAAAGTTTCGCGCCAAACGCGTCCGCTGCTTTGGCTTTGTATCGCACGAATAAGTCGACCGAAGCAACAAAAACAAAACCGCCGACAGCAACAGTTTGGGGCTGGCAACATTTGTGGCTACTTTTTTTTTGTTAGCAACATTTGTTGCCATGCGTCTGCTGCTAGTCTCATTAGCAACATGTGGCCAGCAGGGGGTTTTCTGCCTAACTGACCTTCACTTAACATTAGTCCCAGAGCCACGGTCCAAAAAATAAAAAGAAAAACATATTTGAAAAGTGGGAGGACGTAGTGTACTATGTATGCAAACATTTCCATGTAATTGGCAATAAGCCATGCCCAAATGCTAGACCAAACACAGCGGCAAACGCCCCCCATACAGTGGAGACTCTAAAGGGAGAAATCAAACATGCTTGGAAAATTAGGAGAAATGAAAATCTAACAGTTTGGTACTTGAAAGTACAATACTTAACACTAACTTAGAGAATCTTTCAGTTGTATTTTTGGAATAGATTTTTTTATGGCTTTATTTAGGGCCGTTTTCTCATGTTCCTGTTTTTCAAATCAAGGTGCTTTCTGAGAAAATTTATGTTGCCTACTTTTAGGACGCGTTAAAAAATATATGCTTGCGTCTACAACGACCCGCGTATGATTTTAAACGCTGCATAAAAGTAGGCAACATACATTTTCTCAAAAAAGGACCTGGATTTGAATAACAGGAACATGAGAAAACGGCCTTAGACATGTCGCAACGAAAGTGTACGATGGTACAGGGCGCTAAGATGCAGTCTGTTCGTGCGTTGAGTGCAAGGTAAGGTCCCGAGTTCGAATCCCAGACGGTTGGTTGGTGGTGGTTGATTTATGGTGCGTGGTAATACTTCAAAGAGTAAAGCAATGCCAGTTTCGTACAGAGGAGAGAGGAATATAAGCTGCTGGGTAAGGTTGTGGTCCGTGCCCAGCCGAGTAGACCATATCCAGCGCTTTCTGCGCCCTATTAGAGGAGAAGGGCACCCCCAAACCCCGTTGTAAGGCCCTATCCACCACCTACCCGATGATAGCTGCTGTGTGTTCCTAAATTAAGAAATATTTTGTAAGAAATTTTTTATAAATAAGAACAAAATGTTCATGAAACATGCCCAAACAGTTCATTAAGCGAGCGCAAAATGTTCATGAAACAAGCACAAAACGTTCATGACAAATCGTACCCCAATGTTCATGATTTGAGAACAAACGTGCTTGATAGACTTTTGTCAACGAATGTTTATGATTTTGGTACATTTAGAACGGATTTTTTTTCCTCGGTGTAGTAAATTTAACGCTCATGCGAAATAGCATTATCGCTTGCGTTCCCCAATCAATGCGCGTTCAGGGAATTTGCTCAATCATAAATTTAATGTCTCCGACCCGACGCCGGTATCATGATAGCCTTTGTACATGTGGAATTCAAAAAATAGTACGCTCCTTTAAGCGGATACTGATCCCCGGCGAAATTGCATATCGATAGGCGTGTTATCGAGCATTAATCGCACTGATTGCAATGAGCTTTTCAGTGTGCTTATAATTATAAAAATAATCAAATATAATTAAACCTCTTGCCAATTTCTATCCTTTATGTCAATTATTTGCGCATTAAAACTACTTCCTATTTTAGTCTAACTTGCCCTATGGAGATGGGCAGCTGTTTTAGGCATAACGCCCAAGCTAGTGGCTCGTTGCGCCCTTCTGTTCAAAAAACAATGGTTGTGTTCAGCAGAAGAACTTGCTCACTGATCAATGTTATATTTCTTGGTTATCTAGCCTACTTTTCTCCTTGTGTTTAATATGATAATTGGATGGAACTTTTCCAAATGTCATTTTAACAAGACCCCCAAAAGTATGCTAAATAAGAAGAGTTATTTTAATGAGCTGATCAGTGATCAAATGTTTCTGCTGAACGCGCCTAAGCGTCATTAAAAATTGTGTATATCCAAAAACAATTGCATGCAATTTATTTTTTAAGGCAAGTTGTAAAAGCAAAAATGAATTTACCCTAGGACCTTTGGGTTTATGAAGCACATAATGGTGGGAATTCGGAAAAAAAGCTTTTTGCAGTGTGACCATGAAACCTGGTTAACATACGGTCACTTTTTGAGGTTTATGTATGATCCACAAAAGTAATAGCAATTAAAAATCGAAAGCAATTCAGTTCCAGAAATCCTAATAATTTCAAAATTCAAAAATTTACCCTAAATTCACCTAAACGATCCTTTACTGCACTCTCATTTTTCTGCTCACGCAACAACCATATGTTTACTTGGCTTTGCACGCGCCGTGACTCCGACTCTTTTTGTTCTCCCACCCGCTCACATAAACAAACAAATAACGGCAACCTGTTGACACCAAGTTGCCTTGTGGCACGTACTTTGGCAACGCCTCACTAATTGCTTTTGACAGTGGCAACAGGTTTAGAAGGAGATTTTAGATGGGTGCACATTAATTTAGGCTTGACTGCCGCCGCCCACCCTGACTTATCATCACCTTAACCCTGCCCCTGGCCTTAACATTGGTTGTTACCTTAAACCTGCTCCTGCTCCTGCTTCTGCTCAATGGGTCAACTTTAGTCACTGTCAGCGTCAAAGGTGCCGTCACTTTGCATTCCGGTTGTTGTTTACGCATCGGCAGCAACATCAACCAACGGCCACAAAAGGTGAAAAATGTGGTGCTACCCCTTTATAGACCACCCCCAAAAAAAGCTTGTTATTTTGTTATTTGAAGCTGGTTCAACTAATTTAAGTTGAGTTGAGGTAGCCACCCAGGAGATATATATGATATTTTTTGTACAAATGAGTTGAGGATTAAAGGAAGTGGGGATATATAAAAGTGGATAATTGCATATGTTCTGGGTTTTAAAGAGAAAATCAAGAAAGGAAATAAAATTTATGTACCATAAAAGGACAAGGTTTTCACATTACGCCGTTTTCTCATCTTTGTTTTTGAAATCTAGGTGGTTATTAAGAAAAATTTGTGATGCCTACTTTTAGGCCGCCTTTAATATCGTACTCTGCTCGCTAGATATTTAAAAAGCGGCCTAATAGTAGACTACATTTTTTAAACTAACAACCTGGATTTAAAAATATTAAGGGCCGTTTTCTCATCTTCATGGTTTTCAAATACACCATATCCGGAGCGCTCCTAAACTGGATTGAAAGGGGACTCCCACAGCTAAACCTTTTAGGAGTGTTTATAAAGTGCTCCTAATAGGATTGAAATGGGAGTCCCAAGCATGCACCTCTTAGGAGTGTTTATGGAGCGCTCATAGTATGATTAAAACAGGAGTCCCTAGGAAACACCTCTTAGGAGTGTTTATGGAGTGCTCCTAGTAGGATTGAAACGGGAGTCCCTAGCAAACACCTTCAAGGAGTGTTTTTAGAGCGCTTCTACGTTGGAGTAAAAATGGGTCCAAAAGAGAACCGCATGGGAGCGTTTATGGAGTTTTAAAATACGTAAATAGGCCGAGCATTGGTTTTTCAAGGAATTTTCAATCATTTTCACAGTTTTCCAAGTTTATTCGATTTATATTAATAGAAAATAAAATAGGAAGTGGTGCAAGGTGTAGTGTGTGAACCTACTGTGCGGGAGATCCTGTGTTCGACCCCGCCTGAGAACATTTGATTATACGAGTTTTTTTCTTTAAAACTTTTAAACATCCGGACACCTTTACAAGCTATTTGCGAAATCTTGCATACAAGCCACGACGAGATTGAGAAGAAGTTCGGCATGGCCACACTTTGGTTGAGACAGCCGGCATAATTTTTTTTTTTTTTTAAGCGTTTTCTTTGGATTACTATTAGAGCCCAAAAGCAGACCACAAACACTCCGTCTAAATTATCTAAGAATGAGTAACGGAGTCCTTTTCAAAAAAACTTAGACGAATAGAGGAGTCCGCTTGGAGTCCATGCGTATTATCCGTGTGAGCATTCTGGGACTCCAAAATCTCTCTTTTAAGGATTCCCTGAGGAACACTTTTTTCATATATGTTAAAAAGGCTTTTTTCTCCGGCGGATAAGTACCTTTGGGAGCTCCCTAGGAGGGTACAGGAAATCCTAAAGGTGTACCCAGCGGAGTCCGATGGTTGGCTGGGCAGAAGCTTTTTCAGAAAAAATAATGTTGCCTATTTTTAGGCTGCGTTAAAAATCATACTTAGGTCGTTGTAGACACAAAAGCTACCTAAAAGTAGGCAACATATATTCGATCAAAAAGCACCTGGATTTGAAAAACATGAAGATGTGAAAACGGCCCTTAGTTGCGAAAAGCGCGGCTTGGCCCCATTGGGGGCTGTAACAGATAATTCTTAAGATGCGAAAACGGCGCTTAATGTAAAACCCGGAAGGGACCTGTAGGTTTCTTCTTTCCCTCAAAAGTCCCTTTATGGTACATGGTTTAATATGAAAATGAGAAAACGGCTCTAAGTTAATCGAATTTGCTACAAGTTTTGCTTTTCTAGTGAAGAATTAAGGTAATCGGCATCAAAGCTTTAAGGGGTTACATGGGTTTCGTGGGGTAAAAAAGGCCTATTTTCAATATATTTTTTTCGATGTACAAAATTATTTATTTAATTCAAACTTTTTTCTGTCTTATAGATACATATTTAACGAATAATTTCAGAAATTTTCAAAAAAAAAAAAATTAAAACTCCTCCATTGTGACGTCATTTCCGGTGACCCCTCGAAAAAAAGGTGCGTCCGGGTTGTCAGCATAACTCCTGACAGGATCATTAAAAATGAAAAAAAAAAAAAAAGTGTTTTATAAGGCCATAAACTCGAAGCTGAAACGAAGGGGAAAAAAAAAAGAAAAAATTGGAATTTTGGCAGACATTTTTCCAAAAAAATGAAAATTTCGGTCAAATTTGATTGACATTTTGTTTTTTTTTAAATAGTTGTAATTGGAAAAAAAAAATCCTTCATTCAAGCACGAGTAAATTTATGAAGACCTGTGTAAAATTTCATCAAGATCGGTTGAGTAGTTTTCGAGAACATTTGACAACCGACTTTGAAAACACGGTTCCGAGAAAAACGCGTTTAAAGTTTTGAGTAATAATAAAAGTGGACTTGGAGCGCACACCTTTGAAAGGCTGTATCTCCGAAACTATTATTCGGACCGACTTGAAAATTTAGGATAATATTCTTGAGATGTTGTAGAAATTAATAAGCAAAAAAAAATCGATTTTTTGAACCCACGAAACCCATGTAACCCCTTAACTTCTACTTCGTAGTAAGTTTAGGTACTTAGCAACGAACTTATTAAACCGATTCTTAAGGAAAAAGTGTGGCTTCAATATACTTTTTTAGCTCTAAAGTACTGTTATAGATGTCTTATAATTACCTGGTTTATACACACAAAATTTTTCATGATAAATGCCCTTTAAAGTATGCTATGTCCATGATTAGGAATAATTTAGGAAAATTGTTCTTTAATATTTGCCTTAACACTTTTTTTTTTTTGTATAACTATATCTGCTCCAACATGATGAACCAATGCACAGTGCAAAATATGAATGACGCTTCGACTCTTTCAAAAAGATATTTATTAAAGCAAATAAAGTTTGCATACTTTATAGGGCATTTATCATCAAAAATTTTTTGTGTATAAACGAAGTATATGATATTTTTGGGATTTATACATAATAAATATTAAGTTAGATCTTTTATGAAAATCTCGTTCAAAAATTCAGCTTTCTAGCTAAGTATTGAGCAAAGATTAAGATTCAAGGCACACTTTCAGTTAATCTGTGAGTGAATACAAGTTCATTTTTCATCAAAAATCTATAATTTTCCATTATACTAAAACCAAGGTGCCTACTTAAATCATCTTTCTTTCTCTCTCTCTCCCTCTCTCAATTCTCCCAATGAAAATTTTATATGCTTTTCCTATTTCTATTTATGGCACTCAACATTTATGACTACGAATCTGAGTCACAAACTTGTAAAAGAAAATAATGAGAGCTTTCCCAAAAAGCCTTTCCAATTCAAAATAAACACACAAATTATGCGATCATTCAAAAATCAAAATATACATTTATCAAAATTACAAGATATTTTGGCTCGGAAAAATCTGAAAAGTGAGTAAACAAAATTTTGACTAAAGATTTCATGTCACTTGCATGTGCATTGAACACGGCGATTGGTTGACAAACGCTTGTGTCAATATTTTGATTGAATTCATTTAGGGTATTCGTACACCCACCCACCCAACCAGACAGGGGCAGACAGACAAAAAACACTTGTTTACAACGTGAATTTCTCATGTTTTAATTAACACTCAGAATGGCCACTCAGAGATTTGACACAGCTGTGGTGCGGGCAACTACTACTCATCCGCCAATTTGATTAGAGTTGAGGCCTAATTAGGGCAATGCTAAATAATGAGAACTTGGCTTGTTTACATTCAGATACTGTTATCCACCCTACGTAATAAGAGTAAATAGTAAAGTCTGGAACTGGTCTGGATTGTGGCTTGTTGTTCCTATATTTCCTATAGGGTTACTGCCTAACTCAAGCTGAGGGAATCCCTTATGTTTACTTCCAATAAAAAAATGAAATGAAGTGGAAAAGTTTCAGTACTAAAGCTATCGTCAGCTTCAGCAAGGGCTGTTCCACAATTAGTCAGCCTTATAAGGAAGAGATTTTAAATTTTTTGAAATAATTCCCCTTTTAAATTTAAGATCAATCAAATGGAAATTAGTCTTCTTGATTTCTTTAGGTTTAAGACCAGGAAAACGTAACTAAAGGCATTATTTCTTAAAATGGCCGTTATCTGTACATGGGAAAGCCCTTGTACCATTGCTCATGCTTTTGGTCATGAGTTGACAAAGCAAGTACTTCATCAGCTTTCTAACATGCAACAATGTCATGTAATTGATAATGAGTAATGTTCAATAAAAATATATCGCTATCTACCTGAAAAAAAGGGAAAACTTTATAATCAAATGAATGGGAAAAACCAATGTGTGTGGTTAACATTTATGAGGTTATATTACTAACTTAATTTTATCAATTTTACATATTTGTTTATTTGTAAAAATTTTTAAAATGAACAAAGATTTCTCATTGCATTACAAAAATTTTAGTTATTTAGATTTAACTAGAATGTAATAATAATTGTTTTTAATTTTTAAACAAGTTTTAATATGAAGCTTTCGTTATAACTCAAAAAAATAATAATACAGTTCGATTCCAAGGTTCCAAAATGATCATATCTTTTTTCGACTTGCACAGTGTAATAAAGCAAGTTTAGCAGATACATCGAAAGTGTAATGAAAACGAGAAGACAACGCTAACTTTGAGTTTTAATACACTTGTAAAAAATCAATTCAACTGATTCAACTGAAGGAATATATATAGGAAATAGATATCAGATATTTATAAAATTAATTAAAATTAATCAAAATAATTAAGAATGTGATCACGCTACCATAAAAAAAATTGTTTTCTTAGTAAGACACATTTTCTGACAGATCGGTTCTATGGCAGCTTTAGTCCGATCTTAACCAAATTTGAAGAACTGTTTAAAAGCATATTATACTCATAATTCTTTTGATAAAGAATGTTATCATGGAAATCAAAAAAAGGTTTTTCATTAGGACTCATTTTCCGACCGATGGGCCCTATGGCTATAAGATTTACTTATCCGATTTTAACCAAACTTTGCAGAACTGTGTGACAGCATTTAATACTTATAATTCCCGAGTTTAAGAAAACAAAAAAGTGTATTTCACAATGACCTATTTTACGACCGAATGTTCCTATGGCTGCAATAAGATATAGTCATCCAATCTGTACCAACTTTTGTAGAACTGTGTTAAATCATATAATATTCATAACTGCTGAGTTAAAGAATGGTATCATTGAAAACAAACAAGTTTTTCTCACAAGTTTTTCTCACCGATCGTTAATATCATCCGATCTGGGCGGTTTCGACATCTTAGTTGCGTGAAGTAAAAAGAAGACTCTGTGCAACTATTTTAGCTCGATAGCTTTAAATCTGAGAGACTAGATAGCGTAAGAAATAGACAGATAGACACACGGACAAAGCTCAATCGACTTAGCTTGTCGACATAGTCAAGAATATTGATAGGTTATGGGGTCTAAAATGAATGAACGTTGAATTTAAACGCTCCACCGCATTTGAAGATATTTCACATTAAAAACAACATTAAAGGTCATTAGATCAATATGTTATAGTACAAAAAAACTAATAAAAAGTCAGGAATACTCTAAGAGGGTCTAAATCTAGATATCCATTAGGTGAGACGCTCAGAAACTCTAAAACAGAGATGCTCAACGCCTACATTCAGGCCTCTTTTGTTGCTACTTGCCTCGCGTGTATAGTCAGAGCTCACAGCATACGCGAGAGCGAATAACAAAAACTACAACCTAAGTTTTGTTTCCTCTCCCCTGAAATAGACTCAAATGAATGATCTTAGAGCTCATTGTTAGACACTCAAGTACACTAACAGGGGTGTCCTGAAAATCTTACAAGATTTTCCTATGACCGATTGCACTTAGAACTTTGATGACTTTAAATGTGAAGGAAAACTGTATCAATAAAATCTACTTGACTTTAACCAGTCGGTTATAATTTTTAATTGATCTAGTAACTAACAAATTTTTGTTACTCTATAAATATGTAAAGCCCAACAGTTTTAATTCAAAATGCACAAATTTATAACAATATCAAAGCATTTTTTTTTTATTTATTGTGTTAAAGAATGGAGGGGGTGGGATAATTAAGCTGGGTTCACATTGTTCGACGCATGAGACATGATAATCTAGAAAGCCTTCAGGTTGAATTGTTTTGAATGTCAAATGACAAGCTATTCACAATGAAAACAAGACAACATAAGGGACTTAGATTGGCAAGTCTCATCGTCGAACAAGGTGATCCCAGCCTTATTTTGTAAATTAAAAATTAAATATGAGAAAATCGAAAGTTAATTTTTTAAGTAGTAAATCTTAAGTGAAATTTTTTCTATTTTGGGCAGGTAAATCTCCAGACTCTCTGAGATTGAAAATACATCGACAATCATCTACTTAATAACGCATGTTTGTATTATATTTTATTACAATAAGGAAACCCAAGTGACAACACGTTTAGAGTATAGCCCACAATTTCCACAATCCTCAAACTCTTTTCTCCCACACACACACATTCAAAAAGCCATAAAAATTCACCAAACAAAACCACTTGAACCTTGTCTAGTCAAAAAGCATGTGCATGGATTTCCAATGTTATTTCAAGCTGTGACTATTTTTGGCCACATTGTTGTCGTTGTCGTCGTCGTTGCCGCCTAATCAATTCCAGCGCATGTAACAAAATATTTGTGCCTCCCATCCCGAAATTGCTTTTTGACTACCCCCACCGTCAACACGCTTATCGTCACGTCAAAGGGATTAGCGAGGACCAAAAAGGACGTTAGGCCGATCTTTGCTAATTAGATTAAGTAAGCAAAAATGAGCTGAATTTTGTTGTTTCCTTTTTTTTGAAAATCAGGCACAAAAGTAAAGGCAATGCACGCAAAAGCCACGAAGGCAATGCATGCCTGGCCTTTGTTTCTAGAAAAAACAATAAACCTTCAGCCGATATAAACGTATAAAACTGGTCAACGCCAGGTAGCCTCAAGTCATATCGTCTCACAGTAATCCAGAGAGAGGTAGGTCGAACTGATCAATTGGAAGAGAGAGCGCTGGCCGAGCATCCAATTGAACTTATCATTGTTTTGTGTTATCAACTCGGAACTATCGTCAGCCCAGCCGCACAAATCTCTGACAGTTTCAGCGAAATCATTGTGTAAGCAAGTTGTCTGTTTAAATTTTTCCAGTGCCAGCTGCTGGAATATTCATCTTAAGCCTAAGCCTGATATTTACCATATCACAAACCAATATGCCGGAGAAACGTATAGCACCTGTAATCAGAAGTTTGGAGGACTTTGAACAGAATTTACCTGGGTAAGTTTATGAAACAAAAATGGAATTATTTTACGTCTATGACCTTGTCTGTGTCATCATGTAATAAGCAAAAAATTGATAAGGCGGATTAGAAAGCCACAACAACACAGAGACGTGGACTGGAAGTTTTATAAAGGGGGATAGAATTTGGTATAGCAAATATGTATATAAATCAGGGATTAATTCCGAAATTAATATCGGTTCCGGTACGTACCGAAATGAGAATTTCGGTTAAAGGTTCTATTTCGGTTTTCAGTTAATTTTGGTTATCGGTTCCGATACGGTACCCAAACTTTTATTTATAATTAGAAATTGGGACTAGCCGGCGGTCTGTAAATGTTATGTTTCCAAAAATTTCCTCCAGTTTTGCTGCCATCTCCAGAGTTTCAGTGTTTTTTTTAATATGGTATTATTTATAATATTTAAAAATTAAAATTTTTTCACGATATCCAAAAAATGAATGGATGTATTAGAATTAAAATATTGTATTCTAAGCAGGGAATAATACCGTAACCGGAACCGGAATCGTTAACCGAAATAAACCGTTTCAAGCCACGTACCGTTATCGAAACCGGAACCAATATTCAAATTTTTTTGAGAATCGAAAGCCTTTATAATAGGAACCGAAAAAACCGGAACGATACCGAAACGCTTATACCGGTACTTTTTCGGTTTCTTTTTATTTATTTGATTGATTTATGATTATTTCAAATAAATATTTCAACTGGTAAATTAGCAATATATACACGCAGGAAAAATTCTTAAGAATAACCAGAAACAATTTCTCATTTTAAGATATATAAGATATAGAAATCAAATTTCTAAAAAGCGGAAAAACTTTTCTTTGGTAAATATAAGCCCTCTAAATGTAAAGGATTTCTAAGAAATATAGAAATGTTAAAAAAATGTTAATATTAAATTAGAAAATAAAGTTTCTGGATTTAAATCCAATATCGCCCTTAAAAAAATTCCGTTAAAATATTTCGAAAAATGTAATGTAAGGAAAAGCTGAGGCAGATTTTTCAGATGTTTCCAACTGTTTTTGTGTATTTGAGCTAATATACCTGGTATTTAAGTATTTTACTATTTTTAGCAGAGATACTGCAGATTTTAAATCGGATTACTTTGAACCATTATTAAGAAATATTGTTAGAGAAAATGGCCCTGAAGACGAGTTTTTCTGAGTGTAGGGATACGACTGGAAGCGCTGACATACTTGTAAGCGTTTTTCAAAGTGTAGGGATCCGCCAAACATAAAACGTCTAGAAAAAAAGACAAGAATATTCCAGAAAAAAAAGTTTTTTTTATATATACGGATTATAAAAAAAACGTTTTGCATCTGGGATATTCCTAGAACTCAATTTTTAGTTCAATAACATTCATTAATTTTTTTGGATATATTGAAATAATTTAAATTTTTGAATTTTAAAAAGAAATTATACGTAGTACCGGTATACCGAAATAAATATCTGGGTATCGTATCGGAGCAGAAAACCAAAATATACTTAAAAACGAAATATAACCTTTAACCGAAATTCTCATTTCGGTACGTACCGAAACCGGTACCGGAACCGATATTCGTTTCGAAATTAATCCCTGATGCTAAGAATATGCCACATTTATCCTTCTAAGGGCCGATTTCTCATCTTCAAGATAGCCCATATTCTCCGATTTCTCATCATCAAGATAGCCAATATGTGTCAGATAAACTTTAATTTCTGATGTTTGTTAGTTTCTGTGACAGACTCTGCTTTCTAGGAGATGAGAAATTGGACCTAATTTTATATCAAATCTTTCTAAAAAACAGAAAAATATTTCTTAATTATAATTCGAAATAATCGGTCCTTAAATCCTTTCATTCCTTCCATAAATATAGATCTTTTGCGATTTGGATAGAATTGAACCATATTATTAGACTAGGATTCAATACAGCCCATAATACGCTGATAAAATACTTATAGGGGCACATCAGCTCTAAAAACGCTCTAATACAGTTGAAAACCTAAAATCTGACAGAACTTTTCTAAATTTTAAAACAAAACTTTCTTAAAATAGAAAATAATATTTCTAAATTTGTGAGCACCATTTGATTTAAATCAAGAAACTTCATATCTAAAATTTATATTATCATTTTTCTAACATTTCAATATTTTATATATTGTAAATTTTTAAGGGAGGATTTTTTTAGACTTAGAAATTCTTTACATTTAATAAGAGGGATTATATTTACAAAAAAAGATTTTTTTTAGACATTTTTTTTCTATATATTTATTATTTATCTAAAAAAATTTTTTGATCCTACTTTTTCTTTAAGACCGAATTTATAAAATGTAAGACTTTTTTCTGAGTGTATATATTGCTATTTTAAAATAATCATAAATAAAAAAAATTAATAATAAGAAACCCAAACAGTACCGGTATTAGCGTTTTGGTATGGTTTCGGGGTTTTCGGATCCTATTATAACGGTTAACGGTTTTCGGTTCTAAAAAAAATTTTTCGGTGTCGATAACGGTTTATTTCGGTTAACTGTTCCGGTTTCGGTTACGGTATTATTGCCTGATATAAATAGATCATACATGGTAAGGTTGAGTGATAACTAAATGAATTTTAAATTGAAATGAATAATCACCAAATAAATTTATACACCCAGAGAAATCTAGCACGATTAGGCAAGACTGAAACGGCATTTGGTTTTTCCGGCTTGAATTTTCAAGAAGAAATCTGTTGAAATCGAGAAGACTTGTGCGCTCGATTTTGAGTTTGGTAGCAAGGGAGCGTTCTGCGGAGAGTGAACGAAAAATCGAGCTTGAAAATTTGTTGATTTCAGTATTTCTTCTTGAATCCAAGAAAATTCTGTCTTGCCGAACTTCTGACACGAAATCTGCTTGATATCAAGCACGATCTGCTCGCTTTTTTCTCTGAGTGTATTATCTTTTAAGAGTGGGTCTTTTACCTTCTAAGCTGCCATCACTATAACCACCTCGATTCATTTCCCTCTCTCTCTCTCTTCCTTTCCTCCTTTGTAGCTACCTGAGTACCCAAAACCAGCTGGCCATATTACTAGACTATGATGGCACTTTGGCACCCATTGCCGATAATCCGAATAAAACCAAAATGCCCGTCCAACTGGAAGCCATACTTCATAAATTAGCCAAACATCCGAAAATATTTATGGCCATTATCTCTGGTCGTGGTCTAAAAGATGTGCAATCCCTTGTCCACATTGAGGGCATCACCTTTGCTGGTAATCATGGCTTGGAAATTGAATATCCAGATGGTTCTAGACATGATTATGAACTACCTGCTGATATACGCAAGAATTATGCAGCCATGGTCAAGGAGCTGAAGGAGAAAGTGGAAAAGAATGGCGCCTGGGTGGAGGATAAGCGGGTATCTTTAACCTATCACTATCGTGATACCCCCGAAGAACTCAAAAATGAGCAAAAGCAACTGGCCACGGGTATTTGTTTGCGCTATGGCTTTCGTCCCAATCAGGCCCATGAAGCGATTGAAGCCAAACCGCCTGTAAATTGGAATAAGGGAGAGGCTGCCCTGTACATTTTGAATAAGAAATTTGGTGCGAATTGGTCAAAGGATGTGAGAGTTGTGTTTGCAGGTGATGATACCACCGATGAGGATGCCATGAGGGTAAGTCGAAAGCTAAAGAAAAAAGTATAGTATTTAAATTTGGTATTTTTTTAGGTGCTCAAGGGTTTGGGTCGCTCGTTCCGCATAGCAGTCGATGATCAGATTGAGACTTATGCCGACTTTCGCTTACCCAAACAGGAACTAATGACCGATCTGCTCAAGTGGATAGCTCAAGTATATGTTTCTTAGAGTTTTTCAATAAATTAGCTATTATTATATAGTTAGTAACAATTTATATACAAAATATAGTACATAAATAATTAAATAAAGAATAAATGGAAAAAGTTCTAACATTGTAAGAAATGCGACAATTGAATATAGTAAAAACGCTCTGATATTGAAAGAAGCTCGGCTTGGACCCATTGGGGGGCTCTAACAGCCAATTTTAGATTTTTACTTCTACACGTATTTGTCAAAAGTGGAATTGATTCCGTTTCTCAAAAATTTTGCTTGCTGCTCGGTGAAATAAAAAGAAATTGCCAAGTTCTGTGCACTCGTACGTATGTACATAAATTAAATTTTTCTTAATTCTTTGATCAATTTAGAAATTTTTATTGCAATTAGATTTCCGTTCTGGCTTTTCGTTTATTTTCATTTATACTTTGAAATGTATTGCGAATTTGACTGAGCTAGCAAACACGAAAAGTGAAAATTAAAAGAAGAGGTAAGGGGGGTATGAAACTTAAACACCTTCAACTAGCTAGCAGATCAAGTTTATATTAAATAACAGTCATACAAAATTAAAAATATTTTTTTTTTACAAATTTTTCGCGAATTGGTTGGCCAAAATAATTGGCATACTTTTTAAGTGCGAGTAATTTAGAAGATTAGCGTCGAATGCAATTTTAAAGAGTCTTTCCATATTTTTATGACCCATGGCTTAGCAATTTTAGTAATTATAATTTTCTTAACTTAAATTTTGAAAAAATAAACAACAAAGATTGTTATAACAAATATTTCAACCAACAAATCATGGAATTAGCCATATACTTTATAAACTAATTTTATTTGGGTATTATCCCAATGCTACAAATAACTAAGTATGATAAATTAGTGCAATGATTACAAAAGCAAGGGTGGATAACGAAGTAGATTTTAAAACTATATTCTATACCATTTGTTTGAAATTCATTTCGAATTCACTTAATAATATTAAAACAAACGCTACCTAGGATCAATATTTTTCCATATAAGCTGTCTATCAAATATCCGATATTTACTGTGGTAGACTATTCATTCTTTGACAATTTCTTAAAGGTTAAATACAGATTATTAAATTTATTAAGACATTTGGTAACTTTTGACACCCAAAGAAATTCGTATCAATATCAATTTCATTAGCGTCCTCAACTAGTATAATTTTTTGGAATAAATATTACACAAAAAAGTATCAAATTGATATTTAATGTATTGAATTGAACCTATGCCTATTAAATTAATACGTGAAATCAGGTATGCAGACCGCTCGGAAATAAGGAGTGGTTCGGTTTCGTGGTTAACAGAGAATTTAAACCACTCCGAATCCGAACGGCAAAGTTTTTGAGAAGCTTTTTATTGGCTACATACTCCACAAATGGCGCCAACATCTGTAAAGGTGAACTTGTGCGTAAAAGTTTTAAAGAAAAAACTTTTTAAAGTAGACACACACGCTACCCACTGAGCCACACAATCACAACAAAGCGGTTCGGTACGGTTTGGTTCAGTTCAGTACGAACCGTTTTGCATCCCTGTTTTTAGCTTTCAATAAAGTTTTAAAGAATAATTTTAATAATTAAATAATGGGGTCGCAAAATGTGGTATGACATAATTATTTTGACAAAGATAGAAAATTGATTTATTCTGCGTACAGTATTATTCACGCTGAATCCGAGTCTGTATTCAGAAATCCTAAATCTTTAATGGTTTAGCGGCAAATTGAACCTAAAACTGCTGAGGGAAAGAAAAATCGATCCTGTCCCGTCCTGAACCTGATCTTAGTCTATTCCGACTCTTCTTGTTTCCGAACCCAAATTAATTATTTAGTCCTCACCAAATGTTTTTGGAATTGAAGACAGTTTTTTGATTTAAAATTATGTTGAAAAATATTTGTAAATTATTTATAATGGAAAGAACTGCAGAAAAAAATTGGAACCTGGAAAATATTGGGATCACGTATTAATACCGTAGCGATTTTTAATTCAAACCCGTCCCGATCCAGCAGTTTTTTTTAGAACGGCTAAAATCACCATCTTAAATTAGAACATTGGTTCGGCCCAAGATGAAAAATGAATTCATTTCTTTAATATTCAAAATAATTGTTAGAATATCTTTTTGAAAGTATATGTCGAGTAATTGTATGTCTATACTTATTCTAGGATCGGACAAAACAAATTTAAATGTGGAATCGTTCAGAGAACAAAACAACTACTAGACAGTAGGTCAGATTTTTGAATGTCTATTCGCAAAAATTAGTCGAATTCGAATGTGGTACATGTGTTGTTGTGAAAATTGAGTGAGTGAGTCATCTTGATGCATATTAAGTCGAGTTAGTTGCATTAAAAGTACAATAATTTAAAATTTAAGGTTTGATACCGATTACCTTGATCGTTTATCAGAAAAGTGATCATGTATAACATTAACTTTTTCTGAACAGAACCGGTTTGGTTCTACAGTAAACCAAATGTGAGAGTTTCTGGTTCGAAACTGTTTACAGATAAATTAAATTTGATTCTGAAATATATTATGTTAAAATATGGCAGAACGGCTTTTAATTGATATTTATGAGAAAATATAATATGGGGGAACAAATACATTTTTTTGCCGTGTACTAATTATTTTATTATGTGTATATATACATTTGTATTTATAATGTTAGGCGAAGACATAAAAATGATTAATTGTTTTGCGCTACACATTCATAATCAAGTATGTTTAAAATTCACTGAAAATAGCGCACAAATTTGTTGAACAATCTGAATTATGTTTAAAAGAATGCATTTTGTTTTGAAAGAAAACATTGAGTTTCTTTCTTTAAAAAATTTTTCCAAACAACATTATATTGAACCTTTAAGTTGGTTTTTTGGTTTTGTAGGGTTTCGAACTTTCGTTTATTACACAATGAAGCAAACTTCAGGAAGCACTTCTTTTCAGCTTTTCTATTTAAGAAATTGAAGGTTAAAAATCTGAAACCTCAGGTCTCGGACAATTTAAACAATTTTCGGAAACATTTAAAAGTTGTCTAAGTTAGTCTGGGTTCACACTATTTCGACATGACAATCTAGTAGGACCTAATGTTGTCTAGTTTCCATTGTGAATAGCTTGTCATTTGTCATTCAAAACAATACAACATATAGGGTTACTAGATTATGTCTCATGCTTCGAACAATGTGAACCAGCCTAACTCTTGGAAGAAAATTTTTAACCAATTGTTGCCTTAGGATTATCTTATAAGTTTAAATGTTCAATGAACTACCCAGATCCCAAGGCAAAGTATATGCTGAAGTGTGTCAAATCTAAAAAGAAAAAAACATTTCCAAAACACAAACGACCTCAAACAAAGGTGCATCAAAGACAAAACCAGACGCCAACGCCAACCGTTGCAACCACCAGTTCGCTTATTAAATTATGTACAATATACTAAAAAGATCACAGATCATGTGTGTATAGTCATTCCTTCCACTCTATACATATATATATAGAAATATATATATGTAAACACATACATATATGTATAAAGAACCATTATAGAATGTGTTTTTTTTTATTTTATAAGCATATGCCTCATAAATATTGTGGGGCATTACTGGTCAGAGTTGCCACCAACTCAAGAGAGATTCTCAAATAGAGAGAGAGAGAGAGAGATACATAGGTAGCCATATATCGCATGGCGAGGTACCGTTGCTTGCTTGAAATGCTTGAAGGCATTAGTATTAAGTCGGTTGAGGTACGTCCAGCACGGCGCACAGTTTCCGTTAGATACAAAACGTTTAAATAAAATATTTGTCGAAAATGGCTGAGCAAAAGAAGGCGCCACTCTTAAAGAAAGAGGAGGATTATGTCAAGGCTTTGGAGGGGTAAGTAAAAAGTGGAAAAAGGAAGGAACTGGCTTCAACTTTGTTTCCCGCCTTAGTTTCATTACCCCTGAAAAGGATCAGGTAGTGTTGCTGCTCGATTATGATGGCACATTGGCTCCTCTGACCGAAGAATTGTCGGTTATGCCCAAGGATACGGAAATTAATATTAAAAAATTGGCTGCCAATGAGAAAATCTTTATGTGCGTTTTTTCGGGACGTGAATTGAGTGAAATCAAGAATCATTTGAAATTCCCCAATGTGACCTATGCCGGTAATCATGGCCTGGAAGTGGAGTATCCCTCGGGCAAGAAATTCAAAATTGAAATGCCCGAAGAATTGCTGGAGAAGCACAACAAATTGGTGGCTGAGCTGAAGGAAAAGGTGAGTCGAAATGAGGGAAAATATAGAAATTAAAATAAATTTTTTGTTTTTTTGTTGTTTTTTTTTTATAAATTTTTAGGTGGTCTTATCGGGCGCTTGGGTGGAGGACAAAAAAATCTCAGTGACTTATCATTATAAGGGTGTCACCGATAAGCTGAAGGCCAAACTGATAGCCGAGGCCAAGGGTCTGATTCAGGCTCATGGCTTCCAGCTAATTGAGACTCCCTATGCCTTGGAGGGCAAGCCACGCGTCAACTGGGACAAAGGTAAGTGGTGTAGCAGCCATTCTTATTTCTATATATATTATATTAATTTATCAAAAAAAAATCCGTAACATCTGCTGCCTTCCATTTTGACTGCCAAGTGCTGTCTTTATAGTCTTGGCACCTGTTTGAAACAATTCGATTTTTTCGACGCTTCAATGATTTAATTATGGCCATATTTTCTCTATTTTCTATACACTTCGACGTGTGGGCGTCACAAAAATATTTTCAAAATTAAATTATATCTGATATTTATGTCTGCCTAAATCTTACATATAGAATTGTCTCCCAAAAACCTCAAACCTGTTTCGCCACTCGCTTTTTCTTTATGATAAATTATCAAATTTGTGTAATTTTTCACAGGAAAAAAATTTCGCTTTCATTTGAAATATTGTATGAGTTTGTCACTTTTGTTTGCGATTTTTTTTCGGTTGTCTAGGAAAATTTTGAGTTGAAATATAAATTTAATAATTATAGCGTTTTTTTTTTTTGAAAAAAAAAAAACAGCGAAACGAATTTAATTTGATGACGTCCTATTTTTTACTAACGATGCAATACTTCAAATGAAAACTCAACATGTTTTCATTGAGGGGGCTATACTTAGCTATAAAGCATAAAATCTTTTGAAATTAAGTCAACATAATTAAACGGAAATGATTTTGGAATTTAAGTCTTAAGTATATATGTGAAATTTTTCAGTCAATACGATATCGACATATGTTTGGCATCCGGGTCCCCAACTTTTTACGATCTTTTTCTATAGAAAATTATTTGAAAATGCTTTAAGTTCTTAATTTTGATGGTCAAGCATTTAACTTTGGGTCCCGACGTTAATTTCGGGTCACGCGGGAATTCCGCTCACATCAAAATTTATTTATATATCAAAAAACAATATCGCCTTTTCAAATTTAATTTATTTTTATGTTTAATTGGAATTGGTAGAATGTTTTAGGTTATAAAAATAAATCATTTTCTTAATTAGATAAAAGCTAAATTTATCTTCACAATAAACCTTCCTCACGGTAAATCTTATCGTTTCTAAGTCGTTAAAATCCACCCGTGAATATAGAAATGTTGGAAAATGTTAATATAAATTTTAGAACTAAAGTTTCTTGATTTAAATCGATTTTCGTCCTAAAAAAATTGTTTTAATATTTAAAAAAATGTTATGAAGGGAAAAGCTAAGGCAGGTTTTACGTTTCAATATGTTACTGTGTTTTTAGAGATAAGAAACAATACATTTTTCATAGAGAATTTTTTGGATATCTTGAAATAATTTATATTTTTTATATTAAAAAAAGATGTTCTAATTGAGCTAGGCCGCTGTTTTATACTCAGTCTTCGATAGGCGCTACCATTGCTAACAATAAGTTTTTCAATTAGAATTAGTTTTAGACCGATCGCTCCATGGCACCAAATGTGTAGGGACCTGATTTGATCATTTTTCATGAATTGCGTAAGCAGGTAAAAACTTACTATAGGTCAGTCTGATGGAAAACAAAGAAGTATGTTCCCTCGATAAGTTTTAATGACTGTTTATAGGCAGCTATATGTCTAGAGACATCCGATTTTATAAATTTTTGCCAGAATTGTGGGGAAGCATATGAAACGGTATTTACAAGATTGCGGAGGCTACGATGGCAAACAAAAACGTTCATCTGATCAGGAAACAAGATGTTTGGACGGATCGATGATATGGTAGTTAATATTTGACTCATAAGATTCTGAAAATCATTTTCCAGAATTGTGGGACGCATATGAAAGGGATATTTCCACGATTGCGGGAGGCTACGATGGAAAACAAAAGTTTTTCGTTCTAGATCTTTTGTTCAGAGAATGATGTTAGCTGCCTCGATAGGTAATGATGATTTTAATAAATTTTACTAGAATTGTGTTCAAACATATTAAACTATATACCAAGATGTGCACTAAGAGGGAAAATAAACAGTTTTTCACAAAACTAGTTGCGGGAGCGGGATGTTCCTATGGCAAGCTATTTGATACAGACTTCCGATCTGCGTGCCGGATCCCGACAAATCTGCACTGAAGTAATGGTACTCCTAACTCTTAAAGTTTGGTCAGATAGCTTTCATACTGAGGGAGGACGGATACGCTAGGAGGACGGACGGACAGACGGACGGACAGACGGAAATGAACTCAGCTCGGTCATGCTGATCAAGAATATATACGTTATGGGGTCGGAAATGCTTCCTTACTGCTGTTACAAACATTTGCACGAACTTAGTATACCCTTTTTTCTCTGCAACGGGTATAAAATTATACTAGTACCGGTATACCGAAATAAAATTCTGAGTATCGTATCGGAACCAAAAACCGAACTAAACTAAGAACCGAAATTAATCCGTTACCCAGAAAGAAAATCGAACCCGTCTCGTCCCAATCCCAACGGCAAGTTTTTAATTCAATAACTTCCCAATCCTGACCCTAAATGTTAAATTCAACTCCAACCTTTTCGATTATAATTTCAACTTATTTATGATGAAAAATACTTATTGATTTAGGTGGCACTTTGGTCTCCATAAAATTATTGGGCTTCTTTTCTATAGGTATCTGCAATTTTCTGTCCAGAGTCCAGTTAAGCGCGCATTTCCTGTCAGCTTACACAAAACAAAAACATCCTTTTTTTCTTAATCTAACATACGAAAAGTAAGCTCATTACAAATTGGGATGGGCACAGCACTAACTGAATCAGTGTCCCTAGCAAAATTTTGTGAGAAAACTATATGAACAACTTTGGTGGGAAACCAGTATTGTGTTTTTGATTTTGTATCTTATATTGTTGTACTTAGGCATGTTAAACAAGTTAGAGCCGTTTGAAAAAAAGTTCAAAAAAGGTCGCCAGGAGAATTGGGGTCCCAAAAAAAAATGGGTACATTTAGGATAAAATAAAACGATGTTAATTTATTTATGTGACAATTGGAAATTCGAAAAGAACATTTTGACATAATTGTTAAATAGTGTGTGCATAACGGTGCAAAATCCTGGCTTATGAATGCGGGACTAACAAAATTACACAAAGCCGTGGTTTTGATTGTTACTTGGCTCATTGTTATAGGTTATTAAATGGTACCAGGAAATTTAGAATTATTTTTTTTTTAATAGAATATTTTTAAAAATTTTTTTTTTATATCCTATTTAAGTAAACCCTTAATATTTTTTTATTTTTTTTTTTTTTTTTTTTATATTTTTTTTTTTTTTTTATTTTTTGGAATTTGTTATATTGTTAAATGTAAATGTAAATTATCTTGAATTTCAAGCAAACTGTTTAGATTTACTTCTATAAATGTATGTTTAGCTATTTTGATTAATTATGTGCAAGCCATGTGAAACGCATTGCAAATTTCAAGTTAAATATTTAAAAATTTCATTGTATTGCTCGTGCTACACATTCTGGAAATCTTCCAAATTGTAGCAAACAAAACAAAATTTTCAAATGCTTTTGATTTAAAAATAAGGGGCGTAGTGCAAAATATTTTTTTTTTCCAAAAAAGGGACAAAAAGCATTAGTTTTTTGCCGATGTACAAGCAGTGGTGGGCACCAAAATCTAAGGGAAGGGCGCAGGAACAACATTAAAAACAACAATTTTGTCGGTTAAATTTGTTTTTCATGTAATGGCCTATTCTCAGATGATATAAAAATTATTTTCGGCACAATGCTTTATATGAATAAAAACTCTTTTTGTAGAGCTTTGAAATCAGAATGCTTTTGAACAGCTGTCTTTTTTATATGAAGCATAGTGCCGAAAAAAAATGTATGTCATCATCTGAGATCAGACAAATGAAGATGAATGAAAATTTGAAGTAAAAATCCTAAAATCAAAATCCATTTTTGGATATTCTAACATTTATCAAAAACAACTTTCAATAATTAAAATGAAATCGAAAACAAGACAGAAAAATGTAACTCAAAACTCGGAACGAGTTTGATCCAAAATTTAGGATTTAATCGCATCGCATACTGTCCCTTTTTTTTGTGAGTACACCTCTGATCTCATTCTATATACATATATACAAATCTCCTGCAGCTTTTAGAGTAATCTTCTATTTTCTACATATTTTTGTGTCTGTTTTTTTTTTTTTTTGTTCGTCAATTATTTTTAGTTCGCTGCGTGGGCGTTTGCCGTTCATCTTCTTCGGCTGTTTGTTTGGCGGCTGGCCCGCTCAAGTAAATGTATGAAAAATTAAATTGAAATCGGTGCACACACCATAGTCAAAGGTTTTCTAAGTATTTTTTTTTAATTTTTTTTTTAGTTGTGATTATTTGGGTTTTTTTTTTTCGGTCGGCTATTAACGCTACATTTTTGTTTAATTGGTGACGCAGTCTTTTGCGCCCCTTTCCATGGGCGCGTCGGTGATTGCATTATGTTTTTCAGACGGCACCAATGATTCGTGTTCCCAATTTGTATGCGCCACAAAAATGTTTTTTTTTTTTTTTTTTTGTGTGAAATTCTTTGTGCAATATTTTGTTTTTTTTTTCCACTATAAATTTATTGCCTTTGGAGGCGGCCACAATCATAATTAATGTTTATTTTCACGCATTTAAGATTTTTTGTTCGAAAATGATGTCCACGGCTCATTGGCCTGCCAACCAATTTGATCGCAGTTGTCTCCTGCTTTTTTGGGTCGCTAGAGCGAGGGTGAGCGACATTTATGGGGGCAGCAATATATTCTCTTTCATTTATAGATATTGTGATATGTCATAAATATCCAGGCTAAATTTGACTGATATAAAAAATATTTGCAATGGGACTTAAGAAATTGGCACGCCTAATTTGAATGAAATTAAGATATTTATATCGCGTGGAACTATGTTAATTGCTTAATTGCTTTTGATATCTATAAGATCAGAGACTGTTACCAATAAATCGATAATCGCGTAATTGTGGGAGGATGTCTTTAAAACTCGGAATACAAAAAACTGAAACACCAATGGCTTATTCTTGTGAGAAGCTGCAACTCATTCGCTCATTCCCTTTATGGTAGATTCCAGGATGTCTTCTTCAAACACACTTAGGAACTTTACCGATCACCATTTAAGTACATTTTGAAAATCAGTGTTAGGGAGTTCCTAGGTACATACCTAGATAAAAATTTGTTGTACCTTTTACCTTACCTAGGTATTTAAAAATTCGATTACTTTTTTACCTTACCTAGTTCCACATTTCTGTTTACCTTCTCAAAAGGTATGGGACTAGGTATTTTGAATTTCAAAAAGAATTATGGTCCCAGTAACACCAACAAAAAGCTTATGGACCAAATTTGTACATTTTATACACAATACCAAATTCTACGGGACTTTAGAGGAGATCAAAAAATAAAAAAAAAAATAAAAAGATATCTATATCTGTTCTTAAGAAGTAACGGTGAAGGTCAGTTCAACTGTTTCTGAACTAAATCAATCGGATCCTGCTTTATCTGATACTACGAAGACCAGAGGCAGAATTAATCTGGTCTGTTTTCGTTTCCAAATTCGAATAATCGGAATTGGTTAAGGGTCTTATTTTCAAGGAACGATTAGACAATAAGGTTTATATATTTTGCCATCAAGACAGTCGGATTAACATGTATGGAAATTTGAAGTTTTTCGCCGAATTAGACAATCGGTTTATGAAAACGGGAACATTTAAATTCCAATTCCGAATCCACATGATTTGATCGAAATCGGAAATGGGAACAGGCCTGAATATTCTAGATTTGATCGAACCAGGAAAAAAGTATAGTGTTTGGTGGTGTATAAATTCTTGATAAAACCAAGGACACTTTTGGCTTTGTTGCAAAGAAAAAAACGTGGATTTTAAGCAGAGATGCAAACCGGTTCTGAACCGAACCGAAGTTTTCGAGTTCCTTCTATGCGTCTATATATAAAAAAAAACTATAAATAATGCTTTAAAGGGCTTATTACAAATGTACCTTTTTAGTGCCTATACCTTTACCTAGGTTCCGAATAATGCAGTTACCTTTTACCTTACCTAGGTATAATTTTTGGCATTTACCTTGTACCTT
The DNA here is from genome assembly GCA_018904225.1 of Lordiphosa mommai. Lineage (NCBI taxonomy): Eukaryota > Metazoa > Arthropoda > Insecta > Diptera > Drosophilidae > Lordiphosa > Lordiphosa mommai. Next base: position 265,594 of record JAEIFT010000293.1, read on the forward strand.
ACCTAGGTAAAAATAATGAGTACCTTTTCAATCACCGTGGCTAATTTAGAAAGCGTTTGAAATCTTAAATGGGATTCACATGGTTTTCTCACAGCAAATTTTAACATTGATCATTTTCGAAAATAGCATTTTAAATTAATATAATAACAATTCACTTTAAATTGGAATAGGTTCCACACATCTTCCACATTTAGTACTCAAAAATTGTATTTTCTAAATTTTGCTAATTTCCTTCCCTTTGTTTCCTCTACTTCCAGGTGAGGGTGCCAAAATGATTTTGGAAAAGCAATTCGATGCCGATTGGGCCAAGAATCTGAAAATCATTTATGTGGGTGACGACACCACCGATGAGGATGCCATCAAGGTGTTGCATGGCATTGGTAAAACTTTCCGTGTCTCCGAGCTGCCCACATTGAAGACCTATGCCAATTATCAGATCAAGACCGTTGAGGAAGTGGGTTATCTGCTAAAGGCCATTCAGGCTTACTACGAGAAGAAGAAGAAGGTCTAAGAAGCTTAAGCTAATTCCAAAAAAAATACCAAAATTTATTTCTGATTTGTTTTGTGGTCTTTGATTTGAATAAACCAATAAATAAAAAATAAATTCCAAAAAATTATCTACGCTCTGATTTGAGGCCACCGCCACGTCCACCGCCGCCACGACCACCGCGTCCTCCCGCCTTGACCACAGTTTGGGGCACTATGGCTATGGGAGTGGGGGCGGGCACAGTTGTGTTGGGGGCGGGGGCAGAACTAGCGCCTGCCGAGCTGGTTGGTACCGCCACTGTAGAACCGCCTGCTCCAGCCTTGGCTCCCGCTACACTGGCAGCGCTCACCACCGGTGCCGCCTGAGTGGCTGGTTCCGGTCGCTTGGGCTCACTCATGTTGACAGATTCATTAAAAATCATGCAAAATTCGCCTATTTTGAAGACTTCACCATTTTTGCCCGAATACAGGGTGAGGCAATGACGCCAAATGGAGGCATATCCTTTGGTCAGTCTGATAATATCACCGGGTGTGATCAGTTTGCCGGGCTCATCCCAGATGGAAACATTTATGCTGGCTGTGTGGTCACCCACCTAGAATGTAGCAGGCTTTTAGGGGCGCACAGTGAAACAAGTGCTGCTTACCTTAAAGTTGCGCACCTCGCGATTCTCTTTGGTGACGGTGGCCACGCCCACCTCCAGCACAATGAAAATGACATTGATGTTCTTTAGACCCGGTTTAATGTCCTTGATGGGTATACAGTCAGCATTGTAATTGTACATGGCTAAGAAAAAGATACAACTATTTGTTTGGCGTCGAGTTAAACAGCTGTTTTGCGCAGTGTTGGTAAATGCTCACGCTGCACTGTGGTCTGGCTTGTATGAAAAAAGCGGCTAAAAATATTTTGAAACAATGGGTTTTGGCTATAAAAGATTTTTAGAAGATAAAATGGGCGTGGCTACGCCCTTCCATTTTTAAAAATCTCTTTTACACATTTAAAAAAAAATTCAACAGAAAATTTAATGGAATTTAGTTTTTTATATCATAACAAGAATTTAATAAGACATAAAAAAAATTGTACAAAATTTATAAATAAATGTTCAAGATTTACTAAAAGCATAAAATGAACCATAAAGTAGCCAAGTTTTTTTTTTTTGCCTAGAACTGAACCACTGTTCGTTGTGTCATCGTGTTGCCCAACACTGGCAACTGTGATATTTCAGCTCATCTCTATTATCGATGATTATCTCTATTATTGATATCGATAGTTTATACTTGTCATTTGTTATTTTTGTTTACAAGCAAACTTAAAAATTGAGATGGCCTTGGAATCTGCATCCAGCAGTTCAGAATCGGGTAGTTCCAGCACCAGCGGTTCTTCCAGTTGCACAGATACCGGCAGTTCCTCGGATACCGATTCTAGTAGTGCAACACCCGAGGAGAAGCCCAAGCCCAGTCAGGCAGCAGCGGGTGCTAGTGGTGGCGGTGGTGGTGGAGGAGGGGGTGGAACAAGCACAACAACGACCACAAATGCTACCCATGCGGTTGCAGTGCGTCGCAAGGCAGCCGAGACTGAGAAATTGGCGCGTAATAAAAGATTAACCAGCGAGGATGAGGAGGATAATGAAGCGGCAGTGCCGCCGGCCAAAAAGAATGCACGCATAGCAGCCATAGCGGGCAGAAGGAAGCCTCCGGCAGTCTTAGCAAATAGCAAACAACCGCCAAGCGCCACCAAAAGAGGACCAGAAAATGGACAAAGTCAGCGCAAGCGTCCCTCACTCAGTTCCTCCTCCAACAGCACCGATGATTCGCACAAAGAGGTGAAAAATGGGCGTAAGGTGCCACTCAAAATGGCCAGCACAGCCTCAGCGGTGAGAGCCAAACAAATAAGGCAACAACAACAACAGCAGCAGCAGCAGGTGAAGACCAAAAATGGAGCAGCTCCTGCCGCCGCCGCCGCCAGCAGTGCAGATAGCGATGACTCTGACAGCGGCTCTCAATCTAATGAAGATTCCAGCTCAGTCAGCGATTCAGACGCCTCGGACTCTAGCAATTCGTATAGTTCTCAACCACCCAAAAATGCCACCAAAGGCAAACGACCCGTGGCCAAGGACAGCGAGGAAGAACGCCGGCGGGATAAGGGCAATCCCATGCGTAAACTTACCCGCTCCTTAAGCATGCGTCGTACCAAACAACAGCAGATTACCAAACAGGAGACAGAATCGGATTCCGATGGCGACTTAGATGAGGAGGCTTTGGAGCAGCAGGAACAAAAACCCATTTTAAGCAAGAAAACCAAAGTAAAAAAGGAAACGGGCACCACTAATGCCACTAACACTGTTGCTGCTGCTGCTGCACCACCTCCAGCTCAATTCAAAGCCCGCCCCGTCTCCCCGGTCAACCAGCAGCTGGAAAAGAAATGCCCCATCGAGGGCTGTGACTCTTCGGGTCATCTTAGTGGACACTTGGATCGTCATTTTTTGCCCGAAGCCTGTCCCATCTATCACAACATGTCCGCCTCCGAGTGCAAAGAACGTGCCAATGAGCGTAAATTACGGCAGGAGCAGCGCCTCAAAATGCCCATTAATATTGTCACAGCGCCGGGCACAAATCAGCAAACCACTGGCAAATCTCTTACACCCGAACAGCGTGAGTTTTTGGCCAAGATACGTGAATCGCGGGCCAATTTTCGTCCCGTTCACCATAATTTTCTTAATGATAAGGTAAGTGGAGAGGGAAATGACAACTTTAAAGAAAATTGGAAATTAATTTGTTTTTTTTTCAAAAACAGGTCAAGCTGGAGAAGGACTGCACCGATGAGGATCGTGAACCGAATCTAACTGGCCTGGTGCCCGACTATGATTTGCAATTGTTTCGTGAGGCCCAGGCTCAGGCCAGCGAGCGCATTGAGGATGAACTTAAGGATTTGCCAGTGGGCAAGGGGATTAGTGGTAAATATTTTTTAAAAATAAATATGATTTGAAGAACGTAGTAAGGTTACCTTTTGTAAAAATGTACTATATCTGGTTAGCTATTTGGAAAGATAAGGTACTTGTAAGGACAAAACTAGTTTCGTTTACAGTAACGATACGTCCCCAAGTGGATATTTTGTTTAAAGGTTCTCCATTATTTCTAAATATATTTTTAATGCGGGTTTCAAAACGGTTTCCGGAAGTTAAACTGGTTAAATATTTTAATGTTCTTTTTCCCAAAATCCCTTCAAAACATTTGCACAAGAGTTGGGTCATACAGCTCCTATACTCGGTCTCATAGTGGAACTGTTCTATTTAAGTGAAATGAAACTCACAGTTTATTTATATTTCCACGCTGTTTTACACGAAACCAATTCAAATGATTGTCCTGATGAAAGAGCACTTATTTCTGTAGCATTTGTGGCCAATTCAATACTTGCTATTAATATTTTTCCCTTTTTAAGCTAGTCCTCGAATATTATTCCGCGAGCATCCCAACATACGCCCATAACCTTGCCAGCCGATTTCTGCGTTTTTTGTCGTTTTAAATAGCTTCCAGCAGGTTCCAACCATTCAAAGAAATGCCCGGAATATCGAAAATCTGTAAATGTAGTAAATTAAAGGACATTCAATTCCATTTATTCAAATTTCACAAGAATCAATTAACATTTTTTTAAATTTAGAAAAAAATGTTATCTTGAGGAAAAACTTAAAAAAATTTTTTGTTGAAGCCATCGTTATAACTCGTAAAACTAATTATGCAGTTCGATTCCCAGAAGTAGGGGAAAACCGTTAAAGTTAGTCATGTCTTTTTTCGACTTGCACAGTGTTATTAACATTGCGCATAAAAAGACCTTCCCTTTCGCTGAAACAGTAAAATAACGCTTTGAAGGTCCACTGCATATAATTTTTTTCCGCAAATCTCTGGCATTTCTAATCCAATCCTGGAAGAAGGCTGCAATTTTAACAAGATATTGATCTTAATGTACGTGGATTGGTAAGTCACTTGTAGACTTATAAGGACCCAGCTGGAAATAAACCGTGATTATTTTCGTGAGATAATTTTTCACAATTTTCGTCGTCTATTAAGGTAGTAGTCTGGTAACTTATGCCTATTTTCATGACATCTTTGAGGGTGGTTTTTGTAGGAAAATAAAAATGAATTATCTTGAATATTTAGAGTGTTTTTATTAACATATTGAAAATATAAAAAAAATGTATTTGAAAAATTTAATAGTTTATTACTATTATTATTGTCACTCGAAGTTGGATCCTCAAAAAAATGCACGTGGGTGACCCGGGTGATTTTGGCTCTTGATGTTATCTGAAATCAAATATTCTTGATTATTCTTAATCTATAGACATGTAATTCTAGTCGGAACTACTGAAGTTTAATTTTAAGGGTAAATAACAAAATGGCGGACTTTGAAAAAAAAGTCCTTTTATATTAGCTAAGAAAGGGTTGTAAAATAAAAGTTAGGACGTTAGTACCGACGAGAAATATAAGTGTGTAGAACAGCCTGTTAAAATTTGAAAGCAATCGGTTCAGTAGAAAAGAAGTTAGGACCCGGGCCGACCATAAAAACAATGTTTTGAGAAAAACGCGTTTTAAGTTCAACAACCTTAAAGGTTGGACTCCGAGGCGCTCTAGGAAACTCGTTATAACTCCCGAAATATTTCGAATTTCTGTCTGAAATTTTCACAGTATATTCTCAAGACATTGTACTTTCAAGTTAAGTAAACAAAAAATTTTCGATTTTTTGAACCCAAGTTACCAGACTACTACCTTAAAAAATGCGTTTGTGGTACAATTAGTTTTTCGGTATTTCTGTCAGAATTATGTCGTATTTTTTTGACGAAATTATGTCGTCGAAAGAAATGTCGGTCCCCCGTCAATAATCTAGAGAAAAACTTGAAGACGGACTCCCCAAAATTATGTTAATAGCGCAACCAATGCCTGTTCAAAATCGGTTTTAAATTTATTTAGAAATTTTATTTGATTTTTTTAGTAGAACTGTATATCCTTTTCAATAATAGCGGATATAATTATGGAAGAAGTGCCCAAAAGGTTTAGGGTCGATTTCTCATCTTCATGCATTAAAATCATATGCGGCTCGTTGTTGCATAGATATTTTTAAAGCGTCCTTAAACTAGGCAACATAGATTTTTTAATATCAAACCTAATTTTAAAAACATAAAAGATCAGAAATAAATTATTACACAATTAATTTTCCCCTTCTTCTTCTTCTCTTTGCATTGCGCAGATACATCAGTATGGGAAAATATAAAATGAAAGTCTGGTATCAATCGCCCTATCCGGATGATGCTGCACGTTTGCCCAAAATGTATATATGTGAATTTTGTCTACGCTATCAGAAATCGGAGACTGGCATCAAGCGGCATGCAGAGAAATGTGTCTGGCGTCATCCGCCGGGAGATGAGATTTATCGCAAGGGCAAATTGCAGGTGTGGCAGGTGGATGGCAAACGTTATAAGCAATATTGTCAGCATTTGTGTTTGCTGGCGAAATTCTTTTTGGATCACAAAACCCTATACTATGATGTGGAGCCATTTCTGTTCTATATAATGACATTGGCCGATGTGGATGGGTGTCATATAGTGGGATATTTTAGCAAGGTGAGAGTTATCAAATTGAATAATACCATTTAACAGACTGTATGATTCCTTTATGTCTGTCTATGGCAGCCACAACCCATGTACACGTTGTTACTACATTATATATGTGTGTGCCAGACATCTACTACGACTACTACGACTACTTCGACTACTGCATTCCTTGACCATACCCAAAAACAGCACAATCGTTGTATTTTTTTTGTGTTTTTATTCTTGTCAACGTTTCTGGGTAAATAACAGAGAACGCAACGCCAGATGATTTCCCCTTAACTTTAAGGCCATGTGCAACGACGAGGTTTCTTGACCTCCCCCATAGACGGCGCACTGCTGCTGCATCAAAGTTTTCGGGGCGCTGGCAGAGACTGGGTTTGTGTTACAAATTGCGCATGTCGTTCTGTACTGAAAACCCCTACAATCCGTAAGCCCCTCCAGCAGCACAGCTTCACATACTCCACACACACTACAGTTAGTTTACATGGCTGCGAGCTGCGCCCAACCCCAGTCTATTCACATTTTCCCTTTGACAATGATAATTTTCGGCAATCCTTTGTCCCTGGTTAACTTCCACCCCATATCCTTCTCTCTCTCTCTCTATTACTCCTTCTCTCAAAAAATCCAACCCAGACAGCAACCAGACATTAAGGATTGGGGCAGGCAGTCAAACGGTCGTCGTGGATGCTGCACGATTGAGGTCGTGCACCTCTTTTGCCTGGGCTCGTACTGCGCCTGCTCCGCGGACAAAAAACCAACACACTATATGCGTTCCCAGACATCAGGGCAGACGACAAAGAATACAACAAAAACAACAACAACAAAAACTAGAGAAATGTACATAAATGTATTTCCGAATTGTTGCCTTTGGTTCACACCCATTGAAAAAAGGAACTTTACAGACATACAACTTGGCATTGCATTTTTTTGGGGCCACCTCATAAGAAAGGGATCCGGGTGGATCAAATGTAACTAGTGATGAAATGGCAAAGTTGGAACTAAAATTACCAAAAATTCGGAAAATAACTAATATGAAATTAAGAGATCAGCTCAAAAAATTGTAAAGAAATCATGTGTAAATTATAGAAAAGGGAATCAAAACTAGAATATACCCTAGTGTTCTACAAATCGCTACTAACCCAAAAACAACCAAAATCGTATGGGAATTGGATCGTTTTAAGATCGAATGACTGACTAATGGGATAGAAAGACTTTGACATCAGTATAATCCCCAAAAATTAATCAAAATCGGATTGAATTTTAAAATATTTTCAATTTATTTCCCCCATAGAACTTGCATATCGAATTTCACAAATATCGGCTGAAATACAACGGTTAACTTCAAAACCCGCACCTCGGTGAAAAACTAACCCACGCCCCATTTTCCAAATAATAAATTGGTTTTTCAAAATTTGAAAATTATATTCCCATCCATTTGTTCCATAAAAGCCTATTCTCAGATGACAAAAATTTTATTTCCGACACTATACTTCACATAAATAAGACAGCTGTTCAAAAGCATTCTGATTTCAAAGCTCTACAAAAGTGTTTCTATTCATATGAAGCACTGTGACGAAAATAATTTTTATGTCATCAGAGAATAGGCCTTAAAGCTTACAAACCGAATTTCAATCACCCAATTTCCGACCTTTGGGGTGAATTTTCCAAAATAAGAATTATTTTCTTAATAATCAGCCCAGAAAAAAACCAAATTTCATATAAACCGTCCCACATTTTCCGACCTTTGGAGTGAATTTTCCTTAATACAAAATTACATTTTTCCATTTATTTAACTCATAAGCTTGCAAATCGAATTCCATTTAGTTCGGCTCACAAATAACCAATGGCCGTGAACTCACCTGCTTTACGATCTTTGGGTTGAATTTTCCTATAAAAGAAAATGATTTCGTTTAACGTTTGGCCACAAACCCACACATGCTTTCCGACTTTTGAAGTGAACTTTCCCAAATTAAACTAAATATATTATCCATTAATTTGGCCCATAAAAGCTTACACACCGAATTTAATACAGATCTGCACATAAATATATGTTTGTATAATATAAATATTTATATATCTTTTAGGGTGAATTTTTCGAATTTGGGAAAATTATTTGTTCATCTATTTGGCTCGTACTGCGAACAAATCAAATTTCATACAGATCGGCTCAAAAATAACTTCTCATTTTCCCACCTTTGGAGTCAATTTTCCCAAATACAAATATACACAGTAAAAAAAAATCCTAGATATTTTCATGAAAACCAATCCCAAACGATGTCAGAAGTAGGTCGATCCATGAATTTTTCCAATGAAGTATGAAAGGATTACTTTGAGTATGAATTTACTTATTCAAAAATTCTAGGACTTGATTTTCAAGTTGCATCAGACTTTTTAGATTAACCGAAGAATTCTGGGATTGTGCCAAGTCTTTCGTACTTGAAACTTTAAACCGAAGTTCGGAATCAAATCAATTTTTTTTAGCTCCCCATTTTATTGTGTTGTTTTTTTCATATTTTTGACCAATTAAGCATTTACACCGAATTTCATTCAGATCGGCTCAAAAATAAAGTTTGGCTCCAAACCCGGGCCATCGATATCCTTACAAACCGAGTTCGAAGTCAATCGGATGAAAAATGACCGATATCGGAAAATCACCAGTCCAATTATTTTGCAAACTTTAAACAAACAATTTTCCCCATTTATAAACTTTTTAGGTTGTGAAATTTCCCAAAATCACGCCGTATAAAAACTTGTGTGAAAGTTTCAGAGTTTTTGCTTTAGAATCAATCAGTTGGGAAGATAAAGAAAACAATGAATTTAGCAGATGGATTAACGTCAAAAAGAATATGGAAAAACGAAATGATACACATCATTTCAAAATCCTCTGAAAGATTTTCAGAATCCCTGTTTATTCCATTATTTTAACAGCTGATTTCGTTTATAGGTTAACTATTAAAGCAATACGAATTTATCGATGATGGCTAATTCTGTCATTGAGAAATCCAAAGTTCTTGAACTTCAGTAGGCTCGAGCAACAAATTTCTCCAGAGTTCAACTAAACCTGAAGCTTAACCGGACTTTGAGATATTGTGCCTAAGTGAAATATTGTGATATGTGTCTGTAGTCGTAAACGTATCGCATATTTGCGAACAAAAACGGTCAAAAATGTTTGAAGCACGACATGATTATTGCAACTTTTTTAAAAGCTGAACATCATGTACAAATCTGGTTTTGGTTTTACAGCCCATCATTTTAGGACTATGAATCAATGCCGTCCCATCCCGAATATCTCAAAATCTTTCCCCGTTCAATACCATCTAAAATGTTCTAATATCGTTTTTTCATTAATTCTGGCATAGTATCAACGAGTCTTCTTTAAATAAGTGCGACCAACAGCCGATGAAGGAAAAATTTATATATGTGTTCCGCCTAAAGCCGTACGCACCTGCAAAGTAATTCGAAGTTGCATACAAAATTTGTGGGAAAAAAGAAGAAGCAGAAGTAATAATTTCTTCACCCTTTACATTTCACCCATACGGAGCTGACATGTTGAATGTTGCGCTTAACAGCACATGAATGGATCCTAACTTAAGGCCTGTGGGCCGCATATTACTTTGAACATATTGTACATTGAAATTTTAGTTAAAATGTTTAAAATACACCCAAATGTCATTCTATATTTAATATTGATTGAATTTTAGACTGTTTTGTTCTTAAAATTTGAAGAAGTTTTGTTCCTTTTTTCTTGATCTTAAATTTTGAAACATAAATGCTAAAATAATAATAATATATCAAAATACATTTTATTTATAGTTAAAGGGACTTTTCAATCAAAATACAAACTTAAAATAAGAATTGCGTTCTCAGATTTCAAATTCCGAACTTAGTCAGCATTTAAGATCGTTTGTACTTCTGAGTGTACGTTATTATGATATCATTTCCCTCAGCTTCCACGCTCATCTAAGTCTTTGTCTTTAGAATGTTGATCATCTCTCTTGGAGTTATGTTCCTATTTCAGCATTTCTTTTGCTTTCGCTATATAAATTCTCGAATTTATCAAATTTTGTATTTTACGACAATATTTTGTGTCTGATCAAATCTCAGCGAAAATTCCTCATCACTAATGCCACATTGTACCACCCATATTTTGGTTGAGTTTGAGTTGTAGTCCTCTGCTCTACACTATATACTAGATGATGCGTACATATATGTCCATATACTCGTACATACATATTTACGCACAAAGCTCTGCTGGCTTCAGCGCTGCTGCTGCTGGATGCTGCACAGCATCGATTCATTTCGCTTTGCTGGTCATTGAACTGCCGAAAAAACGCGACAGATGAATGTTGTGTCGTCCCACCCCGACCCATCTCTCAGGCAATTGTCTGGTGTGGGTACCAATGTCTGCTAAGTCTCTTGTCTGGTCTGACTCTTAAGTACTTGTTATTGATTTAATTTTAATTTAATTTGTTAACTTTATTTGTTTATTTTTGTTGCATATATATATAAATAAAACTGATAATCATTTTCCCCCTTTTCCATTTCCACTTGCAGCATATTCCGTTTTTGCAGGAAAAGAACTCATTCTATAATGTCTCGTGCATATTGACATTACCGCCATATCAAAGAAAGGGCTATGGCAGATTACTCATCGATTTTAGTAAGTACAAAAAATTATTAAAAGTTTTCATTTTATTTAGCAAAAGTTAGTTACAATACCAAGAATAAAAGTTGCATCGAAGAATCTATCTATAGAATCTTATCTGTAATTATCTTATATTCCCATTTTATTAAAAATTGTTAGCAAATTATATCAACCAGCTAATCAAAATGATGTGCAAGTACAACCTTTTTCTTAAGAAAAGTCTGCACACTCATTGCGTTTCATTTCGTTGAATGAAACCATTGCATTCCTGGAATACAAATCTCACAAGCATTCGTTGATTAAGTTTATATATTAATAAATGTAAGCAATAGTTTCTGGAAGTCATAGAAAAAGTTTAGTCAACGGGATTTTTCTAGAGAATACCAAGCCATCAGGCATTCCTTCGAAGAAAGAAAGTAAGTTGCCTTTATGCATTGTTGCTTATGTACCCTTGAATTAAATATTATTGCATAATTTTTTTGTTTGAATCGAAGATTTGGTCTATTGAAGGCTGATGACAATACATTCGTAATAATGCTTAATGAAAACCGTCATTATTCAACACGAAAGATGGTCGAGAAGAATAGTAGATTGATAATTGAATACCGCATATTTTGAAAAAAATTCAGTTTACTATTGCAATGGTGTCCATTTCCATCATGACTACGCTCGTCAACCCGTCAAAAATAATCGGAGGAAAGAGTTAACAAATCCCCCCTATAACCACCCCCCACCATTCTTCTTTTTTTTTATTTTTTTTTAATTTTTTTTTTTTTTTTTTTTTTTTTTTTTTTGTGGTTGTGGTAAAAAATTTTTTTTATTTTTTTTTTTTTTTTTTTTTTTTTGAGCGTGGCACTAGCAATAAAACTTTTCATTTATAAGGCTCTCCTATAAAAGATAGCCCTCTCCTTACTTAAACATTTTCTTCTTAAAATATTTGCCATCGAAACCTCTGCTGAATAGGGCATCTTCCATTAAAATGCTGCATATCATCTAGCTCCTTGTAATTGCATAGTAAGCATATTCCACCGTTTACCGTGCTTCTAGGACAGCTGTTTAACAAAAGCAGATCCCCCGTGGCTTTTATGATTCATATTACGGTCCGTTGTTTCGTGACGTTATTACAGAACTCAGACCCTACCGCTTAGTTCAAATGTTTATATACACATGTTGCTTCTGCGATTCCTCAGATAAAGCTGTGAGAAGAACAATATTTCCTTTTATTCCCTCCCATTTAAACGGATGTTGTGGTCCTGGAGTTTCTTTTTGAGTGAAACGTACCATCCAATTTCATTTAAACTGTACCAAAATTTGCGGAAGTCTGGTGTTGTGGTAAAAGATGGTTGAACAGTACATTTCCCGTAAACAATTTCTTCATACTGGGGACGTTCAGTCTAATGTACAATGTATGATTGTTCCTTATAGGTGTCTGAACCGATCTTCATGATATTTTCACAGAATATTCGAAATCGGTTCTCAAGTGGTTCAGAGCCATATCTCTGGAACCATTAAACCGATCTTCATGAAAATTTCACAGTATGTTCAAGTCGATCAGTAAAGAGAAATAGGCTTTGACTCAAGTCTGTAAATAGGTTCTTAAGCGTTTGAATGGTTCAGAGCCATATCTCAGAAATGAACTTAAAATGTGTAGTAGAGGTACGCGCGTGATCGATTTTTCCAACACGTAACGATGAATAACTTAAACACGCACGGATCACGAAAGTCTGTGTTTTATCACGATCGCGACGGTACGTATCGTGACACTTTTAAATTCACGTCACCCGTTATATGGAGACAGATAATATATTGGTTTCAGACTGGTTCCGAACACGCTAAGCTGGTTCAATAGTTTTCGAAAATATTATAAACTTGAAAATCAGGGATGCAAACCGGTTCGAAGCAAACCGAGCCAAAACGTACCGAAACTTTTTTGAGCTAATAAGACCAAGTCCGACCGGTGTTCTTTCAAAATGTGATCGAACGAAATCCGCCAACAAAAACGGTTCGGTTCGTTTATCCAGAGTTAATGATGTAAACACTACGATATTGTACCTTAAAATTGGCAATTTTTTAGTTGTGGTAGTGTTTCCCGTTAATCTAAATTAAGCCTTTCCAGCACATTTATGTATTCTATTTATACGTTTATAGAAAGATTATTATGCGTTCTTCTCGTTCAGACGATAGACAACGCTACCTTTTGTTAGGGTTCGTGGTAATCATTGACAATGCTATGCTTTATGAATTTTTGTTCATGAACTTATGGACGCCGCCTTCAAATTCGTCCTTTTATATAAAGTACTTTTATAATAAGATCAGATCAGCCTGATTTCTATCTATATAATAATTATATTTCGATTTGGAATCGAAGTTACTTAAATGTATCTTAAGAAATAGATTTCAAAAGCAAATGGAAATATGCTAGGTTTCATTTTAGAAAAGTTTGAAAATTCGGATTAGGGATCAGGCGTGACACTATATTAACCTTGAACCACTGAACCGAACCAAAACCACGGTACGGATTGATACATAAACCATATTATAAACAGAACCGAACCACTCTTTATTTCCGAACGGTTTGCATCCCTGTTGAAAATTGTATCGCTATTGATTTTTAACTAGATTGAGAACCGGTTCCGACCACGCTGAACTGGTTTTATAGTGGTTCAGTGCTATATCTCAGATATTATTGGAGCTAGGATCTTGAAGTATTAGGTTTAGGTTAGTAATATGAAGATAGATACTTCACTGCACCGGTTCAATAGTGGTTTAGGCTTTTATCTCAAAAACTATTGAAGCTAAGAACTTAAAATTGAAGTGTATGTAAGGCTGGGTTCACACTGTTCGACGCATGAGACATGACAATATAGTAGGCCCTTATGTTATCTTGTTTTCATTGTGAATAGCTTGTCATTTGACATTCAAAACAATACAACATGAAGGTTTACTAGATTATCATGTCTCATGCCTCAAACAATGTGAACTCAGCCTAAGTTATATAAAGATAGACATTTCAGTGGTAGAAGATCAGTTCCGAAAGTGGTTCTTAAAAATTTTTGATAGGATTTTGTATGGCATAGTTGTATAAAGACAGATATTTTACTGGTTTCGAACCCGCTGAACCGGTTCTATAGTTGTTCATGTGATATCTTAGCAATTATTGAAGCTATGAACTTACTTATTGGTATTGGTTATACAGAGATCGATATTCAACTATTTTAAGACTGGTTCCGAACCCGCTGAACCGGTTCAATAGTGATTCAGGCTTTTATCTCAGAAACTATAAAAGCTATAACTTTGAAAATTGGTGTGTAGGTTAGTTATATGCAGGTAGAAATTGTATTTGGTTTAAGACCAGTTCCGAAACCGCTGAACTGGTTCCATAATGGTTCAAAGCTTTAACTCAGGAATGATTGAAATTATGAACTTGAGTCTTGTGGTGTAGGTATATAATACTGACATTTTATCGGTTCAAGACCAGTTCCGAAACCGCTGAACTGGTTCAATAAGGGTTCAGAGTCTTATCTCAGGAATGATTGAAGTTATGAAGTTGAGTCTTGTGGTGTGGGTATATAATATTGAGTGAGACATTTTACTGGTTCAAGACTGGTTCCGAACCCCATTGAACCGGTTCACCGCTGAACTGGTTCAATAATGGTTTAGAGCTTTAACTCAGGAATGATTGAAATTATGAACTTGAGTCTTGTGGTGTAGGTATATAATACTGACATTTTATCGGTTCAAGACCAGTTCCGAAACCGCTGAACTAGTTCAATAATGATTCAGAGCCTTATCTCAGGAATGATTGAAGTTATGAAGTTGAGTCTTGTGGTGTGGGTATATAATATTGAGTGAGACATTTTACTGGTTCAAGACTGGTTCCGAACCCCATTGAACTGGTTCACTAGTGGTTTTCTGCCTTATTATTTATAATTCAAAGATGATAATTTTGAAAGCTTCAAGATTATAGTAAACACATGTTTTCTTAGTAATTTTTATCGCCAGTAAAAACAATTTGTTATTCCTAGTTTTATAATCAACGAGTCCCGAGTATAACCCACCTTTTCAGGCAAACACCTTTCCAATGAAATATGTTTTATATTAAAACAGCTGAAATTTTCAAGAATTTTGCATCAATGTACATACATTTTCCAATGCAACAAAACAAAGGCATTTCCCTTGCATTTGTGGTTTCATATTTCTCAATGGGAATAGCAAAACTAATCAGCAAAATTCCATGAAGCAGCCATTTTCAATTGAGTTTATAATAGAATAATTTCTCGGTAGTAAAACCCAATCATAATTTATCCATTTTTTTTTTTTTTTTTATAATGAGCCACTAAAAATTTCTGGCTTATTGATTAAGGCCTTTTGCCGGTTACTGTGTGTGTGTGTGTGTGTGTGTGTGCATAATCATCATTGCATGCCAACTACTGGACATGCAATTTCTGCATCAATTAAACGTAGACCCAGACCAAGGTGCATACTAATTTTTAACCAAAAAATTGTTGAAAATTAATCCAGGCGAAGACAACAAAAGCGGGCAGACACAAGACAATAAAGAATTACCCCGCCTGGACTTGGTGGTAGGTAGGGGGGTAGGGGGCAGTCAAGTACTTGAGTCATACTCGGCGGTGGCGGCGGCGGCATCGTCTCTGTCGTCGTCGTCGATACACATGCAATGCGGAGGGCGGCGACGACCAGTTGGGGGAAACGACATTGACCTTACACACACACACCAAGGCAAACAATTTGTGGCAGAGCGAAAATCGTTTGGAAATTTTCAATTGCCGGCAGGTGTCCACCACACACACCACAAACTGCTCATTAACCCAGGTGGAAAGAGATGGCCATATATGATGGACAGGTGCAAAATATGCAAATGTCAAAAAAAAGGAAAATATATTTTCGCTTAAAGTTCTCTTTTATCTTGAGGGACTCCCGCATACGCAAAAAAAAAGAAAAAAAAATGAAAATTCCGCAGACACAACAACAACAACCTCGTCGGCAGACAACAAAGGTCAGCCCAGGTCACAATGAAAGGGCGTCGTCCTCTGTCTCAATGCACAAGCTGGAAATGTGAAATCTACTGTCTACAAATTTATCTGCAAAAAAAAATTATGTACACTTTTTTACACAAAAATTATTAGAGCCTTGCTAATTGACTTGAATGGACTTCAAGTTGCTAATTTTTTCACTCTTGTCGGTATGTTTTTTTTTTTTTTTTTTTAAATAATTTTCCCACATTTAGCACACGTTACTAGCGACTCTGGCGACGCCTGTGGGTATGCAACATTGTTTTCTATGTGTGTGTGTGTGTGAGAGCAGGCAGACACATCCATTGGATCGATAAAGTCGTCTCGACATTACCCGCTCACACACACACACACACACACTCGCGCACACAAACATCCCTTCGTCCCCCCGCTGCCATAAAGAAATCAAAGTGCCACCCAAAAACGCGACGCCAAAGCCAAGCCCCCAAAAGCAGCAAACAGAGGCAGAAACAGTGGGCGGAAAGTGTTGAAAAATAAGCATTTTTCCAACTCTGATCTTTCTTAAGGGATTTTCTAAGTGACTAATTGTGGTTGGCTTTTTGAGTCACCAGTTTGATTTTCTGTCTAAGAAGTAACATCGGGACTTTTTCTTTTTTACATGAAGTGACTAATAAAGGCCTAATTAGGAAACTTCAACATTTTGAAGTGAAGAAGAAAAATCTATTTCAGTTCAACCTTGAAAAACAACTCATTTTTCAAACTTTTCAGTATTTTTTATTTTGGAATGCTTGATTTCGGAAAAATGTAGTGTGTATCGTGGAACACACGGTACGAAGAAAAAATCAGAATCAAAATAAGAATTCTTCCATAAGAATATAAAGTTATTTTATTATTTTATATCAAAATACCTGATATGTAAGAGATATCTGATCCCAGATCCCTGATCTCAAATCCCTGATCCCAGATACCTGATACCAGATCCGAGATACATGCCAGATCCCTGATTCCAGATACCTGATACCAGATCCGAGATACATCCCAGAACCCTGATCCCAGATCTTTGATCCCAAATACCTGATCCCAGATACCAAAACCCTGATCCCAGATACCTGATTCCAGATCTCGGATCCCTGATCCCAGATACCTAAAAATGTTTCTCGTTTTTGCCGAACGTCCGTTGAAGAGCTTCGGTCTAAAAAAAAATGGTTCTAACTAGAGTAGGGCGCGTGTCATGTTTTTCTTCGTGTCACAAACACGGACGACTTAACACAACGTGTTCGTGTTGCAATATCAAATTTCGTGCGTTCACGTGCTTACCAGTATTGAGCTCTTAAAACACGAACACGGTCTATCATGACACAAGTCGAAACTACTTGAATCAACAATATGAAAATTAACTATGGGCCGTTTTCTCATGTTCCTGGCTGAAAAGACAGAAAGGCACAAGGCAATCTCACTGCAATGATAGTTGGCAACGAGAAGGAGTTGACAGCAACAGCCGACTGCTATGGATCAAATGATTCTGGTAGCGTGGACTTAAAGTGATTTAGATTCCTGCACAGCCAAACCCCGCGGCTTTTTCAAATTCAATTGGGCCAAACGCGGTGCATGCGTATACAGTGGAAGTTGCTGCTGCTCGCCAGGCAACTCGGGATGCAGTTTATTATCGCGCCAAATGTCTTTCCTTTTTACTGAATTTTTCGGCCAATTTTATCCACGTCTCCTCCTTCTGTTTCCAGATCACGTGTTTTTTCAACAAATTCTTATTTCCTTAATGAGATCTACAAGAATCAGCACCTCTTCCACCTCTTCTTGCATCTTTTTCTATTTTCCTCGTTCGACATTTTTGATTTCAATTGGCGCTCAATAATCAAAAGAAAAACGGCTGTGTGTACCCATGTTGCCAACCTATAAAGGCACTTCCAGCCCTGCCAGAGTGTGACCGTACCACAATTCCTTAAGTCAAAATCCATCTACATGAGAAAACCAATTGCGCAATATCCACCTACATGCTTAATCTAGATGGATTTCGATGTCCACCTGGATTTGCAAAAACAGAACATGAAAAAACGGCCCTTAGTTAATTTATTGAAAGAAATGAGAGTGAAATTGTAACCCCGACCTTAGCCCAAACTAGAGTTGTCACGGTGTGTCACGATGTGATCGTGGGAAAACGCAGCTTTTCGCGCTGTTAATCCGTGAATCCGTGCGTGATTCAATGTTAAAGATGTGGAACCATTACTTTCTGTTCTTCTTCCACGTTATATTGTGATAAAAAGTCTATGCAGGTCCGATTGTGCTTTTTTTAATTGAAAAAAACAGAATAATAAATATTTATTTGAAGCAATACATTTATGCCTGGCATTTACTTTTGAAGGATTACTTCATGTTATTGTTGTAGCTTCACTACGATCTTGTTGAAACCTCGTATCAACCAAGTTCTATTCTTCCATGTTGGGCAAAAAAAGAGAGTAACCTTGCTTCATTGACTCTTACGTTGCGATTTTCATTAATTTTAAAAAAGGTTCTTTCCAATGATGCCGCCGGTCCACAAACCGCACCAAACAGTGCATGTTTCAGTGTGCATTGGTAGCTCTTAAACAGCCTCTGACTGCTCCTCAGACTTCATTCGGCTATTTGTTGGTTGTCCTGGTTGACGTACCCATTGAATCAAAAATGAGCTTCGTCTCTGAAGATAATTTTTCGACAAAAAAGGGTTTTTTTTTCTAAGGCCCATTGTGGAAAGTCACCCGTCTTCAGTTCTTGCACCAGCTGTATTTCGTATGGTTTCATACAGAGGTCCTTACGTTAAATCTTCAAGAAAAAGACCACATATCACTATCTATCTTTGTTACCTCGGTACGCACACAGTTTGGTCGATTAATGTCCAATAAAGTGAAACTGGAGCGAATTAGTTTACAATAGCTTGAATAGCCAGTTTGGTGGGTTGATTATGACGACCATAAAACGGATGTAATTTGCGAAAAACTCTTCTTTCATAGAACAGAAATTTTGATAATAAAATTTCATGATTTGCAAGCGCTATTCGTTTATTAGTGTATTCATGTTGAAATGGCAAACTTTACTAAGCATTTTTTGCGTTGCCACATGTTACCCAACGATATAAAATTCTATGAATTTCAGCATATACGGACAAGGTCATGTTGATTGGAAATACAATAGCCAAAATTCACTTCAATTAAACAATTGGTTAAGGTATCGCATTTTTTATGATGGTGTATTTGGCTACAACATGTCCCAAAATTGTGGAACATATTAGTCGAAAAAACGCGAAATGGAGTACCATTTTCAGATTCACTCCCGAATCACTCCTAAAGTTTTACCAAAGAAGCCTTGGTTCGCGGACTATGGAACTCCGAGGAACTTCTAACTACTGTTTCGCATCGCTTGGCAGTGTACGCCAGTTTCATCGCGGCAAATGATCTGCGATAAAAATAATATTCCAGGTCATCTGATTTTTTAACCCTTAGTCTTCGAAAAAAAATATGTTTGGTTCTAACGGGTTCGGTTCTGGACCGGTTTGCCGCCTTGTGCATTTTCACCACTGTACACTGGTTGTGCGTTCAACCCTGCTCCAGTCGTCCAGCCCAGGATTCCCTTTATATGTATTTGTGTGTTGGTGCCTCAGCCAGTTCCAGTTGTGTCTGCTGCCTCGTTTTGCCTCTGTATTGGTGGCATTTTTTTTTTTTTTATTCATCGAGCCTGCCTCAGTGGGTTTTGTGTTGTGAGAGCCACCAAGCAGCAGCAGCAGCAGAGGCAGCGTCCTCGTCCTCGTCAAAAATTCACTTTGGCTGCACTTATTGTTGCTGTTGTTGTTATCTAGAGACTCGAAGAATTGTTGCTGCCAGACATCGTCGGCCCTGGGTTGAATGTACGCCAGAACGTTGTCGTTGTCGTCGTCGTCGTACTTCGCTCGTCATTCATGCGGTCGTTTCCCCTTCCCTTGTATACTTTGCGGAATCCTGTCTAGACACAACACGCACGACCTGAGGGCGGGACAAACTTGGTCACCATAAATAATACACCGGAACTTCAAGTTGTTCCCTATCTATAGCATACTTATGGGGGGTTATTATTTTTCTTTTTGAATTTCATTTGATAATTTATGTTTTTTGCAGGTTATTTGTTGACACGAGTGGAGGGCAAAATAGGTTCACCCGAAAAGCCATTGTCCGATCTGGGATTGATATCATATCGCTCGTATTGGAAGGATGTGCTATTGGATTATCTATGCAATCGTTCGGGCAATACTTTGTGCATCAAGGATGTATCACAGGTGAGATTAAAGAGAAATTAAAGATAGATTGATGAACACTAATAAATCTCTGCTAATCATTTCAGGAAATGGCCATCTACTCATACGACATAGTCAGCACTTTACAGGCCTTGGGCATGATGAAGTACTGGAAGGGCAAGCATATTGTTCTCAAAAAACAGGTAAGTTAATGAAGATTACAAAATTCAGACTTATAGACGTAGAATTTTATTTTCATAACTTAAAAACAAAAAATTCGTTCTTGAGTGAATAATATGCCCAATTAATCCGTGTAAAACCGGATTGAAGCATCGAATTCTTTAGATCCGGTCTGACCATAAACCGAGTTTCACCTCCTCTTTTTGGAAAAATTTTTAAAAACAAATAACAAATTTTTAGTGTGTAAAATGTTTACTTAGGAAATCGTTTCTTAGCTCAAAATAAAGAACTCTAACTCACCTTGTGTGACCGTATATTTTGTAAAAAAATAGCGTTGCGATATGTAAAAAAAAATTCTGGAAAACTAAATATTTTGTATCCACGTCCAGAGAGTCTACGCAATCTTTTTGGCTTTAATCACCACAAGGGTGGACGATTCGTTTGACAATCTTATAGACCAGCTCTGGGCAAGGCGCGTGGCTCTTTAAAGGCATATAAGGTTGTAGGTTCTTTTTTTTATCGATACAAAACGATCTAGAATCAGACATTTTTCTTAAAAACTCATTTAAACAAGAACTTACTTAAAATCTGCTGGAGATCCGCCAAAACTTGAGATACGTTAATGATCTTTCACGTTTCTTATAGGCGTAGAATTTTAGTTTGATAACATCAAAACAAAAACTCAATTCTATAAAGATAATCCCGATGTCAAAAAGCATATTGACATATCAGTTCCTGAAATAAATATTAGTTTAAATGTTTACTAACTAAATAAAACTAACTTTAATTTTATTCCTAAACTAGTCTCCAAACGAGCGTTCTGTTTAAATTTCAATCGGTTTGCTGTCCCATTTCAGGATTGATGTACTTATGTATCTAAAATTATTAAATTTTCTTCTTTCAATGGTTACAATAAAAACTATTATGAACGAGTGCGTAAATTGAAGTCGGCCCTGCTCGACTTCGATATACCCGTTACTCAGGGTAAGGTTTTTTTTAAGAATATTTTATTAGATCACAAATTGTGGAAGATATGTGTTTTTTTTACAAATTGCGGGGGTGGCAACTCTACTATTGCTCATCTGATCGGGAAATGATGTATGGCGGATCGATAGGTAATGATGATTCAAATATATGTCTAGAAGGTTCGAAAAATCTTTTTCCAAAATTGTGGGAGATATGAGGTATTTTTATACCCGATACTCGTAGAGTAAAAAGGGTATACTAAGTTCGTGCAAATGTATGTAACAGGCAGAAGGAAGCATCTCCGACCCCATAAAGTATATATATTCTTGATCAGCATCAATAGCCGAGTCGATATAGACATGTCCGTCTGTCCGTCTGTCTGTCTGTCTGTCCGTCTGATTGAACACCTAGATCTCAGGAACTATAAGAGCTAGAGCTACCATTTTTTCAGTGTAGACTTGTATCTTGTGCACGCAGATCAAGTTTGTTTAATTTTTTTTTTGCCACGCCCCCTCCCGCCCCCGCAATATGAAAAAACCTCATATCTCCCACAATTTTGAAAATAGATTATTCGAACCTTCTAGACATATGTTTTAATCATCATTACCTATCGATCCGCCGTACATCATTTTTCGATCAGATGAACGATAGAAAAGTTTAAGAAAAATATATTTTTCTCGCGCATTAATCGATTGTCCCATCGTGAGGTTTTTTTCTAGAATATGTATACGGATATCCTTTACCAGAAAAAGATTATTTCATAAAAAAAGAAGAAAAAAACCGTTAAATTTCGCTAAAATCCTACTGAAAAACAGACTTTTAGAACCTTTTATTTTATCTCGGATAGAAGACATATAAATAGTAGAATCACAATTAGGGTCGCTTTAATCGGATGCACCGTTACGATGCTATAATATTTTTAAGTTTTGCTCGCGAACTGTTAGTGCTGGGGATGTCCAAAAATAGAAAACAGAAAAAGATGGTCCCATAACCTAAACTTTGTAAGTTTTTTCTAACGTTTACCCTGCGTTTTACCCTGAGGAAATCCCTGATTGAAGCAATATAACTGAAAAAAACCCGGAACAGAAACTGTTCCGGTACAATGTTTCGGTTATTTTCGGTCATTTCGGTTCCAAAAATTAATGTTTCGAAATATCGGTTCTCAAAAAAAAAATAACGGTTCCGGTTCTGAGTTTTAATCGGTTCTTTTCGGTATACGGTTCCGGTTCGGGTTACGGTTTGACACCCTGCTTAAAAGGGATTGTAAAAACGCTGCAACGACACCTGCTGGAATTTCAGGATAATGAAATAATTCATAGGATTCCTTCTAATATGTTAGGGAGCACTAAGAACCGATTTTGAAATATTCAATCTTCTAGTTAAAGAGCCAAACTTATTCCTTTCGTAATTTTTTGTTTGCTAATTATATCATTCCCCTTTTCTTTTCCAGGACGTACTGGATGAGTACGAGGAGCGTGTTAAGCGTCGTGGCACCTTTCCCAAAATCGACGACTCCTGTCTACGTTGGCAGCCATTTATACCGGCCCAGCCGAGTGCCTCGCCATAGCCACGTGGCTGGAAGCATGCTTCAGCGTGCTTTATGGACGACGACTCCTCCTGATGTGTATTAGCTTAGAGATTAGTGCATAAGCCGAAAGTATTTTGTAATTTTGTTGTTAGTCAAATAGCTTGGATAAGAACATAGTCTGTAGGTTCTTAGTGAAATTTGACTCGAAATATACTCGGGATATGATCAAAAGCTGAGCTCATCAACATCATCGTCATCATCCAGATGAATCATGGTACAAAAAACCAAGGCGTTTACAAATCGTGGTCTTGGCAACGGCGCATGGAGTTGGGAGTATGGCAACACACCAAAAGAGAGAAAGAGCGACAGAGAGAGAGAGAGAAGAGGGAGCATGGAGAGTGCACCACGACCATTGACATTGTCGCTTCTCAGACACTCCTCGACAGTGGCAGCGACGCCAAAGCGTCAGACAGGTAGACAGTGGCAAAAAAGCTGCAGCAGTCGACCATGGTAAGCCCGATGGGGGCGTGAGGGAGGGGAGTGGTAGAAGACCAGGTCGGGAGTTTGGGAGACACGAACGGAACGAAAAGTGCACACACACTCTGCCTGCTGCTGCTGCTGCTGCCACGCTGCTCGCCAAACCAATCCAGACATTAATCCGACGCACAGTGGGGCAAGTGGGTGGGCAACAAAACAGCTGATGCAGGTGAAATATTGAGAAAATAAATATTAAAAAGAAATGATTGCACTTTTTCTTGTTCTTTAATTAATTAAAAAAGGGATCTTTAATGGAAATTGAACTATTAGACCAATTTTCTTATAATCCGAATGAAAATTCTTCCTTAGGCAAATCGGAAAATATTTGAAAATCCTTGGGACTTTATAAAATGAATTTATAACGAATTTTCATATAATTTCCGACAGAAAATGAATCTTTCAAGGTTCTGGTCCCGCAAAATTCGTACATCCTGCGTCCATCTCTAAACTGTCCCTTTAATATCAAGGAATAAAATGTTCAAAATCCTCAAAATGGTCCTAAACGATCATTATGGAAAATCGGACGCTTATAAGTTGGATCGGATTTTTAAATAAAGGAGTTAGGCAAGAAAAGATGTCATTCTTACCGTGGAGAATAAACACAATATTGCGGTAAATTCAGCGGCTTTATTGAAGCTTTTCTAACGATTATTTGCGTCAAAACATTGAGGTTATACTACAGAGTTGAAGAAACTTTTGTTTCTTCACTTTTCAAAAGATAATGTCCACGGTTTTGGTTAAGTTTTGGTATAATTTTTAGCTGAATACTTGGAAAAACTATAAACCATAAAAGGTAAGTACTAAGCTTTCAGTTAATGTAAAAGTTAGTTAGGATTTATTACAAAAATGATCCTATAAACTCTAATACAACCAATGCATCATTATTGGATCGGCTGAACCACGAATTACCACCCACAATTGGTCAACAAGAAAGACCTTTTCCATCAAGACAACGCTCAGATGCACAAAAGTGCAAAGTCGATGTCGTAATTTATTGATTTTGCCTCCGAATTGTTGCTACATCGACCGTTATCACCTGATTTTGCCCCCCGTGACTTCTTTCGAATTCCAAACTGGAGGTTATCTCCAAGGCATATAGCTATTTTGAGGGTATTTTGAAAACGACTGTTTTGGAGGTCTTAAAAAAGTTGTAGAAGCGCTGGGTCAATTGTAATGATCTAAAAGAATGCGTTTTTCGGAATAAGGCGGCACAAGGAAAGGAGTCGGAGTCGGTATACCGGTTCAGCTATATATTTTGCAATGATTGAAAAACTAAATTGATAAAGATATCCAAGGAATTAACGCATGTAAAGAAACATCATTAATCAAATACATATAAATAGTTAACTTGACACAAAAAATATATTTTTTATTTTTAAGGCTGCAAACTATGAAATCTCTCGAAGTTCTGTGATCACCGACGGATTATTCAAGCGTTTTAAAAACCAACCGAGGCCAAAATCTCTAGAGATTTCTAAAACACCCCTGCTCATAACCAAGGTATATTAAATATAATGTGCTTTGTCCCTTGTTTTATGTGTTTTTGTTGTGTGCTGTTTTAGGTGAGCTTAACCTCAAAATATTTCTGTTTCGTAAAGTAAAAGTTTGTAGATTATCGTGGATTGGTCTAACTGCTAATGCAATATTGTTCATTGAAGTCTCCTCTAAATGATAGTCGAATTGGTTTTTGCCCGATTTTGCCCGAATCCGTAAAATCACGAAATTGTCGGACAAATTTAAAAGTTTGTAGATTATCGTGAATTGTCTTAACTGCTAATGCAATATTGTTCATGGAAGTGTCCTCTAAACGATAGTCGAATTGTTTTTTGCCCGATTTTGCCCGAATCCGAAAAATCACGAAATTGTCCGACAAATTTAAAAGTTTGTAGATTATCGTGAATTGTTGTAACGGCTAATGCAATATTGTTCACTAAAGTGTCCTCTCAGAGATAGTCGAGTTGGGTTTTGCCCGATTTTGCCCGAATCCGAAAAATCACGAAATTGTCCGACCAATTTAAAAGTTTGTAGATCGTTATCAAATTGGTCGTTAAATTTCGACAAATTTAAGCTGGTTATCAAATGGGATAGCATTTTTTATAAAGAAAATGTATAGTAGATTATTTTCATTCAAAATATTGTTATTTAATATGTATTTATTTTTTGAAGTTCAACAAGGCTCAGTCAAGCTTAACAGTGAATACTTAAGAACTAAGATTAGATATTCGATTATTCCTTATATCTAAAAAAAAGAGTTTAATGAGAAAAGATGTTATAATTGAGGCAGAGGTTACGAAATGGTTCATGATGAGCATAAATTGGGACATAATTCCTCGTTACACGTGTCGGAACCGCAAAACTTATTAGGCTAAGCAGAGTGTCAGAGTCAACTTCACCTGACAGTAGCTTATGAAGGAAAATCACATTTTGTACTGCACTATTTAACGTTTTTTTATATTTGTAAATATATTATTCGTGTTCCTCTTGGTTGAGGAACCAACTTTAATATAATATCCGACATTTTGCTTCCGTGGATGATCTGGTTTCGTAAAATCCAATAGATACTCGGTGTTCTCGATATATCTACTGTATTCATACTCTTAAAGATAATACTGAAACTTATGGATGGCACCTGCAAGTCCGTCGTTATACATAAATAATCATATTTTAAAGTTCTTCAAATGTTTTTACGACTTTAAATTTGGAAAATAATAGAGAAAAGTCCACATTTTCCTATTATAAAGTATACTGTTCGAAATCTGAGAGCGAACCCACTAAATCGAACCAAAACCGTGCTTCAGCTTGCTTCAAAAACTATGTTATTAACCAAACCGGGGGTTTCAAACCTCCATGAACCATTGAACCGAAACAGTATTAGTTCTTTAGCGGTTTGGATCCCTGGGTAGGTGACCTAAAAAGCTTTAAATACGTTATCAACCCGAATTATAGTTTAATAGATCAAAAAACAACAAAGTTGGTGCAGCAATATAAAATAATGATCTACAGTATCCGAGAACCGATACTTCTGGAAAGAAACAAAACATTGTACCCAGTACATTGTACCCGGTAATTGTCGCCTATAGAGACGTCTTTAATAGTCTTTAAATAGTTAAAGTAATGTTACCAACTATTGAAGCCCAAAAATGGCTCATTCAAAATAGCTAAAAAAAAAAAGCTAAACAATTATTTGCTTACTAACACTGGGCAACATTTCTTATTTTGCAACACTGATTTGAATGGCATTTGCTTCCAGACAATTCTATACAATTTATTCAATTTTTGAATAGACACTGACGAAATGGGAATTATGTAGAAAAAACTTTAAGTGGCCGCCAAACTAGTAATAATTCCATTCAGCCGATTCCATACAAAAGGTAAGTACATACACCTTGCCCGTACGTGCATGTTCAGTTTTGTCATAAGTCGGAATATTTAATTTCGAACTGTTGAAAAGAGCATCTCTGACAACATATCGATAGTTGACTCGTATATGCAAAAGAGCTCTGCTCATATGTGATCTGGTAACACTATTTTGTTATGGAGTCGGTTCCGATGAACTACTGGTTCTGGTGAAATTATAACGGCCGCCTGAGCGTCGCCTACTCATACATACACAGACGCGTGTATTTTCTAATACGAACAAATTTAATTTTTGGTAAATTTAATTCAATTAATTTTCGTTTTTTATAATTTCTTAAATTTAATTATCTTTTTTATACCTTTGTTTACGTGATATTGACCCACTGTGCGCAATGCTTTTGCAGTTGCAGCCATTTGTTTTTGTTGGCTTTGGCTGCCAGTTCAGTTTTATAACAAAGGAACCCGCCGAATGAGAACTGGCAAATTGTATATACTACATGCAACTGTCTGTGTGTGTGTGTGTGCGTGTTAACGGAAAGCGGTGTAGGAAGCAGGAAGCGTTGCGTCGTTGTTGTTTTTGTTACTGCTGCTGCTGCTGCCACAAGTTGCAATATAACCAAAAGCTGATAGCTGGCCCACTGTGCGAAAGAAACGGCAACACACACAGAGATGAAAGAGAACAGAGCCAAAAGCAGCGGTCGCAGTCGTTGTCGCCGTCTGTCTGTGTGTGCGGCAAATGTGAAATAAAATTCGCGCATTTGGCTTTTGATTAAGCAGCGACATTGAGCATTTGATCGCCAACAGCCGGCGTGCGCGGTTCGCTACGCTCTCCTAAGGAGGAAAATATATTAAAAAAGTTTTTAAAAAAAAAAGGCCCAGACAGAAATTTTGCAAAAAAAAAAATAAATGTTCAATCGTCGCGAGTGAGTGTACAAAAGAACAGACAAATATAAGGCTTAAGAGAGAGAAGAGCCTACGTGCAAAAAAAAGAAAAGAAAAACGGGACTCTGGAACTTGCATATGTATTGTGAAATTCAAAAAGTGGCCAAAGGAATTATTTTTAGCGAAAAAAAAATGACGCAAAAAGACAAAAGTTTTGAAGCAGCAGCCAGCGGCAACCACATGATTCCACACACACACACACACACACACATACGCACACAAACATAAAAAGAATTATTAATTTTAGATCTAGCCAAAATTTTATGCTGTCTGTGTGTGTGTGTGTGTGCAAGTTTGTGCATGTGTTAAAAAAGAGATCTACACCAGCCAGGGTTAAGGGCAGGCTCAAAGCTTTGAACAAGAAAAAACCCATGTGCTTGCATTTTACACCCACACTGACGCACAGAGAGACGAAGAGACTTGCACTCAATGTCGTTACTGGATTTGAGGTTAGGAATGCCCCACCCAAGCAAAAAGAAAAGAAAAAACTCAGACAGACAGACATGGCTGCCTTATATACATATATATAAGCACACATACTTATATAGAAGAAGTTGGGGATCGCTTAAAAATTTATGGGGCGAATACAAAAAAAAAAAAATTCGCCTCTTTTTTTTTGCAAATGTAGTGGGGCACGTGTGTGTCTGTGAGTGCGATCACTTATACGTAGCACTCGCCGCTTAGTAACAGTCAGAGAGACAAAGAGAGCCAGAGACACAAAAAAAAAAGAGAGAGTGAAAACGCCGGTTCTTTTCAAATATAGAATATCAAGGGTCTGTAATAATTTGCAAAAAAAAAAAAAAAAAAATGAAAATGGCAAGCTTTTTTCGTCTCTTTTCTTGTTTTCTGATGACGTCACATCCTTCTCTCTCTATGTAGTCATTAGCACGTAAGACTTTAGCTTGGGCGAACACACAAAAAAAGCTTTTACGGTCGCGTCGCATGAAGTCATCAAGAGACTCACATACACACACTCTCACACGCACACACACACACGGAGATCGTTAACCTTAAAGCTGGGACCTGGACAACAAGGTCGTTTCCTTCTTCAGCCACCACCGGAGGGAGACTCTCTTCCCTTACCTTGCGCGCTAATCAGTGACCAGGGCTGGTTTTGTTCTCACCACAGTCAGGTACCTGAAGTAGCGCGCGTGGTTCGGGACTTAATCATCGACTCCATCCATCCATCCATCCACATCCCACACTTAGCTTTAAGCCTTCTTTGTGTTTGGTTGTCTTCCATGTCTATTGTACTTCATCAGGTGCTCTGGTGTCTGTCTGTAACCCGGCACATGCTGAAGTACACTCAATATGAGGCGATCTGCGACAAAAAAAAAAAAAGAAAAAAAAAAAACCCAATTGTTCTAGCTTGTAAGTTGCATTTATATATATTTAGCCAATAAAAATGTGTGCTGTGTCATTTGTGCCCAAAATGTTGTGTTTATTTAATGGTTCTAAAACAGCTGCTAATAAAGCGTTGGGGTGTGAGGGGGCAACAGGGTGGTCAGAAAGTGGGCGCCACCCCGTGGGCTTTATTACATTTTGGCATTTAAATCACGTATACGCCAACGTATTGACTTAAATGACGTGAACTTTAGATAACACATGACGTAGCGTTGGATGTGAGCTGGCAGTGTTGGCAACTGTAGAGTGTTGAAAAAAAGGCTAGTTTTGAGAAAATTATATGGCAGATTTTCAAGTTCTTTAAGAAATGAACAAAGGTTTTATGAAAAGACTAAAAAATAAATTATAAAGCCAAATTTTGATATATTTAATACGGGGCAAGGTTCTTCTAGCTGTTTATATAAAATTTTGAATCTAGGGGTGTAGCTATTACTTCTACTTTATGTATAGCAAATTTATATTGATTGACTAGTATTTTTTGACAAGTATATCTCTGGTCTTATCAAGCAATAAATCAAAATTAAGCCAAAAAACTGAGGAATTCTTAATTTATTAAGGTCCTAGAACAATGGTTAATATTTTCCAAATTCAAAAAAGAGAACTTTCCAGATTTAACCATATCAACCAACTCAAGAATGCAAAAACCTCTTTTAATTCAGGTGTTCGCTCCGAATTTCCACTCCGCGATGTTCCTTTGGTTTAAGTTTAAAGATTCTGAAGGTCAGAGAACCTCGGTTCAGGTTCAAACCCCGTTCTAAGTAAACAATTTTAGTCTTATTCACAATAAAGATATAACTTGATTTTAAAAAATATATATTTAATATGAAATTTCTTCTAAAGGAGCGGAGAAGTCGTTTATCCATGGAAAATATTCGCTATTCTTATATTATTTTCTAACTTTTTCTACAATGTCATAGACCCCTTTAGATAATTGTACAGGGATGCAAACTGCTCGGAAATTAAGACTGGTCCAAATCATAATTTGATTTACTATTCTGAAAAACTAATTTTTTAGGTTTCATTGTGCTCTGGTGCATTTTGCTTCAGCACTAAATATAGATCTGCTTTGGTTTAGGTTCGGTTAGGACTTTGGAAGAAACTAGGAGACTCCGAACCGGCAACATTGTTCATGGCTCGACTTATCAGCCCTTCCGTTCATTTGAAGTAGTTAAAAATTGGTTCGGTTAGTGGATTGCCTCAAAATATAAGAAGATTTCTCAGTGCGGAATCGGTATGCTGCCAGAAAAAAGATGAATGCATCCATGACTTTATAATAAATCCCAAAATATTAAAATAAATTCTTGGAATTCGAAAATACACCCTATATGTGCGTATATTTATTTAAACTCAAAAGAAAGTTACCTTTTTGCAAACAATTCACAATTTGCACTATTTTTTAAACTATTTTTTTGGCTAATGAACGAATCCAATTGACGAAAACGGTTGTTTTTAATGCATTTTTGCATATTAACATTAGTCCATTTTTGCCAATGGTTTCATATATATCGACATAACTTCCGTAATCCTTAACTGATTTTAGTAAAGTAATATTCTTTATCACAGCTATTAAAAAAAATGGGTTGTAACTAAGTCGTTTATCCATCAATTTTAACCAACGATAGCTTGTTCGACGCCTTCTTCTTCTTCTTTGGATCCTTACTCCCTCGAGGGACATAATACAGTTATTGGTTTGGACGCTGACGTACAATGTACTCAGTACGTTCATGTGGATTAAGGCGTAGGCAAAACAGCAGCCCACCTCCCGCTCAACCCAACCGACAGAGGGGCGCAGCCGCGAACGTGCTACACGAAAGCATGATGGAAAATTACAAAATAAATAATAAGAGTGAAAAATTAATAAGTAATTAATAGTATAAATACATTAATACTGAGTTACGTAATTTATTTTAAATAGTTATAAATTGAAGTTACGCATGAAATAAATATAATGGTGACATGACATAAAGCCCATTTCAAAATAAATCGTACTCCTTTCTGAAATATCACTCAGATTTGATATGGGCTATAAGTCCGCATAAAATTCGAACATTAAAATCTGCAGCAGAACGGCGATAAGTCGCTCTTACGCAAAGGGAATATAAGATAGTATGTAAATATGACACAAGATAGAAGATGATAATTAAGTGAGCGATATTTAAAAATAAACAAATTTATAAAAAATAACTTGAAATCTTTAAACATTTTCTGCAAGGGGTCCGATGACAACTAGTGGTGAATTTGACTAGAAACGTCCAAAACAACAATCTGATGGGTTCACGGGAAGAAGACCACACTTCAATATGAGCTTTTTGGACTCCAAGAAATTTTAAACCTGAACCATTCGCCATACTTCAGATTATGATGACACAAGGCCCGACTGACCAGGACCTCTGCTCATTTAAAGAAGTCAAAAATTGATAAAACATTTTCCGTAAGCTGCTAGAAAGATGGGACAAAATGATGTGCAGCACTTTAAAAAAAGCAATATGTAACCATTATTTTGTCGGGATTACATAAATACAGCCGATATGTGCGTTCTTGAAATTATTTTATCGAGCGAAAGTAAGTTTGATTGGGTTAAGTGATTTTTTACACATTTTAAACATTTATACACCATGAGCCACTCTGAAATTTCATTTATGATATTTTATTCTTTAATTTTTAAAATAGGGCAAACTGTGCGGGAGGTATCGGGTTCAATGAGCTTAAATCAGGACTCATCCTAGAATATAATGCATTTTTGTTAAAAATTGATTCTTAGAGATCCAAAAATTATAAAATATAGGAGTAAAATAACCTGTGGGGAAACCCCCTGCTAGAGATGGCAAAATTTTCAAGTTTAGGCCTTTAGAAAATTTGATTTTAGTAGATTTTGGTTGCATTTCCCAAAAAAAGGCTAGATTGTAAATATCCCGTTAACGGCTCAGCATATATTGATTTTTATTTCCCCGATTCAAGTTCTGGAATATTTCTAAAAAAGGCTGCATTTGATATATCCTGCTAACTTCTTCTTCTTGTCCGTAAGGGCCGATATCTCATCTGCTACATAGCACTATCTGTCACATTAACTAATAAATAACAGAGTAAAATGTAGTTTTATATAGTAGATGAGAAATCGGCCCTAAATGTTATTTTTGTTTTAAGTAGAAACATAATTTTCAGTATATTTTGGTTGTATTTTCAAAAAAAGGCTAGATGGTAAACTTCCCACTAAAAGCTCATCTCTCATTCAGAGCTATCGCCATGCCTATCGATAGTTTTTTTTGCACACAGTTTTTGTGCCTATCGCAGCAAGTCGTGACCTAGTAGCGTTAAATAAGGTCGGCCGCAACAACTTTTGTAAATTTTTCCGACATTTCGCTCAAATTCGACTTAAACGATTTATTTGTCTAAATTCAAATTGTTTAGCAGTGTTTTAGCGTGAATTAAGCAAACAATACCAAGCAACAACAACAAAATTTACGCACTCTAACGGCAAAACCGTAAAAGCGCAACAACAACAACAACAGCACTGAGATAACAGAGCGAGAAAAGGACAAAAAATGCTGCGTTCCCTTGCAACGAGACGAAATGAACTTGGAGCACTGCGTGCGGTGTTCCTGCGACCAGCGTTACGACGTGGAGGCGGCAGCGGCGGCGGATGTGGAGTTCGTGCGTTTAGCACGCAACTGATTAACCCAAGGAATCTCCAAGCCATCAGGTAGATGCAAAATCTCGGTTGAGGTTAGAAAGCGACTGTTGTGTAATATTTGGAAAGCTACTGCAGCGGGCGGTGGGGTTGACGGTGGGGTTGTGTGTGTGTGCGTGTTGTGTCCATTCGATTAGCGAATGATTTTGATTGTCAAGGCTGTTGGACAACTCATGCAACATCAATCAAATCAGCAGCAGCCCCCCGACCAACTGATAAGCCAAAACATTCAACGGTACTTGGGCCTGCAATTGTTTACATCAAACATGTGTGTGTGTGTGAGTGTGTGAATCAGCTGATTTCGCCGCCTCATGATATAACAGTGGGAACTACTTAAAAATAACAGGCATATAATTAAAAAATTTTAATAATTTTTTATTTTCCAGGTCCACACTTAATGGCACACTGAGCCGGCCCAAACCGACCACCACCTGGACCTATAACTTTGTCCGTGCCTATTCCAGCCTGCCGGAACACATAAGGGTACCCCTGCCCGCCTTGTCACCCACCATGGAGCGTGGCTCCATTGTCAGCTGGGAAAAGAAGGAGGGCGATAAACTCAATGAAGGTAAGGGTTAAACCCATAAATCTTCAACTCCTCTAAAATCCTTTCACTCCATTTTCAGGCGATTTGCTGTGCGAAATTGAAACGGATAAGGCTACCATGGGCTTTGAGACACCCGAGGAGGGTTATTTGGCTAAAATTCTGGTACCCGGTGGCAGTAAGGATGTGCCAGTGGGTCAATTGGTTTGCATTATAGTGTCGGAACAGGGTCATATAGCCGCCTTTAAGGATTTCAAAGATGATGCATCAGCAGCACCAGCTGCGGCTGCAGCAGCGCCGCCACCACCACCAGCCGCTCCACCGGCAGCTGCTGCTCCACCTGCTGCTGCTGCTCCACCACCACCACCCGCCGCCGCCGCCGCCCCAGTGCACCAGCAGGTACAGCCCAGACCGCTGCCGAGCAACGTGGCGATCGTGTCTATGCTAGTCCCATGGCCAAAAAATTAGCCGAAACACAAAAACTGCGTCTACAAGGTTGTTATCTATCCTATCCCCGCCTCTCTAAAATCCTTTTCGACTAATATCCTCCTCTATTTCCCGCATCTTTTTGTGTCTTACTAATCTCCCAGGCAAAGGTAGCGGCGTCCATGGTTCAATTAAATCTGGTGATCTTGCAGCCCATCAAGAGGCCGCCGCCAAGCAAACAGCTGCAGCTACCGCTGGTCCCGCTCCTGCTGCTGGTGCTCGCTACAAGGATATACCGGTGACCAATATGCGTGCGGTTATTGCCAAACGTTTGCTGGAGTCCAAGACGCAGCTGCCGCATTACTATGTGACCGTGCAGTGTCAAGTGGATAATGTAAGTGACAGATACGAAATGTGGCTTAATTTTCTAATTTTCTTTTATCACCTGCAGCTGCTGAAGTTCCGCGCCAAGGTCAACAAAAAGTATGAGAAGCAAGGAGTTCGCGTCTCGGTCAATGATTTTGTCATTAAGGCCACCGCCATTGCCAGTATCAGAGTGCCCGAGGCCAATTCCGCCTGGATGGGCTCGGTGATACGTGAATATACCGATGTGGATGTATCGGTGGCCGTGTCCACCGATAAGGGTCTGATTACGCCCATTGTGTTTAATGCCGATCGCAAGGGAGTCGTTGAAATTTCCAAGGATGTCAAGGAGTTGGCCGGCAAGGCGCGTAGCAATAAGCTACAGCCACATGAATTCCAAGGCGGCACCATTTCAGTGTCCAATCTGGGCATGTTTGGTAAGGTTTCAAAATTTTGATTGAAAAAATTAAGGATTTATGCTGATTTTTGATATTTTTATAGGTGTTAACCAATTCTGTGCTGTCATCAATCCCCCGCAATCTTGCATCCTGGCCATAGGCACCACCACGAAACAGCTGGTGCTTGATCCTGATAGCCCAAAGGGGTAAGTGTGGTTTAATCAATGTAGAAATTTATTTATTTTTATAAGGATCTAGCTAGTTCGCCGGTTTCGTTTGGGTTCTGGAAATGATATTAGTCCCATGTTTTCTACAAATCCCTTTCGCCCCCAAAAACCATCCAAATCTTATGGGAAAAGGATCGTTTTTTGGGGTCGAAAGCGATTTGTAGGACACATGGGAGTATTTTTCCCTTAAAAAAATTCTAAGATATTTTTTATACTGTTATGAGAGAGCAGGGGTTCGAACCGAACCACTAAAAAAACCAGTGTCCTTTAAAAGTAAACCAATAAGCTTGCAAAAGGAAGAAATGGCTAAATATCGTAAAAATAGTTCGCTTTTACGAGTTTCCAGATTAATTAGTACAAACCAGGGTGCGTAAAAGATCACATATTTTTCTGAACACGCGAATTATTAACACAAAGTAAAATATATACAACCTATAAAAAAAATTATTTTCACACTTCAAAATAAAAATGTTTTCTGTTAGGAAAATATTATTACTTTTTTTTACATGAGTGTAAATATTTTTAGCTGAGTTCTGTTTAAAAAAATGCAGAAAATATTTTTTACGAAATATTTTACAGGAGTTTAATTTTAATTTTTGATTTTTTTTAAATTGTTCTTGTATTTGTGTGAACTTGATAGTCTGAAAAACGGTGGAAGAAAAATATTGAACAGGCATCTTGACGCATCACCCTTTTTCCCGATACTTCTGCCGTCCTAAATCAGATAAGAGGTAGCTCTTGATGATGTTTTAATCTTTTATATATGATCTATTCACCTTAACAATTTGTGCAGGAACAATAATTTTTTATGTCTGCTCTGTAACCAGACTATTTTTAGCAGTTCAGCAGTTCTTGAAATTTGATGGCCCTCATTAAAAAATTTAACTGCGCCTTGCGTTTTCAATTTTTCCCTCCACCGTTTGCCGGTTTATACACGACAGTAAAATATTTAGCGGAAAAAATGATATCTTATTTATATTTTATAAAAAAAAGTCCATTC
Source organism: Lordiphosa mommai (assembly GCA_018904225.1). Taxonomy (NCBI): domain Eukaryota; kingdom Metazoa; phylum Arthropoda; class Insecta; order Diptera; family Drosophilidae; genus Lordiphosa; species Lordiphosa mommai. The sequence goes on from JAEIFT010000293.1 coordinate 301,134, forward strand.
AATTCTGTTTTATGTTCAACAAATGTGTATTCAATTTTTCAAATTCATTTGCATCAATACAAAATCAATTCAATTCCTTATTATTTTAATGACTTAAATCAAAATGACTTTGAGATTTTTCGAAAATTGGAATGATTTAATTTTTTTAATTTAATGTGAACTCAAAATATGTAAATAACAAGCGTGTAAAAATGCTAATGTTTTCACTTGCTTTCTGCCTTCTCATATGAGTTGCTCAAATAGTGAAATAGTCAATCTGAGAAGTTTAAATGTGTCAAATTTTAGTGCAAAATAAAAAATAAAACTCTTATGGTTTTCTTATGAGTTTTTTTGACAGCCAACTCACAACTTCCTGAGGTATTTCTTAGCCATCTCATATGAGATCTCAGACAAGTGATAATGCAGCTTCAGTTATATTGTGATAGGGATGGGATTGAAATCAAAATTTGATTTCGGATTTTGGACGGGATCTACTTTTCTTTTCCTTACGCATTTTTTAGTTTAAACATTCTTAAATCTTGCTTTGAAATTGGCGTACAAATGTAACCCATAAATTTATAACATAAACTAAAATAGATAATACTTAAGGTTCTGAACAGGAAGTTTTTTTTAGTATTTCAAATCTTTTTTTCTTTGGCTCGATATATCCATATCACAACCGATTGTCGGTCACCCACGATGCTAGTAATGTCTGTCTCGTGCGCGCTGGCTCCCGTTGCTGCACCTGGTCTTCCCATCTCAGTCTTGTAATTTACGGCGGGTTTTCCATAAGTCTTCCGCCTTCCGATAGTACACATTGTTTACTGGAGCTTTATCATCCATACGGGTGACATATCCTAGGCAGCGTAGCCGCTGCAATTTTATACGTTTGGCTTGGTTAGTGTCCCCATAGAGCTCATACAGTTCGTGGTTCATTTGGGAGCGAAATTCATCGCCAACTTTTAAATCCTGCGAAGAAATTTTCTCTCAAAAACGCCAATTGCCGCCTCATTCGCTGCTGTTAATGTCCATACTTCCGCGTCGTGTTGCAGGACTGGGATAATATGCGATCTGTATTGCGCTATTTTCATTCTTCGAGAGAGGGCTCTACTCTTGAATTCCTTACTGAGCCCGTAGTAGCATCGGTTTGCAAGAGTAATTCTTCTTCGAATATATACTCCATCAGCAGATTAAAAAATCGCATTAAAGTAATTCTTCTTTGAATTTTGAGGCTGAAGTTATTGTTGGTTACCCTAGCATGATTGAATGAGAATCAATCGTGGATCATTAATGGATCGGAATCAGGACGGATCAGGACGAAATTGAATTCAAAATATGGCTTTGGGATCGGGACGGGAACGAATTTTTTTTCCTGCGCCCATCTCTAGTTTAAACATTCTTTAATCTTGCGTTGAAAGTTTTTTGGGGTACAAAAGTACCCAAATATAATAGATAATACTATAGGTTCTTAATGTAAATCTAAACAATAAGTTTTTGTGCAAATTTTTTAATATTAAAAATTAATTATCAACTTGATATCAACTTCGCTAATTTGGCTACTAAACGTGGCTTCCTGGCACTTTCTCCGATACTGATCGTTCAACTGCATAGTGCAAGGTTCGTTTAGAAATGTTTTAAAAATCCTTTTCAATGACTTATTTTCGATATTTAAGTGACTGCTGATAAAGGTTAATAGAATTTGAATCATTGATAAGTTGTTGCCCTGCCAAAATGTTAAAGTCAAAATTCTCTCCAAAAGCACTTAACTTAAAAACCATAATTGGAGGAGATTAGCTGAAGGAACGTTTTTACGAAAAATCAAAATTAAACCATTTTAAGTTGTCAGTAAAAAGAGCCAGGGGTCCCCTAGGGGTAGATTTGTCAGACTTTTCAGCTTCTCAAAAAATAATTGTTGCAGGTATTGGATGTTTTTTCTAAAGTAAATCTAAGGATTATACAAACATTTCTACCATAAATTCATTCAATTTTATATAAATGTATTTAATATGTTCTATATCGATTGTATTTACAGTTTCAAGGAAATCAATCTGCTTACCGTCACCTTGAGCGCCGATCATCGGGTGGTGGATGGCGCTGTAGCTGCCAGATGGTTGCAACATTTCCGCGATTACATCGAGGATCCAGGCAACATGATTATGTAAATCCAAAAAAAAAGTAGAAGACTCCAACGAAATATTTTTGCTGCCTCTCAACGTTTTTAAATGGGGTCTCTAGTTCGGTCAAAAATTGTTATTTTATGTTACAACAAATAAATATTGTATATTTTTTAATTGGTTTGCTGCCTCATCTGACCGACTAATAGTGCTAAATGTAACCCATTGATGATGGCCCTCACCTAAACTAATTGTTCATGATATTCGAAATCACTCAAAAAAACAAAAAAACAAAAACGAACCGTTTGATATGCATGGAACATGTACAAGTAACATTATTATATATACAAATATTGTTTTAGAATTTCTCGATGTGAATCTAAATAAGCATAACGTTGATATGTCATCAGACGCGTTGAATAAAATCCCACAAACACACACACACACACACGGATAGATGTACCATTAGCTAATTCTGAAAATCAAAATGTGTTTTTACTTGGGAGCGAGGGAATAGTTAGGAAAACTATTATTATTATTATGACTTTAAACATTGATAAGGATTGGTGAGCATTTCTAATCATTTACACGTGTATTTGCGGATCCAGTAATGACCCTAAGCCTTTGAATGATCTGCCATGGGTCTTAATGTCATGCTAAAGGCTCTTTCTGATAATGCACTGTAATCAAAGTACATAAACTACTCAGAGAGGAGAGAGCAACAATTGGTGAATACAGATAAAAAGAGAATCAAAAATAAGATAAGCAAGAAATAAAACTACTTCTTGGTGCGCAACTAAGGCCGCACGTCTGAACTAGTCCCTCAGTTTTAAAGCTTTCGAAGTGAAATTTTGCAAAGAGTCTTCTAATATGTCGAGAACACCCATCCGATAGAAAGGATCAGTTGCCTTCTCCTTAAGATATGCCTCTAACTTAAGCTGTTTATGAATATCGCTTTCAACCGGGAAAATATTTAACTTTATAAAACCAATAAACACCCACCAAAAAAGACCCGATACCCATACAATTTGGGTCGTTTGAGACAAATTCTCAAGAAGGTTTGATCCCGAAGTTGAAACTTAATACATTGGGTATTGCGGACTGATTTTTGGAAATTTTCATTGAACCCAAGTCTTTGCTTCGAATATTGGTTCATAGTTTTAAAACATTGAGTATTACAATATTAATTACACAGGCCGACATAAATTAATTGAATTTTTTAACCAGAAGTCAGACTATACTTTTTCAAAGGTTTATGATGTGCTGAATACGAATCTGAAGTCACAATAGCCTCAGCGCTTTGGGTTTTTGAGATATTCTAACCTAAAGGTGCAAAAATTTTGATTTTTTTGCTGTATTTAATGTCACATCAAGGTCTAATTTTTTTTTTTCAAATATTGGGTCGTTCACTAAGTAATTTTGTTTTTTTAAGTACAATTTAATAACTATTTTTTAATTGTGTAAAACATTTAATGAAATTATATATTCTCCATATTGATCAAATCACGGACCGTAACGGTTATAAGTTATAATTTTTAAAAATAAAAAAAAAATCACTCAGTAATTTTTATTTTCTACGGAAGTAAAAATCAACCTGCGTTAAATATTTAAATTTAAAAAAAAAACAATACTGAAATTTTTTCAAATTGGAAAATACTACAAAAAATCAAAATGTACTAAATTATGAGTTCAGAAATAAAATATAATTGATTTTTATAATAAAATCAAAAATGATTATTTTCAAAAAATATGGTTAAATTTTTAAAATAAAAATAAAAAATAATTAAAATAAAATCATTGGGATTTTTAAAAAATAAAAAATCAAAAATAACGGTTCATTACAAATTTCCAAAGTTTATTTAATGTATGTGTAGGACATCTGCATCCCAATGATTTTTTTAGTGAAAAATTTACCCCATAACCGTTATTTTCGGTCCCTGGATCCAATACCTTTTTGCCATCTTTCCGCTCATAAAATGTTTGATCCTTGCAGGCAAAAAACTGGCCCAAGTGGGTTCTGACGTCCTAATTTGAGGTGAAGGTTCTCCCAACCAAAAATTTTTTATATACCAAAAAAAAAAAATTACAAAGTCTGGAGCTTTTGGCGAGTCATCAAACTTGTTGGAACTGGTGGAACACTCACAAAATTTTACCACAACAGCTGTTTAAATATATAACGGTAAAGCGGTTAAGTGTGAAGTTGGCTGCGAAAAATTGAATAAGTTCAGCTGTTGTCATCAAACGAAATTGCTAAGTAAACGACCAAATAGATTTTTTACAGTAAGATAGTCATTTGTATTGAATTGTAATGAAAATTCTCAATAACACCCATTGCATTTTTATGGACAATATACTAATTTTTCAGTTCGAACACATGTATTCAAAATGGTATATCTTCGTTTGAAAATATCGTAAAATTGTATGAACAATTTTTTTTAAAACTAAAAAACATTACTTTGCTATGTACAAATGTAACATTTCTAAAAAAGGTCAAACTAGGCATTTTAAGCAACTTTATGCCTAAATTGTCAAAAAATCCTGAAGTGATGGAGCTTTTCATAAACAGATTCGTGATAAGCGCACGAAAATCATATAGAGTCACTACCACCCCTTATTATTTAAAATTTCATTTTGCCCGTAGAGCTTATCAACCGAATTTATGAATGATAAAAGATGAACAAACTGTGTGGTAGTTTTTCCAAACTGACGAAACGCGTAAACATATTTATTTGATTGATGGCAATTGCCTTGCTGTCCGTCAGTCAAGTAACTGATTTTATGAGGAATCATTCAAATGCCAATAATGTTTCTAAAAACGTCGTAAAGAAAATAGCTCTTAACTAAACAATATAAACAAATTTAACATACTCATAGTGTCGAAATGAAATAAATTTCAGATGCTTATTTTGGGATCCAAAGTCGACTAACCAAAATTCCCTGGGTTTAAACCATTATTTTATTTAGCTGCTATATAAAGGATCGGGCCGATTTATACCAACATTTTGTTTTTTAGAATATTGAACTGAAATTCGGTTTGTGCTCATATTTTTGGCTACTAAAACGACTTACAAAATCTGTTTAGATTTGGATCACTATTTTATAAAGCTGCCATATTATGTATCATACTGAATTGCACCAACTTTGTTGTTTTTTATGATATTGAACTTCAATTCGGTTTGTGTTTATATTTTTAGCTAATAAGACGACTTACGAAATCTGGTTAGACTTGGATCACTTTTTTATATAGCTGCCATATTATGTATCAGACCGAATTGCACCAACTTTTTGGGTTTTTTAAGATATTCAATTCAAATTCGGATTGCGCTCATATTTTTAGCTACTAAGACGACTTACAAAATATAGTTTGATTTGGGCAATTATTTCATGTAGCTGCCATATAAACGACCTAACTGACTAGCACGAATTTTGTAAGATTTGATGATAGATTAATGGCGATTTTTCAAAACGGGGCAAGTTGGGGCAAGAAGTGTTAATTATTCATTAATCTGCACACTTTTGTGAATAATTTTACACTTATAACTTTTTGCAACGTTTTGAAAAATTTCAAAAAATCAGCCCCTAAAGTTAATAACCTTATTTTTCTTAACGATCGTGTTAAAATTACGTTTTTAAGCTTTGTGGGCGAAATTAAAGTTTTTGTATGTAGAAAATAGTTGTTGCTTGACCTTCTTTACTTTTTTTTGACAAATACCTTGAAAAGCCGGAGGGATATGGTTTTATTTCCTGACTTTTGAAAAGATATTGTGTTTTTATAACTTTTTGGTATATTTTATGTAACTATTTTATTGCCAAAATGCTACGAACTAAATGAACATATTTTGTAAAACTAAACTGCCGTTGTCATTCTTGTTGTTGAGCCGGGATCACATTACCACTGAGCTGGGCCCAATTCACTCCATTCGGCCACATAAGCGGCTTGTTTCTCCAGTGCAGGCAACCATTCAACGCCACCATAATCAATAGCCGGCTGTGTACCCTTATAATTGGCCGGCAAAAAGGCAGGATCCAGGAATTTATGCAGAGATTTCATGTCGCTGCCATGGAAGTGCATCTACAAAAAAAAAACAAAATCAAATAGTAATCTCTCTCACACCTAAACCAAATCCTTTTACAAAACTCACCCTCTTATTCAGCTTCTCCTTGACAAAAGGCTTGAACAGGGACCACACCATATTAAAGATGAAAGGTTGCTTCACAAAATGCACCTCCTTCATGCGCAGCGGCATTGCCTCCTGGATGAAGGTCAGCAAACGCTTGGAGAAACTGGGTGACAAGGCCTTAACCTGTTTCATGGCCAAACCATCGAAATCCATTATGCAAACGACACCACGTATTTGTGTCTCCTCCTCCAATTGGGCAGCAATATGCACCATATACAACATGCGGAACATTTCATCGCTGGGTATTTCCGAGGGATCCCATAGTTTACCACAATTGACAATCAAAACTCGTCGACCCTTTTGATCGCAGTTTTTGAGCACATTGATCACGCTACCCTTGACGAATTTTTCTTTGACCTGCTCGACCAAGAGACCACGTACCAAGGAGGCATATTCCTTACGAAAAGCGGCGGTGGTTTTCATCTGTAAAGCAAAAGACGTAGCATTATTAGGAGTTTGTAAAATAGTGTGGGACCACGTCAGCAGTGTCCAAATAAGAACACACACAGACATGAATTATGTATGTTTGCACTTGTATAAAGAGCAATGAAATTGGAATCGAAATGGGCATCGGCCCAAATGCTTATCGTCGCGTCTGTGTCAGCGGGTTCAAAAGCGTATCAATGTGTACCCAATTGGTCATACGTTTTTCTATATAAGTATGTAAGTATATTAACCTTTGATGTGTAGATGCTGATCTGAACTCCATTTAGTGAGGTTATTGGCCCCATTTGGTCTTTGTAAGGTACGATAAGGTTATGTGAGACGTTCCCAAAACATTTGATAGTGTGAAAAATAAATAATTTCAAGTCATTGGATCAACTGATAAGGCTAAGCCATTCAGTTGACTCTGTTTCTAAGGCTCTAGTTGCAGATTAGGGCAAGTATAAGTCATCGGGTATATGTGTGGAACTTGAATGCTTAAATTTATTTAAAGTGAGGCTGTAGTGTGCTAAATGTGGGTCTCAAGTGGAACCTAAATGTAGCCTAGGTTTGACTCAAGTGAATCCCAAAAGGAAAATAAGTGGTTTCTTAAGAGAAGCTCAAGTGGAACCTAAGAGGAACTTAAGTGATTTCTAAGCGGGTCCTAAAATAAAACTCAAGTGGAACCTAAGAGGAAAAAAGTGGTTTCTAAGCGGATCTTAAAAAAAGCTCAAGTGGAACCTAAGAGGATAAAAAGGGGTTTCTAAGCGAATCCTAAAAAATGCTCAAGTCGAACATAGGAGGAAAATAAGTGGTTTCTAACCGGATCCTAAGAGATGCTCAAATGGAACCTAGGAGGAAACTAAGTGGTTTCTAATCAGATCCTAAAAAAAGCCCAAGTGGAACCTAAGAGGATAAAAAGGGGATTTTAAGAGAATCCTAAGAAATGCTCAAGTCGAACATAGGAGGAAAATAAGTGGTTTCTAACCGGATCCTAAGAGATGTTCAAGTGGAACCTAAGAGGAAGTTTAATGGTTTGTCTGAAACTAATCCCTTGGGATCCTTTTTCCATATATTTTGTTCCGAAAACTATTTTCCGAGCATTACTTTCAAAAACTTATTCCTGAAGGTTAGTTCCAGAAACTAATTTCCGAAAATAATCTGAGGAACTATTTCCGGAAACTAGTCTCAGGAAAATAAGTGGTTCTTAGCGTATCCTAAGAGATGCTCAAGTGGAAACTAAGATGAAAATAAGCCGATCCCAAGAGATGCTCAAGTGGAACCTTAGAGGAAAGGAAGTGGTTTCAAAACGGATCCTAAGAGGTGCTTTCTAAGCGAATCCCATAAAATGCTTAAGTGAAACCTAAGAGGAAAATAAGTAATTTCTAAGCGGATCCTAAAATATGCTCAGGAGCAACCTAAGAGGAAAATAAGTGGTTCCTATGCGGATACTAAGAGATGTTCAAGTGGAACCTAAAAGGAAATTCAATGGTTTGTCTGAAACTAATTCCTTCGGATAATTTTTCCATATCTTTTTTGTTACGAAAACTATTTTCCGAGCATTATTTTCAAGAGTTAGTTTCAGAAACTAATTTCCGAAAATAATTTCAAGAACTATTTCCGGAAACTAGTCTCAGGGCAAATATTTTTATTCCCGCTTGTTCAGTGGGTAAGAGACTGTAGTAGAAGGAACCAAAAACTCCTGGACTAGTCCATAAATTTAGTTTCATCCCGGGATTATTAATTCGGAACAAATCCGATTCAAAATCTTGTCCAAATTGGATTTGAGTGGAACTTAAGTGCATCTCTTTGATACAAGACAAAATGCTCATAGGTCAAAAATCTCAAATGAAGTCTCAGGGACGTTTTCTCATTTTCAAGTTTTTCCAATCTAGGTGGGTTTTGTAATGTGCAAGTATGTTGCCTACTTTTATGGCAATTTTAAAAACATTCGCGGGTATATATTTTAAACGCAGCTTGAAAGTAGGCAACATATTTTCTTAATAACCACCTAGATTGAAAACCATGAAGATAACAGATAACTCCAAAAGGAGTCCGTATTTGCCTCCACCTTTGTACAATTCAGATACTAATTTTTAAAATCAGTTTTAAATACTTAAAATTGGTGAACTTAAATCGTTTGAAACATTGTCAAATCAAATCTAAAACGAACCGATAAAGCTACAAAAATTTTAACAAATGAATCCAAAATAAAAACCATGCAAAATAAATTTAATTTGAATATTAATTCAATCTTTAGTGTAAAATAGTTTTATCAATTCCTCAAAAATGTTTGACTACTTTAACTGATGATTAAATCAAAGGTTATCAATTAAGCAAAAATATAAAAGCAGTTTTTTTTTTTATAATTTTTGTTTAGATTTATATTTTTAGAAAATAAACTAAGCGAATTTGTATTGATTAGACTTTTAGATTTTCTTGATTTTGTATTGTATGAGTAGATAAGAGCAGCAGCTTTAATGAGGAGTGTACATATTTGTGAATGTATGTACAAGTAAATAGTGCTTATGTAGGTGGACATTAATTTATTGATGATAAGCCAAGTACCATAATTTATTTCTGTCTCTAAGCCACTCTACATATAAGTAGATTGAGCTTTGTGTTAATCAGTTAAGATTAGAGAATTTCAATACTGATTACCTAATGTATAAATGTGGGTTAAGTATGTGGGTGGTAGCATGCAAAGGATCTGTAAATCAGTGATTAAAAAATGCATTATTCACTTACATGTCACCATTTAGAAGATATTTGACTTGAGTTAGTCCTTTTAATCTAAATGACATAATGTAAAATAAACTTGATTAATATGAAGTAGAGTTCTAACGATAGGTCTTCAATCATTTGCTCATATAGGGATCGTTTTTTTTCTTATTATCTCCATTTGTGCTAAGAAATCTAGGTAGGTTGCTTTTAAAATATCTATGCTTCTGCATACAACGACCCACGAATGATTTTAAATGCGGCCTAAAAGTAGGCAACCCAAATTTCTTCATGAAAACCATGAAGATGAGAAAACGGCCCTAAGACTTTTTATTTGTTTTTTTTTTTCCAAGATCTGCAGGTTAACAATGGACTTCTCATGTCGGAATTGATATAACTGCTTGGGAACGCCAAGCGAGCAATTGTGTAAAAACCGATACCAAAGGCAAGGGTTGCACTGCAGTAACTTTGTGTTGTTGCCAAAGCTCTAGCCTTTAACTAAATTCAAATTTAATATAGTTTCATGGAAGATAACAAACCGATCACTAAAATAATAAACTAATGAACTAGATCTCAGAGTTAAAAACTATAGTTAATTTTTTGAACTATTCACTTTTTTGACTTATAGTTTATTATTTTGAACTATAGTTCATTTTTTAACTAGTTATAAAATGAAAAATGATTCAAAAGTGAAATAGTGTTCATCAAAAAATAAACTACTAAACTAGGTCATTAAAATTAGCTAGACGAACTAAAGTTTATTTTAGAACTAATTTAAAAATGATAAACTTAGAACTAGTTCGAATAAACTATAGCTCAAAAATGAACTGGTTCTAAAATGAACTTTTGTTCAAAAACTGAACAGTTCATAAAAAAATTAAGAAGGTCTTTAAAATGAACATAGATGAACTATAGTTCTTTTTAGAACTAGTTCAAAAATAATGAAATTAGAACTAGTTTAAAAAATGAACTGGTTCTAAAATGAACAACAGTTCATCAAAAAATTGATACTAATGAACTAGGTCTTTAAAATGAACTAGATTTTCCAACTCTACTGTTGACGACATATGCCCTTGGCAACAAAAGCGGTACATGGAAAAACATTTTTTTAAGTAATCGAACGTTACCGACTCAATTTGCGTTTCTAATACAATAAGATTGTTTTAAAGAATATTAATTTTCTGGATACAGCTTCTAAAAAAATGCAATATATTGGTAAGCACCAGAAACGGGAACCAGAACCGTTACATTGAGTTTTAACCGTAACCGTTAACCGATATTAACCGTTATAATTTCTAACCGAAATGATAAGACTGTAACTTTGTGCGTATGTAACCAGAGATTAAAACCGAAACTAATAACGGTTATGTTATCGGTAATTTCCTGGCCCGATAACTTTATTACACCGTTACGTTAGGCCTTACATAACCGATATTCTATAACCCTAGTAAAATCTTATCCAAAATATAGCAATCAACAAACTCAGCTACCGATGGCATACCCGTTATTCGTTACGGTTTTAATCTCTGGTATTCACACAAACGTACCCACTCTGTTTTGGGGATTGAAGAATTTCATAATATTACCGTTAAATACCGGTAGGTACTGGTATACTGAAATTAAAACCGAACTACCCATACGGAACCGAATACCGAAATATATATGTGAACCAAAACAAAACCTTTTACCGAAACATAAGTTTTGTTACGTACCAGAACCGGAACCGAAATACGTTTTGGGTTGATTCCCTGTTTTTAACTAAATACATTTTTAATAACCGTTAGCATTACGTAACCCATGTTCCATAACCGATATATAACCGTACCCTAAATATAACGACCTTTTAAAACAGTTACCAAAACCGGAACCATTATTCGTTTCAGTTTCATCTTTGATTTTATTTTAATGCTTGTAAACATTTTCGTTTCGGGTTCCGGTTTGCTGACAATTGTTAAAAGTTTCAGCTATTTACCATAAAGGGAAAAACTTTTAAACCTAATTAGAAGGTGTGGAGCATATAAGCGATTGAACTTGATTAATTTAAGAATAAATTAAAAATCAATTAAGCAATCAATATTGGTTTTTAAAATAACAGAATTGCGGGCGGAATTTTTAATGAGTGGCAGAATTTTCTTTAAGCTAATATAACAAAAATTTGAGTGGGGAAAATTTAAGTGCTTAGAATTTGTAATTTAAATGCTTTCAACCTGAATTTTGCCAAAGGTACAGAAAACTTAATGAAACTTTTTGCAATTTTTTTTTTGTCGAATAAATTCTCAAATATTTTCATTATTTTTTTAAACGTAAAAAAATTGTATATAAAAAATTTAATCATTGCCAAACTTTTCACTTTAAGTACGCACCTTTTCCAGCGCTCCCTCCGGATAGAAATGGCAGGCACGCAGGAATACGGTCAGAAAGGCATCATCATCCTTGTAGTTTATCTCGGGTGTGGCCCTCAGCAATTCACGCAGCTTCTTAATGGCCTCGGCTTTAACCTCGTCCGTTTCTCTTAATTCAATGCGGGCCAATTCCAAAGTTTCGGGTTTCACATAGCCCAGGCGCAAATTGAAAGCCTCCTCGCTGATATCGGGTGAAGCCATTATGGATTGTTGTGTTGTTGTTGGTGGGTGGTTGTTGGGCTCTGCGTGTATTTGAAAATGCGTTTTGTTTGAGTTAGTCTAATCACCGGCAATTGGCAAATTGCATTTTAATTTTGTATGGGGTGTAATTTCAACATCACTTGGTTTTAAATTCCAAAATCATTTTCCAGAATTAAATCATGTTTGTGTGTTTGTTTGTTGTGTGTGTGTGTATTTACCTAAGGCAACAAAACTGAAAACTGAATTCTGTCAACGATGATTTTCTTTGACTTCCTCGCGATTCGTCTGTTTTGAGTCAACTGAATTTTGGTTTGCGATTGAAAACCCTTGTGAGTTAACTTCTATATTATGTATAAACATATATAGAGAAGCGATACGAAGCGTACAGCAGCGATCGACGTCGACGTTGTACGCTTTGCCTGGCTTTGACTTGACTTCAACTATTTCTTATCTCCCAGCGTCGACTACACACCGTCAACAGCGACGACGACGACGACAACAACAGCGAGGCTTCCCACCCAAAAAAAAAAAAAAAAAAAAAAATAAAAAAAAAAGGCCAACGATTTTGCCTGTCAATCACCTTTTGCCCTTTTTTTTTTGGGGGGAAGGGCAGCTCCATTGAACTCCAACCAAGACGCACTTCATAATTCGTCATCATTTGCCATGTTGTTCACCTGGTGATCGTCTTGAACTTTGCTTTGCTATGTTTTTGGGAGGGAGGAAACGTAATGAATTAAATAAAGTTTATTAAGTTGATAAAAACAAAAGGCCTCCACGCTTATTGACAGCCATTAAACAGTGTTTCATAGTTTTATGGAGCGGCATACAAAGTATTGGGAGGGGTTGAGAGGCAGAGTGGACGACTAAGTGATACTCAGTTACAGAACATATCTTTGAATTAAATAGAAGAAACATACCATTCGAAAACTCTTTCCAACTTACTTTTGTTTAAGCTGCATTAATATGTGTTATCTTAAGAGTGTGAAAATCCAGTACCTCGTAGTAGAAAGCCAATTCCGAATTAGATGTTCTGTTGAGTTTAAAGTTACTTAAAAAAAGCGGATGCGAAAATGCTCACTATTTTTCTCCAGCATCCAGACGCCTTAACAAATTTGTATATTGGTGCTCTGAGCGTTTAACAAAATATTTCAGATACTTTTTATATTATTTGATTACTTTCCCAACAAAATTTTTATACTTTTTTTGAAAAACCTTGAAAAGTTATGGTTCGAGGATTTAGGCGAAGGTTTTGGTTTAAGCCTTGGTTTTGCTTATTTGATGCAGAAATATGCAGACTCTCATTATTTTCCTATTTAAGATTTATTTTCCAGCAATACACAGTGGATTTTTTACGCCTTTTCTGCCTTAAATCTTATAATTACAAAATATGTAAAAAAAGTATGGTTTATACGGGTATTTTATGAACCCAAAAAAACTTACCAAAGTTTGGAATTCCACCAACTTTGTTGTTTTAAAGCAATTGAAATAAAATTCGGTATGTTCTCATATTTTAAGCTCTTAAGAGAAATCTGGTTCGAGTTGTACCACTTGGTAAGGTAGCTGCTATATAACAACAAAAATTTGATTGGATTTGAAGATAGATTAAGGGCGATTTTTTCAAAACGGGGCAAATTGGCGCAAGAAGTGTTAGAGACTGATTAATCTGCCTAGTTTTCTTAATAACTTTGCATTTCAAACATTTTGCATCTCTTAGTTTTGCAAAAGAAAAATTGCACGAAACGCAGCTGCTTTTGTAAGGATCATTCTAAAAATTAAAAAACCGTTCGTTTTTGCCAAAACAAGGCGAAAGCAACTAAGAAAGTCGGTCAAGTCCAATATTGATATACTTTGTACCTGTCAAAGTTTGTATATAACTGATAAATTTTTAATGTGAGGTCAAATAAACGGTGTATACGTCCAGTGCTGCCCAGAGTGATTATTTGATTTGCTTATAACTCGACTATCGAATATCTGATCGGGAAAAGAAGTTTGGCAGATAAGAAATTATGATAACTATGTATATATATGTCTAGAAGGTCCAAACAAACAAAAAAATTTTCAAAATTCCAGAGGCGCTAGAGGGAAACTCTTTGGATCAGAATTCATTGAGCAGGTTTAAAAGCTCAGTGAACTTAGGTTCAGGTTCATACCCGGAATTGGGTACATTTTTTTTAGCAACTCAAAAAATTCAGCTAATTCGTGTGAAAGGCTCTACAATAGAGGAATTCTCTTTTTAAATCAATACACTTTCTGAGAGTCCTGCCCAATATGAAAGAATGAAAAAGCATCCATAAAAGTATTGGACATGACGGTTGTGTCTGATTTTAAAGAAATTAAAAAAAATTTTACTTATAGCTTGTATAAAAAAGAGTTCAAGGTGCACCGATTAGTGTATAGTCGAAAGTGGGAACTAAGGCGGGTATTTAGAAAATTACCACTTCAAGAAGTAGAAAACGACCGGATACATTTTTTTTCCATCCGATCGTCTTCAAACTCCTTTTGTAAGCCAAGTATGCGATATAAATGGACACGAATTTTCCCGATTTTGCAAATTTCGCTCACAATAAGAATTGCCACTCACAATAAAAATTGTCATCCGAATGACTTGATACTCGGTTCGTAAGCAAAGTATGCGAAACAGTTGGACACGTGTTTATTCCGATTTTGGAAAATCCGTACACATAAAAAATGAACTGGAAATTTTGTTAGGGAATATGGATTGGGTTCCGATAATGGTAAAAAATTTGCAAGGGTTTACACAAAACCCCTCAAACCTTATATTTGCCGACCTTCGTGGTAGATAGATATTTAGTTTGCATTTTCCGAGCACGAAAAATTACTTCTACATCAATTTGCCCTATATAGCTAACAGACTGAATTTCATACGAGCCCATCCATTTTCTGACTATGTATGCGGATTTACTATAATCGAGAAAACACATGTCTAATTTGTTCGCTTACTTTCGGTTGATAACTATTTCCGTACAAAGTTTTTCTGCAATTTTCAGATGTGAGCAGATTTTGCAAAATCGAGAAAACATATAACCAATTTTAATGACGATCGGATGTTTTTAATCCCATAACATATATTCTTGGGTGTGGACTAATTCAAAACACTGCCTTAATTCCTACTTTTACTTCATATAAACCAATAAAATTTACACTTGCCTAGAAACTTTTAATATATAAATCGACTAGGCCTATTGTTAATAACATATACGGTTTATTCCATTAAATAAATAAAAATAAAATATTATTAAAAAAAATTTTTTAAATAAAATAAAACTTAAATAACTTTAAATAAGTATAGCATCGTAACGGTGTTTCCAAATTAAACGACCCAAATTGTAATTCATGTCTTCTATCCGAGAAAAAATATAAGGTTCAAAAAAATCTATTCTCTAGTAGGATTTTAGCAAAATTGAATAATATTTTACGATATACTTATATATTTTTTTCTGGTAAAGGATTTCCCTATACATATTATATAAAAATCCTCATGATGGGACAATCAATTTAAAAGGGATGAAAAATATTTTTTTTAAATTAAATTTTTTTTAAATATTTTTAGGACTCCTAATTTTAAATATATAAAACCTAGGAAGTAATTTTAAGCAACATTTGAATATCCGCCGTTGTTGACAATTTCTTAGGCGTTGTTTTCAATCAATCCTCGCGCTTTGACCCATAGTGAGATTTTTTCTAAAATATGTATACGGATATCCTTAATCAGAAATCAAATAATTCATGAAAATATCGGCTGGCCATCTATGGAAAAAAATACAATTTTAGAATTTATTTTTTTTTAACCTTTTATTTTTTCTCGGATGGAAGATATGAAAATAGTAAATTTACAATTTGGTGGAGAAAAAGTTATTAAACATTTTTTTTTTTGGTAGCGGCTTTCTTCATAAAATATATGTATATTAGAGTCGTTAACATTTACAATATAATATTCAGATGAAAAAATTTTGTATAACGTCTTAGAGGTGGCAGATAATCTTTTAGTCAATATGTAATAAGTCAAAAAAAATTTCCTTATCAGTAACAAATTTTGTTTTATTCCATTCAAAAGTTCCCAATAAAAAATAACGGAAAAACTGTTTTATTGAGATAAATAATGTCGGATTGATTATATTTGATTTTTTTTTTTTGATGGTTCAGTAACTTAAGGTAACTAATCTTTTATTTAGACCTCCCAATAGACATCTTAATCATGTTTATAATTGAATACTTAGTATTAGCATTAGCATAATGTCTTAAAAAACAATTTGGGTTTCTATCTATACGTAATACAATGTTTCCATCAATTAATTTTATTTCCTCCAATGTTTCTCGTTGACAACAAAGTACATAAAAATCAGCAAAATTTTGTTTAAAGTTTGAACTTTAGTTAGGTACTTAAAAAATCATTTAATTTGTAACTTTCGCAGCCAGCTTCGGCATTGGTTGGACCTACCCCTAGTTATTTAATAGCCACAGGGTATTTCTAACTACTTGTGAGTAAAGTCCAACTAAAATTTCTAAAAATGATAAGAGGGTGCCCGAAAATATCTGCCTATTATCGAATGTTTCATGTTCTTAGGAAGCCGGCAGAAGAAAAATTGTAGCTCATGATCCTTATCAGCGGCAGCGATTGCATTTGTATGCACTCAGGCATTGTGTGTGTGTGTGTGTGTGTGGGTGGTGATTACTGCGATCTTCGC
The DNA here is from genome assembly GCA_018904225.1 of Lordiphosa mommai. Classification (NCBI taxonomy): domain Eukaryota; kingdom Metazoa; phylum Arthropoda; class Insecta; order Diptera; family Drosophilidae; genus Lordiphosa; species Lordiphosa mommai. Next base: position 317,861 of record JAEIFT010000293.1, read on the forward strand.
CCTGCCTTTTCACACCTTTATCAATTGTTATTTGAATTTATGTATATTGTAATGGATTTGGTTGGTACGTGTTTTTATTGAGCATTGTATTTAACATTTTTCATATTGTTACCCCTTTTTGTTATATAGCCCATATATACATATATATAGAATGTACGTGTAGATGTTGTGTAGTCATAGGGCAAAGTCTGCGCACTTGTTTCGATTTGTTGTCGTCAACTTGGTTAGTTTTGTTGTTCATTCTTTGTTTTCGATTTGTTGTTTAATTATTTGCTTGGATGTTTTTAATTTTTTTTTTGTGTTTTTTAGTTGTCGACAACTGAATGCCATATATTTGTTGTTATTGCTGCAGCAGCAGTTGCTTTATCGAACTTCTGTTTTCCTTTTTTTTGCCGCTGCTGTTAATGAGTATTTAAATATGTTAAAAAGATAACAGCACACACTTGAGAAGGTTGAGGGGTGAATAATTTCTGATTTCTTTTGTGTGTGTGCCTATAAAGTTGAGCTCTCAATCTAAAATATATGAATAGAACTTGTCAATTTCCGGCTTAACAAGTGTTGAGTTGTGATAAACCTACGCGAAAGTACAGTGGGTCCACACATGCGAGGGGTGCTTTTTAATCTAAGCAGTGGTAGAAACCAGCGACTACCGTGGGGGAGGCTTGGATTCGACCCCGCCTACGTATAATTGAATAAAAGATTTTTAATAAAACTTAATTGAAGTATCCGGAAACATGTTATTTCATGTTTAAGTAAGTTAATAATCCCGAAACGAACTTTAAATGAGAAGTTTGTTCTCAGATTTGGAAATTTTAAAATTAGTCAGCTTTTGAGATCGTTTGTACAGAATTCTTGATTTTTTGAGTAGGCAGGAACACAAAAAATACTAAAAACCAGAAGAATGCCAGAAATATGCGAATAGCGTCTTAATTCGCGAATATTTTTTAACGTACACTTATAAAAAAACAATCGCTTTGTTTTAAAATAATAATATCAAAATACTTGATTTAATTACAGACTTCTTATACAAGTATGTTTAACCGAAATACTTGATGCTAGACCGTTCGTGATAAAAGGGCTTTCAAAAAATTTTAAGATATCTTTGATCATACTTTTAGTGGTAATGTCTTATGTCAATCCCAATTAACTCTAAAAAAAATTTATATTTTAAAAATTTGTCTTCTACCCCCTTACTAGTACTTATTACTTCTTAACCCGCTCTGTATCGATTCAATATGGTGCAGATATGGCTACCGACGGTACCACCGTTCTACCGTCCTCTTCTCCAGTGACACTCGGGTGCATAACTTTAGCCGCAGCCCGCTTTTTCAATTCCGTGTACCCGAAATAGCTGTTTCTGTCTTAGGGCAATCATTCGCCCTTTTCAACACAAGCAAAGTTCTCCTTGGCATATTATTTTATTCCAAAAAGCCATTTACGCTGCCCATGACATAAATTTTTTTTTGTCATACTTCTTTGAATAAGACGCTGTTCAAGAGCATTTGTTTCGTCTACAAAAGTGTATATATTCTAATAAAGTATTGTAATGAAAATAATTTTTATGTGATCTGAGAATAGGCCTTAACCAACCACAGAATGAAAAATTAAATTGTGCGGCTATAGTTATGCACCAAACATAAAACGAAAATTAGATCTTAACGGTAAATGTTGCATTGCTAGTGTTGTTTCTTGATTCTTGTTTATCTTATTCTTGATTCTCTTTTTATTAATAATGCCCAATTGTTACTCTTCCCACACTAGCTACACGTGCGGCTATAGTTGTGCACCAGAGTTTAGAAGCAGTTGTGAATTTAAAGGACGTATTCGTGTTGAAATAGTGTTTTAAAATTATTTCGTACTTAATCTAGAAAATGTTGTACTTGAATTAAGAACTCCTTTTTTTGGTACGTAAATTCTTGAATGTTTGTTCTCATTTCAATAATTTTAACGGTCGTTTTTGGACTTAAGAATGTTACAGAACGGTGTAAATTCCATCCCGATCGTACTAGAACTTTGCCAGTCGTATTTTTCTGAGTGTAGAGTTTAATGGATTTGTATAATAAACCTTAGGAATAAGTTCCATATAAAAAATGGGTACATATTTTAAATTTAGGGCCCATTCGACCTAAAAAGAACTGTTTAAAATACTGTTAAAAATACTGTTTAAAATACTGTATAAAATACTGTATAAAATACTGTTTAAAATCTGTTAAAATACTATTTAAAATACTGTTTAAAATACTGTATAAAATACTGTATAAAATACTGTTAAAATACTGTTTAAAATACTGCATAAAATACTGTTTAAAATACTGTATAAAATACTGTTTAAAATACTATTAAAATACTATTTAAAATACTGTTTAAAATACTGTATAAAATACTGTTTAAAATACTGTATAAAATACTGTTTAAAATACTGTATAAAATACTGTTTAAAATACTGTTTAAAATACTGATAAAAATATGGTTAAAATACTGTTTAAAATACTGTTAAAAATACTGTTTAAAATACTGTATAAAATACTGTTTAAAATACTGTATAAAATACTGTTATAAAATACTGTATAAAATACTGTTTAAAATACTGTTTAATACTGTTTAAATACTGTATAAAATTCTGCTTAAAATACTGATAAAAAATACTTTTTAAAAATACTGTTTAAAATACTGAATAAAATACTTTTTAAAATACTAGGTTGGATATCGATTTCACATAAAATTCCGATAATCGCAATTTTAAATAATTTTATTTTGCTTAATAAAATTGCTTTCAGATGGCTCCAAATGCAAATCCGTGTAGTGGAAGGACCATCATGAAGTCTCAAGGATCTATGGGAGGGAAAAATTAAAGAAGCATGCTTTGCCAACCTGCCACTCACATGTTCACGAATCAAAAAAATATCTAAAAAATATGTTAGTACATATCGAAATATGAGATCAAAGCGGAATTAGGTCAAACTTCCTATGGAAATTTCAAATCCAATCTGGTCACACTTAAAGTTGTCTCTTTATTGGAATAAATGTATTTCAAACTGTGACACTACCATAATTACAATCTTAGAACGACAGGGTCTCTGAATCCATGTGAAGTATAGTATAAAGGAAGAACATCTCGGACCAATTTTGTGAATAAATAATCTAACTTCTACTACCATAAGGCCTCACTTCGATAACTGTATAATCAGGCCAGTTCTCGTTTCCGAATTCGATCGATTGGAATAGGTAAAGGTTCTTATTTCCAAGAACGATAAGAGAATTCGGCTAAAATATTTTGCCATCAAGACAGTCAAAGAAAGATAAATGGAGATTTGAAGTTATTTGCCGAATAACAATTTCGGTATTTTCAACAATTTCCATTTCGAATAATTTGATCGAAATCGAAAACGGGAACAGCCCATTTTATAGAGATTTTGTTCAAATATGATAGAATTGGTTTCATGGATTTTAAATAACAAATAGACACTAATGCTAGGATTACATTGGGTCATAAAATGACAAATGACAGAAAATGACAATTTGACTTAAAAAGACACAAAATGAGGCAATGCAAATCCAGCCTAAGTAGGTTTTAACTTTTCAATTCCAAGTCAATTTCAATGCAAATTGAGGTGGCATTTTCAATACATTGATTATACATTTTGAACCACTGTAACTCTATCAATTTCAAACTCATAGATTATTTACAATGTGGAGATTATTTGTAATCGTTTAGATTAGCAAATAGCAAATGCTTAATCTTGCACTTGAAAAATGCGGATTGTATAACAAGTTAGCAGTTCTCTCTATCTCTGTAGATATGTATGTATATAGTAACCCCCAGCAAAGGCACACAAGTACATTGGTATTTGGTAATTTATCATGCCTTTATTGATAAGACCCCACTGTTTGGGTAATAACTTGAATGGAATATTTCACCATATCCCAACACACAAGATAAAAACTAACGGAAAATGTTTATTGTATTGCCTCAAGAAATGTAATAATAATTTTGCACTTTGTGCTGAGGGAACGACTACAAGCCATTCATAAAATGTAGCAAAATGTACTTTGAACAAGTATAGAGAGGAGGAGCAAGAAATGAGTACAGCTGGTGACTATTTATTGAATTAACTGACTGGAGGAACCCCTTACAAAGTCTAAAACCAAAACTGTAATGTGATCGATTTCACTGAGTCAGTTAAGGTTTACCTATTTCGGTTTAGACTTTGAGTTGTACAAATTATTGCTGACGTCGAGCGATGTTTAAAAAGTACTCAAAGTCGCAGGTGTGTGTCATGCTTAAGAAAATATTTAACAAAAATTAAGCTGAGCTTGGGGGAAAGCCCAGGAATGAAAGGTAAATGTTTTACATTGTACGAATTTTCAAGAAAAGTTTTATATGTTGTGCTTAATCTGCCTCTTTTAACACTGATCTTAACTGGCATGCAGTAGTAAGTTACTTTTAACCTTATGTTTATTTTTATGGGTCATATAATTTTAAGTACTGCAAATAAAATACTTTAAGTGTAGTTACAAGTGTATTTAAAATGCTTTTATGAGAATTTTTAGACACTCTTAAATGACTCTGTCGATTAAGCATTGCCAATTTCATTTGTTTTTTTTCCTTATCCTAGGTATATCAGTTCACATTTTAGGTTTTAATTCATTTTTGTCTTAGGAATTTTTTGTGCATCAGGAAAAGAGCTTTACTTATCTCAAATAATGTATGTATTTAATATCACTAATTTCTAACAAAATTATGTATTTCGCCGAAGGAGAAAACATTTTATGAATTTTTGATGTCATTCCACGGTAAAGTTCACCAAAGGCTTTCGCATTATCTAATTCGCGCTTGGAAAACGCTACTTGATCACCTAAACCCTTTGAGAATGTACCTACTAAATAGGATTATATTAAATAGCATCATTAAGGGGATTCCCATTCAAAGCTGTCGCATGACTCGAACACTCACTCTTGTTTGATTGTCCCAATATCACTCATTCACCACAAGCCTTATCTTTACCACAAATCCTTAGAGGTTTCAAATAATATTCGTTTTAAGTAGTCAATGTGAATGATTTCTCAAAAGCGTATATTACTTTTTAAATTTGTTTCAGACTATATGCCAAGACCCGGACATTTGGGTCCCTTTAAAGAAGACCGAAAAGTGAGAGTATATTCGGGTCTGCTCTGACCTACTTCATCGAACTTTGGTCAGCAGCTGATTGGCTTTGTTGATTTGTTTGCTCTCTTGGCGAAGGGCTTGGCATGGGTTCTGCTTGTTTCTGTCTGAAAAGAATCGAACCAGCAAAACTTCCGATCCAGTTTGCTGTCATATGAAACACAAATCTGCACCAAAAAAAAATTATAATAAAGCGATTATGTTAAATTTTAAGACTTGAAATCCTTCAACCTACTGAACATTTCATTTAATTACATATAATTACTTTTAATTACTTTTAAATTTACTTTTATGACGGGCACCTCAGGGTCGCCTGATTTAATATGATTTTATATCTGTATCAGCTTGGAAGCATACAATTTTGTACATACAATCAAAAAAAAACTTTTAATTACTTATTAATATAATTACTCAAATCAAAAAAAAGTTAAGATTATTTCAGTCTCTATTTTCTAAGATTAAGCCTGTCCTGTGCTTAAAAAATGCCATGTAATGCAAGTTTTTGAGGCTATTGATCAAAATCTAATTCGTTTATGCTTGGCACTATCCTATCGAACTCTTTATCCCTTAAAATGTTCTTCATTTAATCACATTTGAGATCACATATTTATAATAAAGGGAGCGAGAACATACCAAAATGCAACAATACGAGTTCGCTCTCTTGGTCTTTAGACGACAGACCGCCAAGCAACAAGCGTGTGCGATGGAGCTGCGCTTTGAGCTGCGATTCTATTCGTGTTCAGTAAAGTTCCGGGTTTCATTCCCAAATAACCAAATTGGACAATACTGTATTGGCCGTGTTCAGTAGATTAGAACTTGGTCCCTGATCAATAAAAATATTTCTTGATAATTAATGTAGCCTACTTTTCCTCTTGTGTTTAGGTATGATATTTGTACATTGAGCTATATAAATGTTAATTAAACAAGACCCTCTTAAAGTATGCCCAATACTAAAAAGGAGTTATATTAAGCTGATCACTGATCAAGTGTGATCTGTCTTTGCTAAACGCGCCCATTTTTTTTGGATTTGATTTGTCTTTGTAAAATTTCTAGAAAACTCTGTTATGTACCAAACAGTTGTGTCCTGAAGTTTTTAGTGTAAGTTTCCCACTTGGAATAAAGTGTAAAAGCAAACGGAATATCCAGCGGGAAGTATCAATTCCCAATCGAACGAGATGTGTCCTATTCGAGCCCCACAATTCTGACAACTGCCTCTGCTAAACCCATCCATAAATTGCATTTCGGAAGATTATGTATTTCAAATTTAGGTGGATATTAAGAAAATGAATATAATATAATGCTTGCCAACTTATTCTTTTATTGAGAATCTAGGCCCGGTATTATGATATAACGATTATTTTATTTCAATTGCTTTCCATTGAGATGAACATTAAATTAAAAATTTAAATCCCTGTCTTCTGCTAAATCAATATTACATTCATTTACCAAATTTATATTTACAATTCCACTATTTCCTGACATTACCAATTTGCTAATCTTTGCTCATGCATAATCTGTCATAAAAGGTTTATTTACCCGGCAATTTCGCATGTTCCGTCAATTTCCCTTCCGTGTCCCACAGGTGCGTTTACATAACAATTTAAAGTAATTAATCAACCGGCTATTGGACTCTATCTTTATTATGAGTACTTACTTATTATGTGGTTTTTTTTCTACCAATTTCTAAAGTTTAAAATATGTTTATGGTTGCAATAATTTAGATAAGTGAACAAAAAAAAAAAGTGAATTTATCAGCCAACCCACCCACCGCTGATAACGACGCTGAATTGTTGTTAAAAATAAAATTGTTAAATTTTGTGCATAGGTGCACAAAGAAATGCCATGACATGGCCAAGGCCAGAAGTGCAAATGAGTTCTTCAAGAACAAAAAAACATTGGCTTTCGTTTGCCCTTGGCGTAAGGTTAAGAAATTTAATTTGTTAACTGCTGCAATCAGCACAAAAAATAAAACAACAACAACAATTAAAACATAGCCCAAGTCCCCCACTGGGTTCGCTTATTGAAAGATTACTTATCTATATCTGAAACCAATTATAAGACAAGTTTATGACAATTCAAACAAAAATTAAAAGCTTTTTTAAATAGCGGGCAAAGCTTAGGCACAGCTGTAGAAAAGCTTAAGTACACTTTACAAAATGTTTGTTATGAAAAATTGTTTTTTTTTTTTAATTATTTTATTTATTTTTAATATGAATGAATATTACAAACAAAAAAATACTACTTCATAACGAATGTTTTGAAAGGAATACATTAATTTAAGGGGAATACATTAATTCTACCTTTGCACATTGTTTGTTAAGTGTTTTGAAAACAAATTCTTGATGAGTTAATTATTAATTAAATAACAAAAATAGAAAAAAATACAAAAAAATGTTGGAGTTCGTGGGCTGTTAATTAAGGTCTCAAAAAAAGTATTTTCGAGAGAAACGCGATTAAAGTTTTGGGCAACCTATTAAATACTCACTTTAGCAAAAACATTGCTCTACTAAAATGGCTATATCTGCAAAACTATTTATAATTTTTATAAATGGTTTATTGGGGATAAAAGAGGAATGTTCAAGCTATAATAATAAGGCAAAACCAAAAAAATCGATAATTAAATTTTCAAAGGTAGAAGACCCCCTTAAGGAACTCGAAAGCTTGATCTGTATGTCGTTTTTTGTTCTATTAATGGCGTTAAGCTCATCGGGTTAAAAAACAGAATGCGCTTCAATCTCGAAAAAACTTATGCGATGTTTATGGGCACGATGCAAGTTTCAGCGTTGATTTGCTAAATTTCGCTTATGAGTTTCTCAGATCACATAAAAAATATTTTCGGCACTTTAAGGTGGCCAAAAATCCACTTTTTTTTTGTAGTATTTTTTTATCATTTAGTTGAAAACATCCAGACAACATTTTTCAAAAAGACTTAACTTATAGCTCTTAATTTGCCCTATAATTGGTGCAAAAGGTTGATTTCTGGGCAATTTTTCTTTTTAAAGATAATGTCAAAAACAGAAGTGGTTTCCGCGACCAACAATTAACAAGCCGATTTCAGCGATTCCTGAGGGAATATTGCAGTCTGTTAAATTTTGACATCACTAAAAACCGTTTTTTATTTTTACCCAAAAAAACTTATACTTTTTTTAAATTCAATTTAAAGCACTTTCGCACGGGACATGTCGCACGGGACTTTTTTTCTTTCTTTTTTTAAGGTAGGAACGTAGGTTCGGCATAAGTTTTACCAAGTTTAAATAGAAAAGCACAAAATTTGCTAAAGATATAAAAAAATCAGGGACCGGATATAACAGTTACTGGTAACAGGTAAAATATAAATAAACAGTTATATTGCAATTTTGTATATAAAAGTTTTGAATTAAGAATTATTAATTAATCGATTTTTATTTTAAAACTCGGGAAATACCAATTCTTTTATGATTTTTAATTTATTACTCAGCTCATAACAATTATTTTTGATTTTTATAAATTTTTTTCAGATGATAACAGTTATTGTTGACTTTTTTTAAAATAAAAGTCATCAATAAAAATTATTCAGAGACATTTATTTTGTACGTCATAATATAAAAGTCATTTGTCAAAGAGATGGCCGACAAATCTGACCACTACTCAGCTACAAAATTGCACAGAAAACGGAAGGCTAAACTTACTTACATAACATTAGGCTTTATCGATTTCCCTTGTCGTGCTGATCAAGAATATGTTTACATTTTGGTCTTCAATGGCTCCTTCTATGTGATATATGCAAATGACTTTTATGCAATGCCTTAAAAAATAAAAGTCACTGAATAATTTTTATTAAAGCCTTTTATAAATATAAGTCATCTATAACAGTTATCATGTGAAGAAAATTGATAAAAATCAAAAATAATTGTTATGATCAGAGTCATAAAATAAAAATCACAAAATAATTGGTATTTCCCGAGTTTTTAAAATACAAATTAAAGAATAATTGTTATTTCCCGAGTTTTATTATAAAACGCAAAATATAACTGGTAAATAATGACTTGTTTGATAAAACTTATAACTGTTACGGTCCCTGAAAAAATATTCCGAATTTCTGTATTTTTACTTGATGGTAAAATCTCATTTATTTTCAGCTTAAATTTGTAATTATTTGTATTTTTGTATTTTTGAACCGAAGCAAAACTTTTCGTTTGGAACAGGTTCAGGTTTCACCATTTTATAACAAAAGGTTCGGTTCACAGTGATCGAAAAGTCGGAATTCCGGGTTCTAACCGGTTCGATTCAAAGGGCGGTTTGCAGCCCACAATATTTTTTGTCCTGATTCCCATAGTAAACCAATAAAATTGCCATTAAATTTCATTGAAAACGGCATGCTTTTCTTGGCAACCCAATATATGCTTTATAGGGTCGGCTACAATGTCTTTTACATACATTTGCTCAACTTCATGTGGCCATTTTTGCTCATTTTTAATGCTTTAAAAATGATGGAGAGATTTCGTTGACCTAACCTTCATGTGGCGTACATGTCGTATACGTAATATTTTTTTTACTTTAAAGGTTATTTCGCAGAGGTTAGAACTTTAAATAACCTCTGCTCATAAGCAGTAAACAACCATTATTTTATCTGTTTGCTATAAGCGAATTGTAAAATGAAGAAAAAGTAGTTGATATTGTTGCTGCGACCATCCGTTGGTTTTTGAATTGAAACATAATTCTTTCTAATAATTTTAAGCGTTTTTCTTGTAAGGTCAAGTACAGATATTCAAGTAAGAATTTGTAATTGAATGAAAATCCAAGACAAAATTTAATCCAAGAAAATTTCATCTTGTATCCCATCTCCTGAGCTTTTAGGATTTATAACTCTTGCCGTATTGTATTACAAACTTCCAATTCAAATAACGTCAGCCAAGCAAAAGCTTTTAAGCAAAACTTTTGGGCCAGTGTTGTTAAACTCTTATAGAAAGAGCCAAAACCAAAACAAAAAAAGCTTTGATGTGATTATTGGATTCTCTTTTATTTTGTGCTGCCTCTGCTTTTGGGTTGTTTTTTGCTGTTGCTGCGCTGCCTCTGTTCTGTTGTTGTTGTTGTTGTCAAGCTTGACTTGGCCAGTTAATTAATTTCAAGAGCTTGGGAGCGTATTTCAATCGCAGAGTTGTTTTAGCCGCGTTGCCATTTGGACGTCGTTTTTCGTATCGCTCGTCGGTAGATTTATCGCAATTGTTTTGATTGTTTATATCGTGGACCCAGTCCTGCACCTGCCCAAAGAGCAAGCCCACACCCCCCCTTACCCTACCCTAACCCACTCCGCTGTTAAGTGAAACGTGTAAACTGAAATCTCTTTTGGTGTGATATTCAAGTAAACTGAGTGACTTTGCTTTTGTTTTTTTGCGGTAAGTTGCGTTAACATTACATTATGTATGTAATATATTTTTTTGGCGGGTCAGGTAAAGTCTCATTGTTGTTGTTGCTGGTTATGCGCATGCCCAGCTACATACGTTGACACACTTTCTGCCTTCGCCTGTCTGTCTACTCTGCTCTACCTGCCACCAGGCTTATGGCCATAATATAGCCGAGTCGAATTGGAGTTTAGTGCGCGCCGCTTGGCAATAAAAACAATTACCACTTGCCGCCTGGCCGTTAGCCCGTTAGCCCGTTAGTTGTTGCATTTCGTCAGCGCGTGCGCCTCGGCTCAAAGACCGTGCCCAAATATGTAAGCATTTTCCATTCATAATCAGATGGCCTCATCCATCCTCGGCTTTCCCCCTTTAACAAGTTCGTTGTAGGTATTTTTGTTGTTGTTGTTGTTTTACTTCGGTTGCACTTTGGTTAGTTAGCTGATCTTTGTCAGTAGCTTATGGTATCAGCATAAATTATTGGTAATACAGTGGAACATAACTGTGACTAATATTTAAGTAAACATAAAAATTAATTAACTGAAATCGAAAGTGTTTAATGTTCTCTATTTCGGTATTCGCGCTGACTTAATGACAAAACGTATCTGTCAAATTATTTAGTCGTTAGCCATTGTAACTGTTGTAATGAGCTTTTAACTACATTCAAAATGGAATGTTGTAGGCCGATTCAATTACCTCCTGGTTCTATTTTCAGTAGGCTTTACCCAACAACAGTTTTTATGTCAGATTTGCTTTAACTGCTTGAGGACGACAAGCCAGTATTAAAGCAAAAACCGACACCAAAGGCAAGCGCAGTGCTTGCAGTCGCTTTATACGTGCTCTAATTAGTGAGATAAATTTTCTTCACAATAGATCAGCGTTTGTCAAGAACAGCAAGGCGAAAAAGTGAGAGTGAATATAATGCGACGCCAAGCCGCTCTGATCTACTTCATTGAACGCTAACCAGCGACTGATTGGCTTTGCTAATATTTTTCACTCTCTCTTGGCGAAGGGCTCGGCATGCGTTCGGCTCGTGTCTGTGTGAATTGCCGAATGTGTTTGTACCTCAGGCGGTGTGGGGGACAATCACTTTAATAGATCAATATGTGTGAGAGCAGAACTGCTTTCAAAAGGAATTACTGTTAATATTATTAGACATGAGAAGAAAGAAAAATATGAGAGAAATCAAAAACCTCTTTACGCACAATTCACGCACAGCTTATTTGGAGCATATTCGCCTCACGCACGATTCATGCACGATTTAAGTATTAAGGCTAATGTCACGAATGATCACGCACCATAAAAATGTATCTCTATTAAAATAACCTAAACTAAATACAACGCAGTTATGTAAAAATCAACTTAGTTGCTCTTTATTCCAACTAAAGAAAAATAAACAGGCTGAATTCATCTTTCTTTGATTAATTTTGAAATGGTCAACTATTTTTTACATGCAAATTTGAGCTTATCAATATTTTCGCCTTATCTTCGCCTTTTCATCTTTCTTTCAACAATATGCCAGAAGAAGAGAAAAAGTGTTCACTTGTTACGCTGAAGTTTAGTTGAAAGCTTTTTTAAATAGAAGAAACACGATATATTTTTTTAAATTTCCCGATTTATTTTCTATAAAAAGCTTAATGTAATTTTGATTTTCATGACTTAATCTTTATCGGATGTTGGTTTCTTGTAGGATGAGTCTGAAAACTTACTATGAAAAAACTACAAGTAGGACTGCTCTAACGAGAGTTAAGCTTTTCATTACGGGTTTGAAATAAACTTTTGATCATAATTAAAGTACACATTAGAGTTGGGTGCGTGTCGTGTTTTCTTCGTGACACTAACAAACACGACAGAACACGACTTGCAATTGCGTGTCAGTTTCAATCCCATAAAACACGAAACCGGTCCAACACGACTTAGCACGACAAAGTAGGACATATTCCGACACCACTTGGAGTGACTTCATAGAATAAAAAGACTAAAAAAAAAATACATTGGGCCAAGAAAGCTTTTAAACAATGGAAAAAAAATGTTTCACACTTATTTTGCAAAGAATTAAGTGCTTTCTCGAATTGTTTAAATTTGTTAAATATTTTATTCTGATTTTCTATGGTAACAAAATTCACTTAGTTTAAACAGTTTTGAAAATAAAAAGGAAGAACATGATTTTTTATTACATTTTCAAGAAAGTGTTTAAATGCGATTTCCAAAATTGATTTAATTTTTAGGACTGAAGCTCAAATGGTAAATGAATTATTGATATTAAACAGTTGTTTCAAGCTGAACTCTAATCCGGTTTTAAAAATTCTATATTCCTTATGGATAAACTCTTAATTTAAAGGTTAAAAATTTGTATACACATGCATTTATATATGTAAGTGCGATTCGCCACAATATATAGATATGATTAAATCTGGGAAGCAAACCCATTCTACACCGAACCAAACCGTACCGAACCGCTTATTTGTGCTTCTAAACCGTAACCACGAACCAAACTGGAGATTTTTTTTTTCCAAAATACTGAACCAAACCGAAAACAACCAATGAAAACGGTACGGTTCAGTAATCGTTGAGTTTAATGATGTAAAGCAGGAGTGCCTACTGAAAGCATACGAAATAGTAGATTGATATACATAAGAGGGATTCCTGAAACTGATTTGCTTTTGATTTCGTGAAACAGCTGTTCGCAGCTGCTCCATACAAAACGTGTAGTGTGACCATAAAACATACATACAATACGGTCACCATTATGTTAGATGGATGGCCACACTACTCCCTTAGTATAGAGCAGCTGCGAACAGCTGTTTTACGAAATCAAAAGCAAATCAGTTTCAGGAATCCCTCTATAATCTCATTTATATTTTCAAACAAAATCATTCGTTGGCAAAAACAAAATATCCGTTGACTTGTACTTGCCAATAAGCGACTATTACGGTGAGCTAACCAACAACAAAAGAGCCCTGCGAGTATAGACGTTGGGCACCTCTGATGTAAAATCTACTATATTGTACATGTAAATATATACATTTTTCCAAGGTACGGGTAGTGTTTCCTCCTTTCTAAATCTAGACTTCGCAATTCCCCCAACTTCTCTATTTAACGTTTATAGAAATACTGACGCTTACTTATACTAGTTCATCCGATATTTCATTTTCGGTGGTAATATAATTGCAAATCGACTCATTTTGGGAACAAAAATTTGCTTATAAAAATGCACAATCTTCGCTAATAATGAAATTTGTCATTAGGGGACAATTGTGCTGCTTGGGCAGTTCGGACATGGGCGTAGCCAGGAAAGGGCAGGTACCACCTGTACCTAAGTATGATCTTGTAGAGCAGCGATGGGCATCCAATGACTCGCCTGACTCAGCCAGCTTTTATTATTATTTTAGCAATTTATAGCTATGTTGCCCGTCGACTGTGACGGGATTTAAAGGAAGTTTGCTTCATTATGTAAATCTGGACTAAGACGAACCTTATTGCTGGAGCATAGTGTAATAAATATGCAGGAAATTCCACTATTTGAAAAATTCTCTATCATATCAGCAATTTTCGTTATTCAAGCCAAAAGTAACAAAAAATATTTACTTCAACCATTTTAAGCAAGGATTAAGTTTGTCATATTATTAAGTAAACTCCTGATTCTTATTAATATAAATCCTGACTACGCCCTTGGTAACGGATAGATACATCTTGTTGGCTTGGCTATAATGGTAGATTATGGAATTTTCTAGAGATAGGGATAACATTCCTGTAGACCAGTAATAAGGCCAAATGGTTCCGGTTCTGAGTAAGTAAAACAAAGACTCAAACGATTTCGTTTTCACAATTTTTGCATATGAACGAATGGGACAGGCACAGCAGAAATATGAGAAAGCTACAACAACAATGCCTCTAGCTATTGTTATTTTGACCACCCTCTTCCCTGCTTTTTGAAAATATTTTCAAAAATTCGTACAAAAACATGCAACACAAATCTTTTCCTGAACTTTTAACTGGGCCAACTTGATCACTTACATTATAACGGAATTTACATAAGACACACACACTCTCACGCACATAACCTCAAATTTGTGTGGACACACTAATATTAACCAATTGAACCGGCTGTAAATTAATTCTCTAGAATCAAGCAAAAGCCGGTTTCGTTTTCAAAATGCCAAACTGCTTTTGGTTTTGTGCTCGTCAACGAATGTTCAACAAAATCTCGCCTTCAACCCAAGTACACACAAAGTCGAGTCAGCGACTTCTGTTGTCTCATCTATCTACAACAATATGTAAATTCCTAAATTCAATAACGGTTTGTGGTTTTTTGGTTATTTTTGCAAATGTTTCATCCTTCAAAAATGACAAAATGTTAAGTAAACAGAGAACAGCAACCCCCCACACACACCTCAGTTTAGCCAAAGATGTTTAACAGGTTTTTGAATCACTTTTGAGATATATGGATCGTTCGTATACGCTAAATATGCCCGAAGGTCAAAAGCTTTAAGAATACTCGTTATATTGCACGCCTAAAGCCGAAATTTGTTGGCCAAATAGAAACTGGATATTGAACATGCGATGCGATTGATTCGTGTTATTGGCACACAAAAATGTACGCTGCCTGCAATATTTATAAGTCGACGACAACAGTGCGACGACCATCGATCCCCAATGAATCAAAACAATTAAATTCACTCAGCTAAATATATGTATGTAAGCGAATACAAAGCGCAGCAACAAGTGCAGAAATATTCAAGGAATACAAAAGGGGAATGTCAAACAATTTAAACTTGAGTTGAGTTTCATTTACATGCATCATCATTGGAGGGGCCACTTACAGTAAAACTTCTTCTTGGGAGAAAGCATTGCATTTATGATGGATGTCAGCTTTATAGGCTAATAGTTTTTAAATTGTAGGACATAATGTATAAAAGTAAAAACGGTTTGCTAAATGATTATTTGTCAAATTGTGTCAGTTGTTTGAAAGATCGTAAAATAAAAGTATTTGGAAATCAAACAGTGAAGTAGAAGGAAGCCTTATAGATTAAGTCTTTCTCCAATAAGGGGTGAATCGATTCGGCTTCAGGTTCTGGAGATCTATAATTTAGAAGATTTTGAGCATTTTTTGATCAAGAAACATGCCTCAATGTGCCTTCTTCTGTGCATCGCTTTTTGTCCACTCCTAGGTCTTACCAATTTTTATAGATCTAAAAGAAGATCACTAGCTTAGTGTCAGTACAAAAAAAACCCGTCTTTTACTTTTTTTTTTCCAAGTTTACTTAGCCATAAA